>JAWNNR010000413.1:1200000-1732281 GCA_035044725.1 Scaptomyza caliginosa
GCTAAAAAGGGCGCATGCGCCGCACGCTCAACGGAATCCTTTCGGCATGGCATTCAACGCCAGCCTCTGTTTATATACCCTATACATATATATATATATATATAGAGAAAGGTGCGCTTGTAGCACGCGCTGAGTTTTGCTACAAACCTTAACTGCTTGCCACATACAATGATATCAGCTCTATGCTTTTGGGTATCTCTAGCCGCACCCCTTTTTGTATACGATCCTTTTTGAATTTTCATTTCATTTTCATTTGACATCATTTTTTTGCTTATCATTTTATGGCATATACAAAAAATAGAAATCGCTCCTACATGCAAAATAGGGTTGAAATTTTATACTCTTCATACCTTCATTCTATAGGCCTACTTCACTCTTCCACCCCTTTTTGGGCTAGCAATGGCAGCTGCATTTTTAAAATTTCATTAAAATCAATTTTTTACTTAAAAAAAAATTGTGCAAAAAATGTGGAAAAACTAATTGAATAGAAGCAAAAAAAAATATATATAATACCAAATCGGCTTAAATGACTTTTTTAACCTCTTGATGCAAGGAAAAAGTAACGTATTTTGTGTGCCAGCATAAAAAGTAGTGCATTTTCCTGGGAAAAAATCACTTTTTAAATTGCCAAAAACAGTAAAAAAAAGAAATTGCGGGTTGTATGGCCTCAATGCAATATGGGTTAAGAAAAAATTAATGACATAATGCTTGTGTAAATGCACTTACCAAATTTCATGAAGAAAACTCTTTTCGCTCCTGAGTTCAATGAGGTTAATGTGGGAATATCTGGAATAAGATGAAGAAAAAAGCTTATAATGGAAAAAACATGTCGTAAATCTGATAAACATCATGCATTTAAGCACTAGTTAACATAATTATATACAACTGAGGCTCTAAATTTATACAGTAGCTAAGACCTAAATCAGGGTTAACGCCTCTGAATTATAGAATTTAGTTTCCCTCCCGTTCATTCATTTTCATAGACATTCCGAATTTTTCAATGCAAATACAATTTTTAAAATAAATATTTATAAACATACATATACATAATCCATTTTTACGCAATTCACTTTGTGCGCTGCTTTTATTTCAATTACTGTTTCTATATATGTGTGTGTGTGTGTATACAGCGCCGCGACTTGGGCTAAATAACTACAATTACAAAACGCACGAAGCGCGAGCACAGAAAAAAACAAAAACACAAAACAAAAACAACGGCAATCGTCACGAGCCGCTGCACCTGCGCATGCAAAACGCGTAAGCGAATGTGTGTGCGAGAGAGAGAGAGGGGGAGCAAGGTAGAATTGTACAGTGGTGCCTGGTACGAAATTTATGCAAACGAGCAGCGAAGTGTAGAGAGGCGTGTGTTTGTGTGCAGAGAGAGAGAGAGACAGAGACGAAGAGCCAAACGCATTCTGATATTAAAAGCGCTAATTGTACAGCGATAGAGAGGATGAGTACGAGCGGGGGCGTGAGTTGAGCCATATGCAAAGACCATCGTTGTTTGCGTGTTGAGAGCGCATTAAACAGAGCACGAGTGTGGGTCCCGCAATTTAAATGAGCGCAAACGCAGTAGCTTTGTTTAGTATTTGTGTGTTTGTGTTATGCTTGGCCTAACGACTTGGACATGCATTGGGCGGTCTAAGTTTGTGGCTGCTGTGTGTGTTTGTGCGTGTGCGTACGACAAAAGAAGAAGCAGCAAGCAATAAATTATGCTTTTTGTTTTTTCTTCTTTACTTTTGCTTTGCTTGGCACTTGAACAAAAGACGGCGTATAGATAATCGGCAAACAAATCACAATGCGAATGCCGATCCTCATTATTATCATCATCATCATCATAATGATGATCGTTGCAACTGTTGCACTTTGTTACCATTACGCAGCGGGGCAAAGTCTTTTTTTTTTCTTGGTGACTTGTTCGCAAAAGGACAATGCACAAATTGCACTTGGTTCTGGATATTTGGCATTGTCCTTGCGCAAGCTGCTGTTCCCACGCTGCAATACAGCACAAACTGTCTCCCTCTCTCTCTCTCTCTCTGTGTGTTGGGTTTACACCTGGCCAAAGGACGAGCATAGAAACAGTTTTGATGTTGCAGGTTGGCCTTTTGATGTATGCTCTTCTTCTTCTTCTTCTTCTTTATACTTAATTAAAACCGACGAAAAACTGACATACGATTTATGTGTGCAGCTCTGCTTCTTTATCGTTTTCGTCCTTTTTTCTTTCTTTTGGGTATTTTTTTTTGGGTGGCACTTCCTCGTAATTGTTGGGCAATCAATTCTACAACAATTCCTTCAGCTATATTTGCTGTCAAACGGTAAAAAACAACTAATAATTTCATCGCCTTTGTTAGTTTTACTTTTTGATCTCGGCTTCTTCTGCTTCTGTGCGAGCGGCCAATACGTTAGTGGCTTAGTGGCAAAACAGAGATAAAGAAGGCTAAAACGAAGAAGAAGAACTTCTGAGAATTCAACGAAGCAAGATTAGATTCTCTCCCCCTTTACACTTCAAATTCAATAGTTATTTCCATATGAACTGTTTTTCGAGTCGAAATTCCAGCACACAAAAGCTTCAGATACTTAATATCCTGCCGTTTTTAAAGGCAACGCTACAACGCCTTTGCCATAAACACATTTTACCCCCCATTGGGAGAGAGAGGGAAGGCAGGAAAGTGTTGCATGTTGAGCCACTTTAGCCAATCCTCAGTAAGTTTCAGTTGCCGCAAGCTGGCGTTTGCGCAGGGAGCAGGGAAAAGCCGCCAACCCTCGGGGGTAATATCAAAATGAAATCCACTTCGTTTTTTATTATGTAAATCAACCCCTTTTTTTTATGAGTCTTATCCATGCTCTGGGGAGGAGTAGCTTATTCAAATGGCGGCAGGGTCGTGTTAAAAAAGGGTTGCTGTGATTTCGAATACATAATCGAGGATTTGAGAGTGTGTGATTATGATAACTGTAGTTTATGTATGTAAAACAGCAACCCTTTTTAGCAGAGCGAAAGGGTATGGTGATAAGATAACTTGATGTTGATTGGCTCGTTACGTAAGCCATGCAAATTGCATAATGAACTAACAAAATGGCGTCTTTCGTTTTGATTTTTGTATTTACAGTAAAGTTTAGCTTTGAAGCGTGTTTGCAGAACGTGGCCAAAAGCGCTAGACGGCTAACGAGCGAGAATGTTGACACAAATATGCGCAATGTCAGCAGCTTCAATCACATCGAACACGACGGGGATGCGCCAAAGGATGAGGAGGATGATAACAATGCTACGCTA
This sequence comes from Scaptomyza caliginosa, assembly GCA_035044725.1. Taxonomy (NCBI): domain Eukaryota; kingdom Metazoa; phylum Arthropoda; class Insecta; order Diptera; family Drosophilidae; genus Scaptomyza; species Scaptomyza caliginosa. The sequence goes on from JAWNNR010000413.1 coordinate 1,203,272, forward strand.
GTGCAATCAAGTGTTGAACTTGGCAACAACAACAACAACAACACAAATAGTAGTGCAACATTGCTGTCACCCTTCCACAGCATCAAAACTGAGAAGGAGCAGCGCCAGGAGGAGCAGCAGGAGCTGGAGAATGAACATTTGAGCAATGCCAGCGAGTTGAAAGAATGCTTCAAGTTGCAGTCACAAAATGGTAAGTAAAAATTCTAATTCAAATATTTATCTAAAAGAAAATCTGCTCATTATCCAACTATTCTTCCCGAAATTTGGCTTTGATTTATATACTTTTTTTTTAACCTCTAAAACTCGTGGGAAAAACCAAAAAATATTCACAAGAGCTGCAAAAATAAATCAAAAACCGTTAGCGTAAGCAAAGAAAAATTCAACGCAATTAAAAAAAGAAAAAAAAACAACAAAGTTTTCCCCTAAATTCACCCCTAGAAAAGGAAAAATAAAGAAATTTTCATGCAAAAAATTGCATTTATAAAAAAAACGAAACTAAAAGTGGGGGTAGGTTGAAAAAAACTGAGAAACTTTGCAAGGCGAATCGGGATATGCATATAAGCGATAAGAAAACGAGACATCGAGTACTTTTAGAGATTCTCTACCTGAGCGTGTTGCCTTGTCCTTTTCCTAAGGGGTGTCAAATGCACGCAAAATACCGTAAAGCGTAACCGTATTTCCTTATTCTAGTTGCTGTTGTTGTTTCTTTGTTTTCTACCTTTTTTTTGTGTGTATTTCTTGACAACGCAATTGATTTCGTTTTTTACCCAAAATAAAGAAAGAAAGAATGAAAAAAAATGCGAGTAGCAAAAGAAGGAAGGACATTTTATTTCTAACACAACAAAAAAAAATCAGAAGAAGGAACTCTATAACGTCATTGAATGTCATCGTCGTTCATCATGTTACGAGACAAAGCCGAATCAAAACGGTTATTCGAGATATGGAAAGAACTTGAAAAACGATGCTCGTTGCCTCATGCAACATCATTTTCAAAAGACTCGCGCCAAAACTTTAAGTTGGAATAGAATCATATAATTTAGTTGCCAAACACCAAGAATAGATGGAAATTTTAATCAAATTTCCTGAGTTATGAATATATTTATATTATTTCTTAAAAATTTTCTTAAAAATATAATATAAATATGCCTTTTAAGCTCTTGACTCCCATGTAATTAAGTTTTAAATATAATTTCTAAAATTTACCTTTAATTTCTAGTATTTCTCCTAACTAAAAATGATTTAAAATCATCGTTATGGTTGCGGTAGGCTGATAAGCATTTACTTGCAACATTCTTTATTCATTTGCCACACATCCATTGGCAGTAAAAAAAAAACGTTTTATGACTTTTTCATTAAACATTTCACTTTTATTTGAAAGTGTTTTTTTTTTTGCCTTTTCCCTTGGCCACAACAACAAATTTGTTGGGCTTGAGAATAAATTCCAATTATTTAGTACACACAAAAATTTCACCTTTTTCTTCTTCATTTTCTACGATTTTTAGTTGTAGTAAGTTCAGTTTTTTTTTAAAATAATTTTCCTGCCTTGCTGCCCTAATAAAATGCATTGAAAAACTACTTTTTTTTATGATTGTTGCCTACAAAAAAAAAAATAGATATTGACTTGAGCAATTCTCGGCAATGAGCAAGGTTTACGATGTTGATTGATGTTTTTGTTACCAAAAAAAAAGAGTAAGCCATATTTTTTATGGCCAAAATGCGAACGCATACTTACTCGTATCGGGAAAAAAAGTCAGTAAGTCAAAAGGGCCAAAAACTATCTATTTTTTTGGCCTGGTTTCTGTTTCTTTTTTTTAGCGAGTCCTTGTGAACGTGAGAGTTGTTTCAGAACCAGTAGCCAATGTCGTTTCGCTGCGTTTGCCTAATTAACATGTAGAACTCTACACACTCACAAACACACACCGTCTACAGGGTATTCTTTATACCATGATTTTTTTTTTTCGTTTCTTTTATGATTTACGTGGAAATCGCCGCAATTTACAGCCACTGTGCATCGTAAAAAAACGTCAGAAACGCAAAAAAATAGTAGATACGACTAAGCAATACCCTAAAGCTACTAGTGAGTAGTTTATATGGGGTATGTAGACGTTTCCCATGCCCACACCCTAGCCACATCTTGTTATCAGTGACGGAAGCGTTGCGCCTTTTGGGCGTTAAATGCCTCAAGCAGGACAAATGAATTTGTACGAATTTGGTTACCTGACGGTAACCTCTGAGACAGACAACTGCAACTGCACTTTTTATGAGTTTGTAACAAATTTTTTTTATGATTTCTTTTTGACCATAAAAAAAATGAATTCGTGTGTGCATTTTTTTTCTTGTACCTTTTATATTTATGGCTCACCTTGAAATTTGACTTTTCGTTATAATTTGTTAGTTTTCGAGGAATATGCGGAAGAAAAACGATTAAAAGTTTCAATAATCACATTTAATACCAAATAAATACTGAATGCATGTAAAATGAGTTATGGACAACAACAAAGCAATGAAAGCTGCCACAGTGGGTGGCAGTGGGTCGCCTGGGAGCAGGGGCAAGCAGTGGGAGAAGGAGGCGAATGTCTGCATACAGCAAGCCAGCAGCACCATGTGTGTGCATATATGAATGGCAAATAAAAGAAATACGTTAGAGCAGAACAATGAGCCAGAGCAGCGCTGCTGTCGTCGACGTCGGCAGCGACGTAAGCTTTAAAATATTTTTACATAGCACACACACACACACATACAGTCATATACACAGGGACACGAAAGTTTTGAGTCGTATTTTGAGGCGTGTGCGCCAATCATAAAATAATATGCATACACACACATACACACACGTACATAGAACGCAGTCGACGCCAACGCCATTTGAAAGCTAAATTTAAATTTTAAGCCACACCCCAAACAAGCGCACGCATACCGCACACACACACACACACACACACACACATATACATATACAATGACAATGGAGTAGCTACGAACGGCAGCCGAGCCGAACACAACGAAGCTCCCCCGAAACATTGTAGTAAAATTTTAAAACGTATAAAATGTTGGGAGCAGCAGCAACAATAACAACAACACACTCACTCACTCACACTCTCTCTCGCTCACTAACGCTCAAATGCAAAACGTAATCTCACTCACTCGCTCATTTCTCCAGTCACAGCGAATGAGAGTTGAATGTGGAACGTGTTCGTTTCTAACCAGCATTCAAAGTCAGAACGGTAAATAAAATGAGCGTGCGCTCTAACCAACACACACACACACACACACACAACGAACAGAGCGAGAGCGAGCGAGAGAGAGAGAGCAACCAATGCGCTGTTCAATGTACAAGCTCACGCAAACACACACACACAAGCTAGCTTCCCCAGTTGCTGGCGGCTTTTGTGTTCGTTTGTGTTATTCTTCTTTCGTATTTGGAGCCAAGTGCAGTTGGCGCGCCGACGTGAAACCAGTTAAACGCGTTGACTCTTGCGAAGCACATCGTGCAGCTCAGCTCAGCTCTCTCGTCTGTGTGTGTGCGTGTATTTTTTATATATTAAAGCAAAAGCAAAAAAAAATCAGGCTCTTTTTTAACAGACAGCATATCAAAACAACCCTTACCGCTTTGGGGTGGCTAATGCGGCTAACAGTAAAAAACCAACTGCAACAACAACAACAACAGCAGTAAACCTTCCCCTGATTTTTTGGGCACAAAAATACAAATTTTCTACTCAAAACTCGCACTCAAACAAAGTCAATGCCGGCAAAGAGCCAGAGAGTGAAAGAGTGTTAGAGCGAACGAGAGGCGACAGACAAAGATAGCCGAGTTAAAAGGCATACAATCATCATCATTATTAACAACCAGCCAGGCCTAGACGATTATCCATCAGAAGCAACAGCAGCAGCAACAAAACAGTCGAGTCCTCCTGACGCATTGAAACGCTCTTCCGTTTGTCAGTTTCAAACGAAACACGAACGCGTTTGGACGCAAACCGGCGCATAGAAATCCAAAAAAAAAAAACATACCAAAATAGTTAATAGGAAATAAGAGAAATACGAAAAGAAGAAACAGTTTTACGTAGTTATCAAATGTTTAAAAGTGTGTGAAAAAAAAAGAGTGAAGAAACTTTGCATAGAAAAAGCAATAAGCTTTGTGACAATAAGATTTAACATATCTCCGATAAACACTATATATAAACACTATATATTGGCCTGCCTTGTGCTGTGTGAAAATGGTTATGTCGGAGCTACACTGGCACTCAGCTGGTCCCGAGGATAACAACAATTCCCTAAAGCATGATCTATTGAAGGCAAATACAAATAGCGCCAGAGACGCTGCCGTCCATCTAATGCAAAACCGATGTAAGTTTCTGACGATTCCAATTGAATATACATATATAACTAGAAACCCTATCTTAATGATATAATGAGCGACCCACCTAATCGAGCACTTGTTGTAAATGTGTAAGACCATCATAAAACATATTGCATTAAAGACGCAAAAGTTGTGAAATTGTTAGAACAATTCAGTTGAAAGAGTTCTTGCCAACTATCGATACAATACAATGTATATTATCTGGTCTGTCAATAACGATTATATATGTTCAAGTCTCATGATTTCCATAAATACATAGTACATATAGTTAAACGATTTACTTATCTTCCAATGCTTATCTCCGAACACCTGCACCAAAAAACAAGCGGGGAAAAAACAATGACCAAGAAAGTGCTAAGAAACTACTCTAGGTTTAAGCAGGTAAAAATATTTCGTCATAGGCACACAAGATCAATGCGTTCTGATTATAATAAATTAATCGATCGACAATAACGTTTAAATGAAATATGCTTACGATTCAATTTGGCAGCCGTTTGACGACAACCTACCAACATGAGGGGTACAGAGTGAGATTATTTTTAGTCATTGTTGCAATGAGCTCATTACTTGAGTCTGATAACAAGCTGAAACAAGCTAAAGAACTGAAGAAGTAGCTAAAACAAGCACCAAGGCTACTTAAATGGCTTATCAGTGTGTCTGTACGTGTGTGTGTTTGTGTGTGTGTGTGTTGTGGTCAACACCTATATATATATTGATAGAAAAGAGGGCGTGTGTTATGACCAATTCCAAGAGGCTGACCATAAAGCGACAGCACAGCCAAATCGATATCTATATCGATTATAATCGTTATCGTTGCGGAAATCAACTTCCGCTAATGACACTACCTCTTAACCTAGCTAGTTTTTGTAGGTAAAAGAAGAAGTTTGAGTTTGTCCTCTTGTCTTGTTGCTTTGTTTTGCTACGAATATTTGTGCATGAAGCGAACAAAACAAACAAACCGTCAACACGCACAAAGCTTTTAGCCCCAAAACACACACACACACACATATAGAGCGCGGGGTCAAGAGTTCAAGACACGCAGCTTCCGACCAAGACCAAGAGCAAAACGACGACGACAACTCAATCGATAGTCAGTCTGCGCACGTGATGTGTGTGCCACACACACACACACACACCCCCCTCTCCAAACACACACAGCTGTCGAGGTCATTGACTAATTGTGCAAAAGTATCTAAGGACTTAGAGTTTCCCAGTTACTCTCTCTCTCTCCAAACACCCAACACCCGCTGTGTCTGCTTAACGTCTGTGGTTTTTGCATTTGCACTTCGAACATTGTAAAATTTTTAGTTGGCCAAATGTTTCGAATGTTGCGCATTTGCCGATTTTGCCTGCTGCGCTTGTGGCACGCGTCAACTAACATCCCCCCTCACCGCTGGCAACAAGCGGGGGTGTTTCTCTTTTTCTTTTTACATAATTTATGTGGCATTTTAACGCGCAGTTTTTGAAAATTAGTTTTAAGCCGAACGGCCAGCCGTTAAGTGCCTTGCCCAAAAGCGACTTGATTGGGTTACAAACCATCGCGGCGCACAAGGGTATCTTGTAGGTATTTTCACGGCACATATGCCAGGCTACATAGTTGGATTGGATGCCACTTGAGTGGCATGCTTCTTAAAGTGTGGCAACAAACAGTTGTCGCTCAATTAGCTAACGTATGGAAAAGTGTGCCAGAAGTGTGTGTCCAGTGTGTGTTAAGCAGTTGGTCAAATTTACGAGGTTTCCCCTCAGAAACATATGCTCGCATCAAAAGTGTTAGGATTTAGTAAGAAATTCTGTTATTAAATATATAAAAAAAACTTATATAAAAGCGATAGCAAGCAATAAATACACGTAATGGGTATTCCCTGATTTTCAGTCAAAACACTTGGTATAGAATGAATTTCTGTTCACACTCGATTAAAAAAGATTAACGACTTTAAATTTTATAGCCACACTCGATTGGCACCTTTTTTTCTAATCTCATTTTATTTATTATAAAGGGTGCGGGTTGGTTGAAGACACATTCGCTAACCAACAAAACCGATTAGTTAGTTGCACTCATTTGGCTTAAAGCGTCTGCCACAAGACTCATAAATTGGCCACAAAAAGACGACGCTACGAGCGGCTATAAAATGCCGTCAACAAATGTTGCCATGAACAAAAATTTCAAATTCAAATTGAATGCAGCGTGTAAGAGGTGTGAGGAAAAAGTCTGTGGCATTAAACGAGTACCAGGTGTTCCCCGAACGATTGCCATAAAAATATCCTTTTATGCAGGCAGCATCGTCGTCGTCGTCTTGGTCGTCCTGTCTGTGTCCATTTTGGTCAGTTAGCTGCAGAAATATATATCGATTTGTGTAGATATAGTCCATTGCACGTTTCGTTGTATCGTTAAGTTGCTCAAGAGTTTTCTTCTTTACCAGTTTATGCTTGCAACGTGTTGTCACCAAACTTGTGTGCTTGAAACTGAAGCAAGCTTTAAGTGCAATTGCCATTTAACTTAACTAAATGCTGTTTTTTTTTCCTCTATCTATCTATTTTGCAGATATCAGTCGTCTGTCACGCTCGCCATCGCCACTGCAATCGAATGGTAAGTGTACTCGTATTTTAAAATAGAATAACTCTTCAAGCCATCATCAAGCATCAGCTGTTGTGTCCGAGTTAGGACTATTTACGATTTGTCCACTTTGAAAACATCTGCCATGGATTTTTCGAAAGTGGCATCAGTTTCATTCAGTTTGCGGCAAGACAATGACAAAAACAGATAGAGGCAGATCGAGAGAGGAAGGGGGAGAGGGAGAAGCAACCCTTGCACTCGCTGGCCACGCGCTGTGTCACGAGATTTCGATTTAGGTTTATAATGGTATTGTGTTATAAATGATACCTATAGCCAGATTTCGAGGGTAGTTTAGAGTTTTTGATAGTTCAAAGGGATCCTACAAACAGCACAATGGCTGCCACAATGCAACCCTTTACACTGTGATTTAGTAGGGTAACGCAAAAAGAAGAAGATCTTCTTCAAGTTGATGTCTTATTAAATGGGTGTTGTCGCTTATCGTTTTTTTTTGACTTGACTTGACATCGCTTCTTAAGTAGTTGCGCTCGAGTGCATTAGGTGACATTTACGGGGCGTTTCTAAGGGTTGTGCCAAACGTTAATTGGCCTGGGGCGTTGTCTAATTGCTATTGCTATAATTAAATCCCAATGCAATAGTCTCAATCAAAGTAGTAAGGTTATTTATTACAAAATGCTTGTCATAGTATTTATAGTAAAGCAACTGCTCATTATTATTCATAACTCGTTATTTGCTGTATGATCGAACTGTGTAGAACTGTTTTTTGCTTTTTGCAATTCACACTTTACAGCAGCAACATTATTATCATCATCATCAAAAACTACCAACCATACATATGTATATATTTATTTTACACGCCCACGTTTCAAACTTCGTTAGTCACGGCTACGTTCGGGGTCCTTTATCCTTCAGTGCTGCAGGCCCCTTTTTATTATTGACAGCATTTCGCTTGATTTGAATTTTCATATGTATGCGCGTGTGTGTGTGTGGGTGTGTGTGTGAACCCCAGTTGCTGTGATTTCTTTTGCTTTTTTCCTGCTACCGCATGAACACATATTTACATATATTTTATGCAAAAATTATGCCGTTATGCACGAGTGTGGGAGCTGTGTGTGTGTGTGTGCAAGTCAAACTGACCATTTGGCTTCTTTTTCTTTTTTATTGGTTGCCTAACAGCACAGAGGCGTCGTATATTACAAAAAAAGGGATGCTCAAGTAACTCAGCTTCTATGAAACTTTTCGAGCTGGAAAACCCCTTGACTAAGCTACGCCTCTGTTATTACTTCCACACAAAAACACACACACATGATACATATACAAATCGAATTTGCACATCATCTGAATACCAAATGGCCGCACGTAGCCAGGCAAAAGCATAGCAAAACCGAAAGTTTACTCAGCCAAGGACTGTGTATTGGACTCACATTTGGGGCATCCACTTGGTTCGAATAAGTCATCAAATTCACGTAGCATCAACCACCAAACGAGAGCGAAAGAGCGAGAGAGAGCGAGAGAGAGATCGAAGTCATAAAGCAGCCACAGACAGCAGCTCAAGTTAAGAAACATATGCAAAAATGAACGGACACAGCTGACTGACCAGCATTCAGGTTCAATTTAGGATGTGAATGTGGGAAATTGGGAAATGGAAATGGAAATGCCACAATTCAAATTTCATAGCTGCAAAAAAAAAAAACTTCAAAGAGGGCTAACTGTGGGTTTGTGTTGTGCTTTGAAAAGGGTTACTCCAACTTTTGATTGCCAACAACAGAAAAAAAGGGTGGACCACACAAGGAAGTGAAACTTTTGACTAGAAAATGAACTGACGCATTTAAATATTATTGCAAATCAATTGGTAGAGTTTTCCCTCCCCGTTTCGTTTGTGTGTGTATAAATAAAATGCATAGAAATAGCAAATTTATACAAATCGTTCATTTGAAATGCTAAAATGGCACTTAAAAGCAGCCAAAATGAAAAGAAAACATGGGAATTCCATTTGATGTAGTGTTAGCTGTGTGTATACGACATAGCGAAAGGTAAACTAGCTATGTAAACTAATGCTGAGCTGTTTGGGACTGGATAATAGCAGTTAAACGAGTGGTTTGAGGGGTGAGCTAAGAAAGCCTTTCACTTGCTCTGAGGGAAAAACTCAACGAACTATGAAATTGTATCGAAAATTATGCAAACACATTCGGTTCTCCATGCCAAAGTTATGCAAAGGACACATTCAAGAGTTGGTTAATTTAGTGTCTTTAATTTCTTCACCTTTCATTTTATAACATTTTCTTTTACCCCCTCTCGCTTGCAGCTTCTGATTGTGATGATAACAACTCGAGTGTTGGCACCTCCAGCGATCGCTGTCGTTCACCTTTGAGTCCAGCTTTGTTGCTTACACAACAGCAGGCAAAGCGACAATTGTTGTCAATGCGACAACAGCCTCATCCGGCACACCACCAACATTCGCAACATCATCATCCACATCATCAAGTTTACAAGCTGGAGCAACCCGATGAGGATTATGATGATGCCAATGGCGGTGCATTGAACTTGACCAGCGACAATTCGCGTCACAGCACTCAATCGCCGGCTAATTCGATTAAATCCAACACCACCACGACAATGACACCACCTTCAGTGGGTCAGTTGGCAGCTGCTGCAGCTGTGGTAGTGGAGGCGCCACAGATCTCGCCAGTGTTGCCGCCGACAGTGGGCACGCCCACTTCAATGGCAGCAGTTCAGGCTGCAGCGGCAGCAGCTGCAGCAGTGGCTGCCAATTCAGTGGCTGGTGGCATGCAACCACTGCTGGCATTGCCAGGTTTATCGTCGCCTCAGGCACAATTCGCTGCTGCAGGATTGGGTTTGGGTAATCCGCTGTTGGCTGGCAACATTTCGCCACAGGACTTTGCACAGTTGCAGCAGTTGTTGCAGCAACGTCAGGTGGCCTTGCAACAGCAATTCAATAGCTATATGGAGCTGTTGCGTAATGGTTCGCTGGGTCTCAGTCCGGATGATCCTGCCCTCGCCACACAAGTAGCCGCCGCCCAGTTTCTCATGCAGAGCCAGTTGCAAGCATTGGCACAGGCCACGCAGCAGTTGCAGGAGCTGCAGAAGCAGCAGCAACGTCAGCAGGAACATTTGCATGAATCGCTAACACTTTCGCTCTGCAAATCGCCAATGTTGCAACCGCGCAGCTCCACGCCACACTCCAGAAGTCCACCTGTCCCATTGAGGAGTCCAGCCAGCAGTCCACCTCAACAACATCTGCAGCATCCATTGCAGATAACGCCACCCAATTCGGCAGCTAGCTTGAAACTGAGCGGCATGTTAACACCGAGTACGCCCACCAGTCACGCCCACAATCAGTCCTCTGTGCCCTGCACGCCGCAGCCCAAGACAGTGGCAAGTGCGGCAGCAGCACGTGCAGCCGGTGAGCCCTCACCGGAGGAGACCACAGATCTGGAGGAATTGGAGCAGTTTGCCAAGACGTTCAAGCAGCGTCGCATCAAACTGGGCTTCACCCAGGGCGATGTGGGTTTGGCCATGGGCAAGCTGTATGGCAATGACTTCTCGCAGACAACAATCTCCCGGTTTGAGGCACTGAATCTGAGTTTCAAGAACATGTGCAAGCTGAAGCCGCTGCTGCAAAAGTGGCTAGATGATGCAGATCGCACCATCCAGGCGACGGGTGGCGTCTTTGATCCGGCTGCCCTACAGGCAACCGTTAGTACGCCCGAGATCATTGGTCGCAGGCGCAAGAAGCGCACTTCGATAGAGACCACGATTCGGGGTGCTCTCGAGAAGGCGTTCATGGCCAATCAGAAGCCCACGTCGGAGGAGATTAGCCAACTGGCCGATCGTCTTGGCATGGAGAAGGAGGTGGTTCGTGTGTGGTTCTGCAATCGTCGACAGAAGGAGAAACGCATCAATCCCTCACTCGATAGTCCAACGGGTGCCGACGATGATGATTCCTATATGATGCACTAGGAAGCAGTCCGAGCAACAACAACAACAACAACAAACACACAGTGCAATGTGCGCAGACCACAAAAAGCTAGATGAAAGTAGCTAACAAAGATACTAAATCAAAGCAGGTGTGTATTTTTTCCTAAAACCTTATTGATTTCTTTTACTTTTGCGTCCATTTACTAAGTTTCTTTTGCCACTTATCGTTGCAGGTTGAAAGTCGCAAGAGATATATAAGAAACACATCAAATATTAGCATAATTCTTTTTCACTATTATCACACTAAATAATGTGTTTGTTTATGTTAACTATTAATGGTATTTATTGTAACTAAACTTTTAAGCAGATATTCATAGGAAAAAAATGTGCTGTTCAACTGAACTAGTTCACGCTGGTTCACTTGAACACTAGCATTTTAATGTTAGAGAAGAGAAAAATCCATTCAAATGTGTTTTTGCCAACACAAATGCAAATGAATTGAATTTTTCCTTATGAAAAAGTCTTGTTCTATGTGGCGTATAATTAATATTTAAGTACATTTAAACTTTATGACTTTCTGTGTATGTGTAAGTAAACAAGTCAAGTAAACAACAGATTCTAGCTAATAATTTCACTAACAAACAAACGAAAAAAAAAAATACAAACAAATTTTAAGCATATTTATTTTCTTCGTGAATACTGTGATAAACAATGAAATGATTTTTAATTTTAACTTAAGCCACACAAAATAAAAACATGAAAATGAAAAAACCAACATTATTAGCATTATATTTAACAATACTTTGTACTAAATGTTATGGGCAAGTTTTCTAACTAAATGGAAAATGAAAATTCTTATTTCCCTTTAAAAACAAATTGAATTTATCAAAAAAAGTACATTTGTAATTATAAAAAATAAAAACAATACTAATAGAATTTTAAAGTGTATAAAAAAAAACACAAATATATTGAAAAAACAAAACCCAAAAAATTAATAAAAATAAAATTAATATCAGAAAAAAAAGTGTGTCTTTAAAGTTTTCTTCAGCGTTTCGAACTTTCTAAGTAAGTAAATATATTTATAGTAAATTTGTAGCCCCCATTCGAATCCATTCAAAAAACACTGACAGCTCAATGATAAGAATCAGAAACGAAAACCAAATGGACAAGAAATGATGAAAAATAACTAGAGCTGGGAAATGGTTTGGGGTAAATAGCGGCGGCTTTGAAAGAGAATCGCACTCTCGCGCGAGTCTTGAATTAAAACGCAAAATACAATTTTAATAAATAACAACATGCAAAACTGAAATTAATTCATGGAATTTTTGCCTACTGATTGCCCAGTCAGTCAAGCAGCTTTTTGTTGCTGCCACAGAGCTAATAAGAAACAGACACCCGCCTCTGGACGTCACAAACAATGTGTGTGTGTGTGTGTGTGTGGAAGGGGACAATTGAAGCAACTGAAGCCGAAGATGACGAAGATATGAGCATGCAGATGAGCTCTGAGCATGACACGAAACATGCCATGCACAGGCCATGGGTGGCTACACAGCAAGAAATGAATACAGTTGCCTTTAGCAAGGGCTAACTTCTTTTGTCTCAGTGTAGCAGGGGCCACTATCAATGAAATGTCGACGAACGCAAAAGTCACACTAGCCAAATGAGTTCACTGCGATTTGGATGCTTTGCATGGCTTGAGCGGGCGAAGAGGGCGGTATGCCCCCGTTTTCGGCATTATATTTGTCGCTTTGAGCTTTGTGTAATTAAGAGTTTGCCAGAAAGAGACAGAGAGCTAGTGTAAACGTACGCAAATGATGTTCAAGCTGCAGCTTGCTGATGATATTTTTGTTGTTGTTGCTGTTGCTGTTGCATGCAAAGTGCACAATCGTCGCGTGTCATGTGGAAATTTATACTATTTATGGTCTGTTTGCTTAAAACAGGGAGGCAAGTTGGGTTGGCACTTAAGCAGCTCTTAAACTGTGCACCGCATTTTGACGGCTGATGCTAATAAATTCATGGAAAATTGTGGGTAATTACGACAATAACAACAACGACGACGACGACGATGATGATTTCACATGAATTTCAATGTTTGCCTTTAGTTTTAATGTGTGGCAAGAATTGGCGAACAAAATTTGCATTTGAGAGCTGACAGCCAACTGACAATGTACAGTTTGTTTTGTGGCATAAATCATTGCGGCGAAAGCCCAATTGCCCGATTCCCAGAATTCTTTGGTTAAGCTTTGTACCAGAACTGTGAATATTCATTGCGTTATCTAATTACCCACAGAACAACCTAAAAAAAAGAAGAAGATGCAATAATTATAGCTTTAAGATGTCTCGGGTCGTGGGGCCAAGTGTTGCCAATTGCATAAATAGCCTTACCAAGAACTTTCTTAGCCACTTTTCGTTCCCTCTCTCTCTCTTTAGCTTTGCTATCTGTCTAATTTGTATCTAATGCCCGCTTAATCCCCTTTCCATCAGTTCGCCTGTCAGGTGGCATCAAAGACATCAAAACTAACGAGTACAGCGCATAAATTTTATTTCAACTGCATTTTCCTGCATTTGGCTGCAAAACTTTCCACCAAGTTTGCGCTTTTTAATGCGAAATTTGCAATGCAATTGCATTTAAAGCTAGGATTGTTTAATTTATCAGTTCAACATACACACACAGTTGGAGGATATGAATATTTATAATTAACAACCGTGCATATTTTTTATATAAAGATTAAATTTCTACCATCAAATGGCTTTAACAGTGAACGGAGTAAGTTATTTATTTATCTTCAAGTTCAGAGAACTTTGCAATTGACCAATAATCAAATTTTTAGTGTCCTTGCATTATGACTCATTTATTGTATTTCAAAATGCATTTGCGTGCAAATAATGAATGCAAACTGCACAAACACTCATAGACCACAAAACAAAGAAGTTAATTCAAATGAGATACTTATTCAAGCAAAAGTCAATAACTGCAGGTGTTCCACATTTACCATTTATAAAAAAAAAACCAATAGAAGGTTCTCTGTCTGCAATTTATACTTAAAATACCCTTCAAAAAAGAACAGACACAAGCAATTAAGCATGCCAAAAGCCTTCAGACTTTGTGTGTTGTCTAGGGTTTGGTTATTGTTCCGAACCAATTTGTAAATTATGCCCAGCCAAAGGTCGCGCATGCAAACCGCTTCCCATTTCCGGTGCTTGAGTGCAGAGCTGGCAGAGGGGCAGGGTATTGGTTGTTGGCAGAACTTGGAGCTTTTTTCAAGAGTATCTTCTAGTCTATACACTTTGCTGCGAGCCACGAAAAACCACAATTTAATTGCTTTTTAACAATGTGTCTGTGAGTGGCGAAGCGCAAAAATGGCGCCTCAATCGGTTAAAGTCTGCTAGCCACTTTGCATGCACTTTGCAACTTGCCAACAGGCACTTGCAACATGCAACATGCATTTTTTGTGGGTGTGTTGTTGCTTCCATGTGCCGCCTTTGCAGTGCATATTATTTGTAAATTTAATTTATGGCCAAGTTCTCTAGCCGCCTCATTATGCGGCAAGCAGTTGCAATGTGATTGCCACAACGGCACAGCCAAAACACACACACACAAACACGATCTTTCGTGTGGCAACTAACACTCGACTGACTGTGTGTGTGTGTGAAAGCAACACCTACCTCATTACAGCCAGCAACTAGTTACTTTTCTAACATGCTTCCTTCAAATTAAGACAACTGAAAATCGCACAGTGGTAAGATGCCAAGTTAAGCAGAACGCAGGTGGTGCCACTGTGCGCAGAAACGATCAGATCTTGTTGAGGGGTAACCAATGCTCATCTGTCTGGCATCTGTCTGCAGTCAAATCGTGTTGGTATATGGCAAAGAAGATGAATAATATAGATTTCATGATTGCGTTAATCAAGAATGGCAACTGGAATAAAGCCAAAGCAATGAGTGCAAAATAGGCGTTGTTACACCTATAATTGCTGTTGGGTTATGGTCAGTGAATATTATGTTTAGAATAACACAAAGCTAATTAGTGAATAACATATTGCAATAAAGATGCAAAGACATAAAAATATGTTAACCCTCGGTGAAGATTTGAAAAGAAGCACGCAATGAATGCATTTAATACATTTATTTTATTTGACTTTTTAAATGCATTCTCTTGTTCTTCTCGATGCATTTAACATATGAAATCTTTCATATACTTAGTAGTAGCTCAGAGTCGGCACAGTTGAAGCCAATTAAAGGCTATGGCCCCCACCCCCTAGCACAACCCTTCCCCTTACACAGAGGCAGCAACAATGCAACAAGTGTCGTAAAATTTAATTCATTTAAATTAAGACAATGGCAAAAAAAATTTGCGTTTTTAATTGCCGACTTTGAATGCAAGTTGAGTGTGAAATGATGTTTGAGTTCCTGTTCCGACTGACTTGTTATAAATACCAGAAATATTCATTTACTACAACGTACAAACGTACAAATAGGTTAAGAATACTATGAAATTTGTTGCTCGAAATGTTTCAATTGAGGTGGGAATATATTCCGAAGCAATAGTTTGTTGTACAAGGTTATTATATTATTCTAATCTATTCGAAAGAACTCTTTAATCTAAGTACTATAAGTTGTAGTAGTTCCTTTAGTTATCAGTTGCCCAACTGCTCTTCACTTCCGCCTGCTGTCCGAAGAGTAAATTGTTGCTTGATTTCTCGATTGTCGCAGGGCAGGGGGAGAAAGGGAAGTTGAAATTGTTTAACTATTTTGCCGTTTTTGAACAATGGCTGGCCAAATTGCATGTGGAGTGTGCCAAATGTGCGGACAATGGCAGCGAGTGAGCAAAACGCTTTGGCACATAAAAGACCAAGAAGAATGCAATAAAAATTAAATAAAGTCATCAAGAGTATTTACAATTTTTTTTCTTTCTCTTCATAGTGCTGCAACAAATGTCAAATGGAGCGTGCAACAACAGCAGCAGCAGCAGCAACTGTTGAGTAATTTTGCACAATTCAAAATGTGAACCTTTTATATTGACCTGGTCGCCCACAAGCCAAAAGGTTCCAGGTGCAACTCAAAACACTCTCTTTCTCTCTCTGTCTCTCTCTCTGTCTGTCGCTGTCATGTGATTTATGATAGTTGCCCGTTCAATTTTCATGTGAAAAGCAACTGCATTTGTGAAATATATCAGAATTCTGTTGGTCCTTGCCCTTTTGTGTAGGCGTCAATGGACACTTGGACTAAATAGCACTCCTGGCACAGCCCACACCTTTTCGAGCGACTAGAGCATCATCATGATCATCCGCTGCTGCCCTGTGGCCATCCTCTTTTCCCATCCCTTGTCATCCATACCCAACAACACACTTTTGCCACACTTAACGAACAGCCCCTATCTAGAGCTAAACCTACCTAACCCTACCTTTCTGTTTCACTCACTGCGCGGGTGTGTTGGCCTTTAACCTCCCCCCCAACCCCTGGCGATCCCTGATCACAGTTGTTGCCACACTAACCCCTAAATTGTTGGCCGCTAAACGCTGCGTTTAAGGCGTCGCAACATTTTCTCGAGTGGCGTGTCCTTCTTCTATATAAAAGATCCTTATCGCGATCGCCTTTATTGCTGTATTGTGTTTCGAATTGTGTAATATCATATCAAAAGTGCTTTGTCATACTTCAGAGTAGAGCGAAAGAGAGAAAAGTTAAATTCTCAATGCGAGGGTGCTATTTAGTTTAGAGGGGCAATCGATGATTCCCTTTTCTTCCTGCTGTTTAATTTATTATGACATTTGGCGCGTGTTGAAAGGTTTTAATAAGCGATATCTTTCTCGTTTTCTCTTCCTGTTAGTGTGTTAGAGACTTTGGTTTTAAAAGGTAGGGGTGTTCAGGCTCTTTAAGTAGCATGTAAGCCACAAATCCCTGGGGGCATATTAAAGTGTGCGCTAAGTGTTTAACTTAAGTTTAAATCTCTCTCTCTGTGCATCTGCATGTTGAATGGCAATGACAAACGCCATAAAAATACCAAACACAAAGCAAAACACATTTAAATTTGTTGTAATAAATTGTATGTGCAACAGCAACAACAACAACAGCAACAACAAAGCGTAACGACAATTGGCAACAGCATAAAAGGCTACAACAAAAACAGAAATGATTGCAGTTCATAACCGCACAAAAAAAACCAAAAAAAAGCGAATTGAAAACCGAATACAAATGCGAATTGTTGTTGTTGTTATTGTTTGGTATATATATATATATATGCGTGTAATGGCTTCCTTAAAGTCAGCCGACAAGAGCAGCAACAGTAGCTTAAAGCAGAACTTGCATGATCAAAATCATTCAGCCGCCCAACAACCTTAACAACAAAAAAAAAAACCAAAAAAACAACAACAAGAAGACCCTCAAAGCCAAGTTAAGCGCAAGTCTTTTGATGAACGTGAAAGTAAAGCCGAGTCAGTCACAGTCAGTTGGAGTCGTCAACCCAGTCAGCCATCATGATGAGGTTGTCAACAGCTGCAGCAACAGCAACAACAGCAACTTGGCTTGAAATGGCTCACAGTTGCGTTGAGTGATAAGTGGTAAAGCGAACCACAGAGCCAAGATTCAAGCTAAGCAGCCAATTTGGTAGGCAGTGTCAAAGATGGGCGCAATAAGAAGCAAACAACAACAGAAATTGAGGGCCTCCATATTAATTATGTTATACACTAACTGGTTAGGGTATAAAACTGCATCTAGTTTAAGCCCAAAAGCATTCAAACTTCTACTCGAAAGCGCTTCACTTTATCATTGTCATTGTAGTTGCTAAAGTGCTGCTTCATGAGCTGCCTGACAATTGTCTTAGTAGCTGTTAAAGTCCGAGTCAGAAGTTTTGTTTTGTGCCATTAAAATGATTAAATGCTTTGGCTTATGCTTAGGCATAACTAAAATAGGAAACTGATTGAAAAGAGGGTTGCAATTAGAAGTGGGCCAAGTAAGACGAGCAAAAGATTGTTGGCCACAAACTCAATGGCTAAATGCGTGACAATTCGCAGGCAAACGTAATCCAATAATTTTTAATTAAAACTCAACACTCGAGGCAAACAATTTTTTCCAGATAAACTGTCATTATGAGCCGTCAATTAATTTAGACGATGCGATGTGGTTTCTGTTGTTGTTGTTGTTAGTGCTACAGTTTCAGCTTTAATGATCATCATCAACAACGTTGTAGAGACAACGACAACGACAACAACAACAACAACAACTGATACAACGACGACGACACTAAATGAATATTGATAAATGGGGCGTTGTTGTGGGCGTGTCAGCAACTCTGTCTTTTCTGCAGTACAACAACTTCACTTGCCACAAACAACAACACATACTCTCTACTGTAGTCTTAGCCGTTTTGTATACCCTATCATTTATATTAAGTTCTCCTGGCTAACTTCTAGTCAAGCTAACTCTCTCTCTCTCTCTCTCTCTCTCTCTCTCTTTTAACTTTAGTTTTTGGCTTAAGCGCTTTGAGCGCTGACAACTCTAATAATTGATATGAAAATAACAGCAATCAATGAAGCTAGCGTTGAAATGCTGTGTAACAAAAAAAAAGAGAAGAGAGTTTTGGCTGACTTTAACAATGGCAACTGCAAGTTGTGAATAGTTTTTAAACTCAAATTAAAGCACAAATTGCTACCGCAATCACATCAAAGGGCCAAAAACCGACCAGAGCAACATAGCGATTCTTTCATTCCGGTAGCCCAAAAGATTTGCGTTGCGGCACAAAGCCAAAGGAAGCCAACTTATACATACTTATATCTATATCTTATTCTACCATGGGGCAGGCAGCAGGCAGCAGGCAGCAAGCAGCAGTCAACAGCATTCACATCCATCAATTTCTGACGCTTTCATCAAGCGGCCGACTCGCTTGAGCTGGCTCTCTTGACGACATTTGCTGCTTGCCACAATGGCAACAAAACTTGACTCTGTTGTCGGCAGTTGAACATTGAAAGCTGCCTGCGACCATGTTCTGATATTATTGTTTGCCACTCCAGAGAGATGCAGGCCTTGCTTCAAGTTGAAAGGGGCATTTGCGCATTTAAATTGTCGGCAGGATCCAAGCGTTTTGCGCTAATATCCACCAAAAAGCCAAGATGCTCTGGCTCTGACTCTGTCCCCAATGCATTCCACAAGCTTTTCTCATTTCTTTCAACTCTTTTCAATCGTTTTGGTTTTTTTTTCGTTTTTCGTTTTCGTTCGCCTTTGACATCTTTTCGTCAAACTCAAATCATTCATTTTGCCGCATCAAAATGCATAAATATATTTTGCTTTGCTGTGCTTTTTTGCTGCTGGTTTTTGCCTGATTTCGTTTAGGATTTTTGGGCCAAAATTCGAATTGCTTGTTGTGATTGTTGCGATTGTCTTGGCCAACACAAATTTAAATCGCGCTTTTAGCCAGGCGCAAAATGCTTTTGTCGTCTAGAGTTGTCAAATCAAACTTAACAAAATCCACACAGACTCCCAAGCATATTTCACAAAACAATCGTTTAAGCTTCTGTGCATTTGTTTGAATTCTTTGGGTTACTCGACAACCCTGGCTGTGTTGCGCTTTGCTGCTGCCAACGATGATGAAATGCCAAATCCGCATCCCATCAAACGGATCGATGTTAATGCCAAATCCATAGCTTAAGCAGCTACCGTATTCCCCTCTGTCCAGGGTTGCCACCAGATAGGCGGCAAACGCTTTGAAGCGACCAACAACAGCCGGCCAAATGTGTGCACAATGCCATCAAAATTTAAATAGCAAACAACAAAAACAAAAAAACGTTGGAAGAAAAGGGATGCGGAGAAAAGCGAAAGAACCGCTGCATTCTCCAATGTCTGCGACATTTTTTTGTGTGTGTACGCCAAGGCAGAGAACTTTGAAACTTTGGAATGTTGGGTTCGCATTATGGCAATTAGGTATCGATATACATACGTATAAATAAAAAAATGTGAACGGTTTTTAACGGTAAAGCAAAACGAGAGACTCAAATCAAAGCGAGTTCGTTGTGAATGTCAAGGTCAGAGGCAGAAGCAGAAGCAGAAGCTTGTTAATCAAAAGCATTTAATAATGGGCAAACAAGCTGTGTGTGTAAATGGAAATGGGTTGTACTTTATTGATTTATGTACATTTGTATATTTGTGTGTGTGTGTGTTTGTGTGTGTGTGAGAAACCAACAATTACGTGTTGACTTGTGAATCTGAGAGTAAACCCAAATCGATGCATCCGATGCGAATGACAAAGATGAAAAACGAGCTCGATTCTCAGCTATGGAAATGTGATAAGCTATAATTAAGGAGCAACAGCAAAGGATGCTCGATACTAGACGGCCGGCTAACTAACCGGACTCTCTAACTGGCCCCCAAGAGCCAAGAGGGCGTTTATATGCTAAACAACATGCAAGGGGCGTGGCGCTGTAAACAAATTTAATTTATACAATATGCAAAGAATTAATTTGTATCTGGCTGGCAGAAGGCATTCGATACTCCTTTGCTGTTGTTGTTGTTGTTGGCCCCTTAGGTGGGGCGTGACAGCAACAACACAGGGGGGGGGGGGAGAGACAAAGACAAAAAGAGAGAGAGTTAACTGCCTGGCAACTTGGCATTTCAATTGGGCAGCCTGCCAAGGTGGCGCCCCAACTGGTTATGCTCTTTCCTTCGAAAAGTATGCGAAATATTCCAGCAAGTTTGACTTAAGTTAAGTCTTTTCGTTTCGGTTAGGGCATCTAAACTTTGCATTGTTTTGTTTTCACCATTCGTTTTGAATTTCAATTGAGTATCTAGAATATTTTGAGTATTCCCTTTTTCAGGAACCCCAAAACAGAGCTGAAAACGGAAATATTAATAACAATTTTCATGTCTGCGCTTTTAAACCGCAAAATTATGTACAAACATGCAATATGTCATAATATGAACAACCTTCCCCTACCCTCCCCACACATGTGTATCTATATAATCGATCAGGTGTGTCTAATCGCATATGAGTGACCAACAAAGGGGCAAACAATTGACTAATAATTCATAAACATATTTCAACTTGTTAAGGAATAGCAAGAAAAATGAAATTAATTTACTTGCCAAGAGGTAAATATTGAACAGTTCCTTCCCCCCCTCCCCCTCCCTCTCTCTATCCACCGATTGCCTACTGTTCATTATATGACGTGTTGACATTCGGAATGACAACAACAACAACAGTTGCTATTTGTTGTGTTGTGTTGTTGCAGCGCCTGTCAATCATTATTTTGCCGTATTAGTTTTTTGGTGTTTAGTACACAAGTTTTATTGGTTATGCCAATTATTCATATTGTTCCAATGAAACTGAACAACCAAATGACAGCTGCACCTTTTCTATACTTTCTATACTATATGGCATGTTTGGTTAACCAAAAGTCACGCAAGACAATTGAAAATTGCAATTGCTTTTGGGTATTCATTTTAACGGTTTACTTAGAAATCCTGTCAGCGTTTTGATGTGAAAATTGTATTTGTCTGATTAGCAATACAGTTTAAAGCAATTTCTTAATGATTCTTTGAGAAAAGTTAAAGAGCTTAACCATAATATTGTGTCAACTTGCCGACGGCATTTGAAATGAACTTTTGTCGACAGCTGTCATGGCTTTTTGGCTCTTAACACTTCTTGGCTAACCAACTGTCTCGTGCTGGCCTACTAATTATAGCCATAGTTATGTGCATACATATTCAAATTGTTGTAACCAAAGAGCGCTCTGCCCGTTAATTTAATTAACCAAATTAGTGAGTATTCAAATTACACACACACACACACACGCACACAACAAAGCTAATTTGAGTCTTGTTCGTTACAGTTGGTTGAGTCTTGGGCCTAGAGATACTATATACATTGTCCAAAAAGAAATAAGCTACCAACTTGAGCAACTGGCACATGATTTGGCAAGTTTGTTGTTGCTATTGTTGCATGCAATTAATCAAAGAATTGAGCGGCATTTACATGGCATTCGAAATGCAATTGACCATTAAATCGAACTGTGACAGGCAATAAATCGCCACAAATGATTTGCATTTTCTTCAATTCCCCAAGGAAGATCTACAAATCGAATACTATAGATATAGAGATTTTTTTTTGTACAACAAACTATAGATTTGCATTAAATACTAAACTAAACGTAGTTCCCATGACAATTGTTTTGCTTCTCGACTTATCATTTATCATTTGGATATGTTTGTGATATTCTTCATATGTTAAATATGGCAATTGTTCAAATAAATGGCGTACAATAAAGCAAGTCACATGATTTGCATTTTTGATGGCCCAAAAAGAGGAAGAAAGAAACGCCCAATTCCCAGCACAAGACAAATTGCACAAAAAAGCAATAGAAAATCATTATCATCATTATTATTATTATCTACGAACTTTGGCTGCATGCAAAACGTGAATAAATACCATAAAAAAACCAGAACCAGAAGCTGTCCAATGATGTTGCCAGTGCAGCAGGACTCGGTTGCAACAACCCTATATGAGACGTTGTATTATGTGAGCAAAAGGGGTGGCTGCCAAGTATAGAGAAGGTGGAATGAACAATCATTGAATCCTTATTACAGTCATTATCAAGCAATGCGCGCCACGCGGATTCTTGTGGTTTCTCTTTTCATTTTTTTATCTAGTTCTTTGTTCGGGGGTGTTTTTTTTCTTTCGATTTTCTTTTTTGTTACCCAACTAATTTCAGTTTAGTTGCGTCAACGACTAGGACGCGTGTCCTGTGGCAATTTTGTAGCCTTCGTTTGCGGTTCGTGAGAATTTGTGACGCTTGCTTTCGTTGTTGTTGTTGTTGCGATTGAAGGCATCGTTTAGCGTATTAATTGTCACAAAGTATCGCATGGCGTGCCACAAGTTGAATCCTTCTTATTGGTGGAACATTGTCGTTTCTATCCACTGATTGCCACGTTTATCGCCTACAATTTATTTGTCCTATACGTATTATTTGCTCTAGTCAATGTATTGAATTTCAATTTCAAATTGCCTCCCTTTTTTTTAGTTAATTTGCTAAGTAAATAAATGTATATAGGCAATAGAGGTGTGTTTCGTTTGTTGCCACAACTATTTATAGCCACTGGGCGAGTCCGCGTTAAGTGGCCAATGGTCTTGATAAGCCAATGGCTAAGTAAACCAAACCCAATATCCCAAAACAAACCTTTTAACACACGAAACTCATAATCGTTGCGAATTCCAGTTAATGCAAATTTGCTATTTG
Organism: Scaptomyza caliginosa; assembly: GCA_035044725.1. NCBI lineage: Eukaryota > Metazoa > Arthropoda > Insecta > Diptera > Drosophilidae > Scaptomyza > Scaptomyza caliginosa. Next base: position 1,226,364 of record JAWNNR010000413.1, read on the forward strand.
AATTTAAATGTTATTAAAATGTTCTCACTCACAATCGAATTGTGGCAAATCGTGCAAATTGCCAATCAACAACAAAAGCAAACTCTTATCAATGGGTAGTGTTTTTTTTTTGGAATCGTCATCATTCAAATTCTATTTCGTGGGCAAAACACAAGCGCAAAGGCTTATCGCTTGAAAATATTTAACATAATTTATAACCAAAAGCCCAATGACATACGAGTTGGTTAAAGATTGACCGATCGTATGTGGAGTAATGATATCAGAAAGTAATGACTTCATTTGAGTTTGAAATGAGCAGCAAATGAAAATAGCCTAAACAAATACTGATATAGAAAAACATTTATAAATAATCGGGTGCGTAATTCAAATCAAATGTCTTTGAGGAAACAAGCAATTAAGTAAATTTCCGCTTTCCACACAACGACGAGGGAAAGTGTTATCTAACGATCCAGTCTGAGACGCATATACAAATTTATTTATTTTATGATACTATTTACAGGTGACGAGTTTGAGAATGACGACAATTTTACTTGATGTCACCTGCGCTTATCTGCCGCCCCAACTGATATTAATAGTAAATATTGAAATTCTCGGAAATGCAAGCGGCTATCGAATGCAACTTATAAACCTTCCCAAACTCAAGTGCACTTCGATTTCGATAGGTTTTTTTTTTTTTTCAACGGGAAATGCCAGTTTTAAAGTTTTTTTTTTTTCGTTTCAAACAATTTGCTGCCATTTTGTATTTTATCTTTGAGATTTTTGCATTCTACATCTTCTCTTTCCAAGCGTTTTTTTTTTTGTGCGCTTGTCTTGTCTTGTCAGCATCCACATGGGGCCCTTTTAACTCTTGGCAGGCCAATCAATCAAGTTTTTTTGTTTTCGTATTCCTACGCCTTTAGCTTTTGCATGCGCCGACAACAAGATGGAGGCACAGCCTTTACCTCTCTCCGTCTCTGCCCGTCTCTTGTGCTCTTCTACAGACATAAATATGCAAGGGCCGCATCAGAATCGTATTATATAAAAAGTGAACAACCAACCAAAGCACACACAAACACACACACAACACATTTACATTGCAAGGTGCAAAAAGGTATATGGAAAAACGAGACAACAAACAAGCAGAAGATTTAATACACTTTAGAAAGTAAGTTTCGATACCATTCGCTTAGCAAGGACACAAACCAAAAGTAACTAAAACTTGATAGTTATAAAACTCTTAAGATAATCAACTCCATGCTCAAGCTAATAGACTTTCAGGCAGAGAAAACAAACCAGAAGAACAGCGATTGGTTCGGTTCGGTTTGGTTAGCAGTTTTTGCTTGATTTCTGCTACGCATCCTTTAGCTTCTTCAATGGAGTCACTTAATTTATGCCTTCTACGCGTTCGATATGCAACTTTCTTGTTCTTCTTCTAATGACAAGCTCTCAAGCAACTCTTTGCCTTGAAGAATCTCACATGTTCGATTCCCCAGACCAGCACAGCAGAGTTGTAATGCAATCTGTGATTGTGTTATGCCGTTTTGCCGTGTTCCTTTATCTTGTAATATTTATATAGTGTTTCATAATTAAACAACAAAACTAATTGAGAATGCAAAATTATGCTGTGAGATAAGAGCAAGCGAAGAAGAAAAATAAATAAAATAGTAGAAAGATACTAAAGTATGGTTAGGCATATCTGATACCCTTTGTTTTTAATACTCTTTAAAAACCTATTTAAATGACCCTCATACAAATTGTATTCATTCAATTGATGGCCAATACAGCAGATTGTAAGCGTTAGCCAATTAATTAATTAAAAACAGCACCACACACCCACACACACACACACACTCAATAACAAATTAAATGCAACTTAAGTTTCGTTTTTTTTTACATAAACGAATTGCAATGAGAATTTATGACTGTGAAAAGTCAACGCATTTGTCAAAGCAAATCAATAGGCAGAACTTAGAGAGAGAGAGAGAGAGAGAGAGAGGGGAGTGTAGGGTTGGGGTTGTGGCTACAACAGCAACCCCTCTCAAATAGTTCCCACACACAACATTTTTTTATGCAATCGCAATGAAAATGCTTTAATTGTAACTGATGCCCAGATGCGAGCCAAAAGGTTCGGTGACAAACGGCGACAAACGGGCGACAACACTTGGCCGCAAGGTTGCTGGCTAGGGGGTGGGGAAGGGGGAGTCATGTCTATGCGTAGCTGACTCGAAATCGATATGGCGAGATGGCAAAGAGCGACAGCAAACGACCTAAAAGCTTGCTTGGTCTCTTTTGCTAATTATTCAATTGAAGAACGTTTAATTTATTTCAATATAATCGAATTGAAAGATCCAGCAGAAGGCACAGTAGTAACTGCCTGGCGCGCTCCCACGAAAGTCACAACAATTTCATTTAGCGTTTAATTGTTGAATGTAAACGCAAAACACACAGCGGGTGGGGGGCAGGGCTGTGTAGTGAAAGAGGGAGTTAGGGGAGAGCCTTGGCGCCACATACACAGTGTGTCTGCCACATTGCCGCCTACACTTGAAAGGCAGCAAGAAAGAAAATAAAAATTTTAAATTTGATTAAACTACAACAAAGGAAATTCAATTGCAAATGAATTAAGAAACTGCACAGTTTTTAATTCGATTAAAACAAGCTGGGAAATTGTATTCCTTCTGCAACTTATGTTTGGCATATTATTGACTTAATGATATGACAAAAATATATATTTTAATGTTGGCATAAACTAATTATGTTAGAACAACAGGCTGTGGCAAGCAACAGAATCGTAAATGTTTATTAATTTTTGCTGCTGTTCCCGCCCAACAAATACACTTAAATACACTTCTATAAACTGCTGCTAGTATTAGTTTGATGTACTATAATGTATTTACGATCAAGACAAATGTGTCAGCAATGACAACAACAACAACAGAGAACCGAGAACAGGTCTATAAGTGGCAATGAGGCACAAAAAGCGTAACACGGCCAAACAACATGACACAAAAATTAATAACAGCCAAACGACTTTTGCTTCGCTTTTTCTATCTCTATCTATATTAAACGTTCTGACAACAGTTGTCTGTTTGAGGTAAACTCATTAAATTTACAATAATGCGTATTAAGAATGTCTAATGTGTATAGTAGACATTAAGATACCCTGCACAAAGTGAACTCTTCATCAAATAATACCCATTAACAGAATTTTAATTGACTTATTAAGTTTGTGTCACAGCAAATGAAAACAAAAAAAGATGATAAACATGAAAACATATTTGATTGAAAGTTGGTAGGAAAAAGAAAAAACACCCAAATAAAGATAAGTGTGTGTGTGTGTGTGTTTCGGTACATAGTATAATTAATTAAATTATGTGATACAACAATGTGGATTTGTTTGGTTAAATTAGAATTGTTAAAATGCTGACAACAGATTGTAAACCCTTTCTAACCTTCTACCAGTAGCTACTCCCACAAAAACAAACAAAAAGTGACATAAATTCATTAAAGCTTTTGTCTTATTTGTCTTATCGGCAAGAGTTTTGAATTTAATTGTTTTTTTTGGCTTTCGTGGCAATGATAAACGTTTGAGGAATGCGTTCATGAATCAGTTTTTAATTTAGCCAAGGGGCGGGAAACTGTGGCACACGCATGTTTAAGCAAAGCAAAAAAAAACCTTTAAACAACAACAAGAGCAAAAACGAAGGAAAAAAAACCCTAAATCGTATCGTTTTCTGATACGTGATCAGGCGCATATTTATCGCGACATCTGCACAGTGTTTGTGCCATTAACAGGCCAAAAGCAAAGCAAAGGCAGAGCAGCTTGAGTGGCTTGAAAGTCATGGGTAATGAGGCCACAGATGGCCAAAGATAGAGGATCTTTGCTGCCAGAGAGTGCAGCAGCAGCAGCAGCAGCTAGAACTAGCTGCAACAGATTGTCAGCTTCGATATGGTAAGCACTCAAAACTGCAACTGAACTGGGTCTATGCAGAGCAGCGGCAGCCAACTAACTCCTACAACTTCTTCCTTTAGTGAGTGCAAGTTTCAAGATCGCTTAAGATCGCTTATCAACAATGTTTGGAGTACGCGAAACGCGTGCACGACCTGTCAACATTGAATGCTTTTGGCGCTATTCTCGTGCACTCATTATGATTATGACTTTGCCATCGAATGGTAGCTCCAAAAGCCATGAAATCTCTTAAACCCTACACACTTTCAACCATTCCAACTAACAACTAGCTATTGCCATTCAAAGCGAATGGATGTCTAATTGGCGCTTCGTCTCTACGCGCCAATTAATACAAGACGAAACATTTCGGATTTTTCTCTACACACACACACACACACACACAGGAGCAGAAGCGAGCAAGAAAGAAGTATAAAAATGCTTTACAAGTACACAAAAGTGTCATTCCATCACTCACTTAAAGTATTCATCCATTAATTGCCCGAAAGCCATTGCAGCAGCAAAGGACAGAGAGGAAACACTGGAAGAGGTCCGGACATCAACTGACGCCAGCAAGAACCGAGTCTGGCGGCAGGCGACTTTCAAGTTTGAGGCGGCAGCCATAATGCAAAGAGGAGAGCTTCAACAAGCAGGCAACATTTTGCTGGCAAGGGCAATTACCATGAGCAGACGCAGTTAACAGCAAAAGTTCTTGGCCAAGGGTTGTGCGGTGGGAATGCACGAGTGCAGATTTAAATCAGCACAAAATGCGAATCGTCGTCGCTTTTTTCTCTTCTCTTTTCTCATTGCTCTTGCAAGATTGGCTGAAGTTGAAGCCTTGACAGGCGCACGTTGACAGTGCGTTTGACAGGCAGACAGATGGACAGACAGAGAGACAGACAGAAACATTCACTCTATAGCTATCTCTTTTTGGTCTTGCAACTTGGTTGACAATCCTTGTCGACTGCTGCTGGTGATATTCAAAGTAATTGCTTGAAAAATGCAATAAAAATGTACAAGCAAAAAACAAAGAATGCTGGAAAAAGGCTATGCACGACTAACAAGATGACCTGTAGTGAAAAAAGAGCTTGACACAAACATTGCAGGAGCTTTGCAGGGCATCTGGCAAAGGAGCAGCAGCACTGAAACGCAAAAAGAGACAAACAATAAATGTATAAGAAAACGGCTAAACAAGCTGACGGACTGATGGCAAAAATGGTGGAATCTGGTCGAGGAACGCCTGAGTATGTGAAAAAGTACAATTGTTATGGTGGCATAAACTATACTCCTAAGTGGACACTGGCCAAATCGCAACGAGCTCGGACTTCAACTGACAACAGAGCAAATGGGACGCAGTGATTGGATGCATATCAAAGTAGACAGCGGGAACAATGAAAGGCAAACCCAAAGGAGTTGAAGTTTAAAGCTTTGGATTTGGGTAACGCCTTTGGTAGGCTAAGCCTGTAGATTGGCAGAGATTCTACACCAATCAGCAAAGCGAAAAGACAAAACAAGCTTCTCGAACAATTAAAAAACCAAAGCATCAATTACAATTTAACAAAGAAACGATTATGTCAAGCGTTTATTAAGCGTCTTTTGCAAAAGGGTCAAGGACTTGAGTTTGGGCAGGAGTTTGACCCACACACACACGCACACACACACACACTCACAGAGAGAGAACGCAATGTGCGTAATAAGCGACGTTTAACTGTAACTTAAAACCATTGAGGCAACGCGTCAAATGAAGACAGACGGTTTACATAACACTTTACGCCAAAACGGACAAAAATCGAGCCAATGAACTCAAGCGCAGATACAGATAGACATTGCAAAAACGACGCTTGGTTAAATACTTCTTGCAGTTTTATGAGCCAGCGCGTGAAAAGTGCGAGTGTGAAACAAAAACAAAAAAGAAGAGAGAGAGAAACACGATACAATAGCCCAAGCAAAAGCCAAAGAAGTCAAGGACATCAAGCAATTTCTCTCTCTCACTCTCTCTATTGAGACAACAACGATGGCAAAGGTTCATCCAGACAGCTGGACGCTGATGCTGCTGCTGCTGCTGGATGTTTCAATACAACGTTGAGGTCAAAGGGGAGCCAAAAGTTCAAACGCGATTTTCGCGCGAAAATATAATCAACTTTCGACGAGTGAAAGTAAAACAATCAAACTGGTGGGCGTTCGCGTTTTGTGGCTCTCTTGTTCTCGGTTCTCGGTTGGGGTTGTGCATCCAACAAGGTCTTTGTCCAAATGTATGACAAGGCCTTGGATATTTGACCTCAAATCAATTTGCCGTCGGTATATCGTAAGCGTTTTATATTTAACCACATTGAACTCTAGCCAAAAAGGTGATTGACTAGCTGTAATAATCAATCCGTTTTAGCTTCTTTTTGCATATTACACACACTAAAACAACACACACCCAAACAAACTCATATCTCTAATAAAAAATCTACTTGAAGCATGATTCTTTTTTTTTTTGGTTTTTAATTAACTCCCAACACACACACCCCGCACATTAAGTTAAGTGCGGGAATAGAAAAAGTTTGCCAACTTATTAGGTGCGTGGAGCAGAGAAAAAGACACGCTATCAATATGCTCTTACTTGCTGCAAGGGTCGATCGACTGCATGAATGAATGAGTGTGTAAAAGACAGGAAAAAAAAACAACGCACAACACACGCGAATTTCGAGGGAGGGGGAGGGCTAAGGGGGGTAAGGCGATGGTCTCGCGCATGACTCGTAAATAAAATTGTAGCCAGAAGGCAGGCAGAGTAGTTGGAGCGGCAGGCGGAAGCTGTAAAAGCAACGAGTTAGCCACGTTAAGAAGCACTCTTGGCCAAGATCAGACCGCACAGCAGCAGCCGCAACAGCAGCTGGCTATATGGATTGTGTAAGGTTAGGAACGACAACGAGGATCGACTGTAAATTGCTGTCTCCGGCTTTGACTCTACTCTTGGCTGCTTATCAGTGCTGCCAGATCGCGCAAGCAACAGCAGAAACTTAAAGCCTGGCAAGTGCGCAACGACTCTTTCTCTTCCTCTGTGTGGGAGAGTGTGTGTGTGTGTGTGTGTGTGAGTGTGTGTGTTTAGTGTGTGCGTGTTCCATAATATTTAAAAATCCAACACAAAATTGCGCAAGTTAATTGCAAAAATTTTCATCCTTAAGTTTTTTGATTTTTTTTTGGTTAAAGTTTTATTGCGTGCAGGATGACTTAACTGATAAGCAAAAGCCTAGCTACAAAGCAACCAAAAAATATCTTTCCTATAGCCACTGTTTACTAGGCAAACGATGATTTTGTTTCAAGACAAAACTTAATTGAGGTTGTAATTATCCAAAGAGAAGTGTTCTTTCCCAAAACTTTATGTTATTTCAATAATTCTAATACGATATGTTGCTGTTGTTGCAACTAAAAGAGGCAGCAACTGCCACCCCAAGCAACAACAACAACAACAACAACAAAAAACGAAAGACCTTTGCAAATAATAGTAAAAACAAAAAAAAATACATATAAATAAACTAAACTAAAAGTGAACAGAGAGTAGAATGGACAGGGTGAGGGAGGGGGGATGGCGAGGGGTAAGTAGCATGGAGACTGGCAGTCTGCTAGTCTGAGGGTAAGTGCTGCTAAATGGGTTCCCCATTAAAGCTCATTTGAAATCAGACACGTCCGATTAAAATCTCATTTCTCACCTTGTGGCTGCCTCAAATTGGCATTGCAACAAGCGCAGCGCAGCACAGTACACCGGGGTAGGGGAAGGGGTAGGAAGAAACAACAACAACACAAACAAAGAGAAAGACACACAACAAAACAAACTGCAAGGAAAGGAAGACAACAAAAACAAAAAAAAAAATCATATTTACAGCCACAAACAAACTTGCAACGCTTGCAACGTTGTGGGCTACACCACGGTGGCCACATTGATAGTTTGCACAGCGATAGGAGGCACAACAACAACAACAACAACAACGACGACGAAGAACTGCAACTGCAACTGCAACAAGAGGCAAGCACGAGGAGTATTTCACGCCTTTAGCCACTTATTAAAATAGGCAAAATGTCTATTAACCAGGCCCAGCAAAAACGTGGCCATAAAACGGTTTTCGTTTCGTTTTTTGTGTGTGGGTGTGTAACAAAGCCTCGCTGCAGGAAGTACAAGCTTGTCAATGCCTGCTGCACAGTTTGCCAACTTCGAGTGCATTCATAATAATAATAATAATTTTTGTTTGTTGCCGGGGCAATGGGAAGGGGGAAGTCCCCCATAACGATGATCGGTAGCAGCAACTGCAGCATTGATCGCTGCGATGCGATATCAACATTTTTCGCTAGGATAAGAATAGAACGGTAAAGATATTGCTTCCCTTCTCTCTTCTTCTAGCTTCTTGAAAGTGTTTAGGAATTTTTATGCCTAACCAATGGAATAAGCCAGCTATTAGATAAGTTATAATATTCTTTCTTTACGCCAACTGGGCAGAAAGTCTTTGTGGCCATTAAGGACCTAATAATTTGCACAAGCTGCGCCAAATCGCGATAAACACGCAAAAGCTTGTATGCCGCTACACACAAACACACACACACAGTTGTCGACACCTTTTGTTTGGTTAACTTTTGGTCGAGATTTGTCCAGCCACCCAGAGTCCTGCTCTGTCTTGTGTCTGTGTCCCCTTTGGGCTTTTTAAGCAAATGATCAGCCAGACAACACGCAATGCTCAGCCTCCTCCACTTCCCGCCCGCCGCTCCACTTAAAGTGTGAATTGTTTTGTGGCCAAGAGCAAAAAAAACAACAACAAAATGCTGCAGATAAGTGAGGTTTGGCAGTTAAAAACAGGCAGCTGCAGCTTAAACCACAGCAAGAAAGGCAAAAAAAAGAATCCATTCTGATCTTGCTAGTTTTTGCATACGAGCCAAGGCCTTAAGCTGAGATAAGGGAGGATAAGGAGACGAGAGGGGCAATGTGCAATTTTCAACGCGCATTCTTGACGTTTTTTCCCACATTAGCCGCATTGTTCGAGGGCACAAGGCAAAAGGATCGTGGCTTAAGCTACTGGTCTTTTTTTTTTTGTTGCCTGGTTATCTTGGCCATGCAAAACAGCTTGTTAAGCACTTGTGCCCCCAACAACAACAGCAAAGTGGCACATTGTGTGCTCGAGTTTCAAGTTGAGAAGGTTTTTGTGGTTGTCCGAGCTTATTAGGCAAATAAAGCGCAAAACTGTTGCTGCTGCTGGCCAAGTTAGCAATTTCAGGGCTTAACGCAAAACGCATTATTATCAAGCGTGAAGTGCAAAGCGAAAGGTAGGCGGAATATCATTATCGTATTATCGTTGCGTTATCAGAACGCGTTCAACACGCAAACAGAACGTCAAGATCAGGGAAGAACTGATTAAAGATGTGAACGAGTTTAAATACTCTTTGGCTGGGCGGGTACATAAGCTGGTAAGTGTATTTAAAAGAAGGTTCAACCAAACGTCAAGAATGGACAAGACTTAAGCTTAAGCTCAAGTTAAGTAAAAACTAGCTTAAAAAACGATTTCTATACAAAGTGCTAACATAGTTAGTTTAAGATATTTCTATTCATCGATGTTATCGTAACTTGTTTAACATTTTTTATGGCATATTGCTGACTTATGACCAATATACTCGTACACACACACACACACTGGCACACCCAAAATTGAATTTATTTTTTTTTTGTTGGTTCGACTCTTGAGAAACACAAGAAGCACATTACTCATACGCCCCCTTGAGCACTAGAATTCTCATATATCTGAAAAATATATATAAAACGTAGTCAAGTACAAACCTACACACTAACACACACACACACACCAACACACACACACACCTCTACTTATACTTGAAAATTCAATAAAAATTGACCAAATTGAAATTGTGAGCTGCTTTCTCTCCCTCTCTCTCTCTCTTTGAACCTCCAACATTTGTAGCTACTCATAAATATTTAAAAATTAATTTCACAATATGCTGGGCAGCATTTTCTTTGCTCTCTTTTCTCATACATTTTGTTTTATTCCTTGCTTTAGTTTTTTTTTTTCATTATTTTACTTCAGGTTGCTGCTGCTTTTGGCTCGCGAGTCATTTTTCAATTTCATACTTAATTTTATGGCATAAATGCCAAAGTTCTCTGTATGTAGAGAAACAGAGAGAGAGAGACAGCAATAGGTACAACGACAGAGAAAGAGAGAGAGAGAGCGATAGCTAATGCTTTATATAAGATGCCATCATATTTCATGTGTTGTAGTTGTAGATTCTCCAAGGTGCAAACAGAAGGCAAAAGCAGGCTGTAATTACATACAAGCTCCTACTACAAGCTAGCCCCCAAAAGTGGGTGGCGCTCGGTTGCTCTAAGCTTTTATATTCTAAAAACCACACACACACACACACACACACATTGCATGTTGCATATGTATATGTTTAAGGGGCTGGCTAGGGGGTGAGGTAGGGTTGAAAATACCTTTCATATGTAGCACTTTGGCTGCACATTTATCGTATTTTATGTGCTCTCGTCTCCCTACCCCCCGCCTCCACCCCCCTACCCCATTTTACGAGTCTCGTATTCACACACACACAACTAGCGTATATGTGTGTGTGTGTTAGACGACGTCGTTTTGCAACATTTTCTGCCATTTGTGCAGTTTTTCATGTTCATGTGCATGTGCAGGATATGAAAATTTTTGCCAGAGCTTTCGTTCGCTCTCTCTCTCTCTCTCTCGCTTTCTTCTTGCACTTTGTTTGCTTCTTTTATATACATATATGTATATGTGTGTGTGTGTGTGTGTGTGTGTGTGTGTGTGTGTGTGTTTTTGTGTTCGTCGTGCATTCAAGTTGGGAAAATTGTGCACTTGCATTATCATAATGGAAATGCTTTTGACTCAAGATGACCAGAGTTGTCACACTTAGTATAAAGTGTATTAACATAAGCGTTGTCAACTCTCCTCAACGAAAAGATTTTACAGCAATAAAAACATTAATTTAATATACGTATACATAGTAAAGTAAAAAAAATCCTGATTACAAATCGATTTAGGAAATATGGCTTGACAACCCTGTCTGGGGCAGCATCGTTTGCTTGCAACTACTCGACTCCTGGGGACGTATATACGTAAATGTGAGCAAAGCCAGGACAAAGTGGGTGCCACAGAACCTCTCCCCACCCACACCCGCCCCGTCAAGTTTCCAGAGTTGCCTCCCTGCTCCACAAAGCAGCCATTGTATTCTGATTGTGCGCCTTACGGGCATACTCAGTGTCTGTGTGTGTGTGTGTGTGTGTAGAGATGGAAAATATTATTTTTCATAAATTTTAAAATATACCGTACGAAGAAGCGGGAGCAGGCAACAACAGCCCCAAACAGAGCCACAACTGGGCCAAGAGGAAAGAAAGAAAGAAGAAAAGAGAAAGAAAATTTCGTTTCGTTTCACTTGCTCTCGCTAAGAACTTGATATTATATATACCTACATGTGTATACAGATTTGGTTGGCATATCTTTTGTATATAACACTCACACACACACACACACGCACACCTAAGCGTGTGTGTTCGCACAAAAGGCAAAGTAGAGGAAAATGTATGCAACATTTTACAATGCAAAAGCCATTTACTTGGAAAATGGTATGAGGGGAGAGTAGAAATCGAAGAAGTAGAGGAAAGGGAGAGAATGTAAGAGTGAAAGAGAGCATGTATATGTATGCGAGGCAGTAAACATATGAAAAATGAAAAGTCACAACTGTGAAACACAGCAAGAAAGAAAAAAAATATGTTGAAAAACTTGGAAAATGCCCACCCACACAAGTGAAATTGCAAGGAGAACGATGCTCGGTGCCTTATATAGCATTTCTCTGCCATTGTATTCACACACACACACACACACACACTTTTAATGTCGCTTATGTTCCGAACGTAATGTAAATAAAAAGAGACAGGAAATGTTTGCAATATGTATAAATATATATAAAACGAACCAAAGGCATTCTAAAAGTTTTCAGTATTGAGCCATTTGAAACCCTAAAACACATAAAAAATGATGATTTTAAGAACCTTTTGTCGGAGTGAGAGAGAGAGAGACTGTGAGAAAGTGTGTGTGTGAGAGAGAGACAAAGCTTTGGATGCTCTGCATATAGTAAAATACCGTTAGACTATTCAAAATGCTTCCATTTCTTCTGCCTCTTTCTAACCAACAGGGATTTTAATATGTTTGGGTTCTTTACAAGGCATTTGAAAGTTTTGGGGCGGTTTCTTACTTTTGATTTGATGTTGTTTCCAAGAACGAACAAGTAAAAACTTATTTTCTAATGAAAATGATCAGAAAATGAATAGAATAAATCATAAGAAACGACATATTCATTACTTTTACTACTTCTTTCACGCCTTACTTCCTCAAGTATTCCTTACCTTTCCCTTGTGTGGATTATATAACTATTTGACTCCTTCTCAACACTCAAAACACACTATATTTCATCGCACAACTTATTCAATCTGCTGCTGCTGTTCTTAAATATCTATCGAAATCGCACAAGCTGAAGCCAGAGCGATGCGAATCGATTTGTTAATTTAAGCAGGAAAACGCTGAATATGAAGGTCTTAAATGCTTAAATGCTTAATGCAGAGACAACAACAAGCAAAAACAGTAAGAACCATAAACAGTTACATATTTGGCAGCGAAACTAAAAATAACACAAACACACACACACATAGACAGACGCAGGACAACGACAAAAGAAACAACAACAGAAAACTACAACACAGCAACAAGATGTTAAAGAAGAAGCAGAAGCAGCAGACGATTTTTGCTAATCAATGAAATTAAAGCTTGAACCAACAACAAGAACAGTAAGAAGCAAAAAGAAATTACACAAAACGAAAGCTTTAAGACATAGCCAAAGCAACGTTGAGGACATTGGGTGGTGGTGAAGAGAAAGAGAGAGGGTGGGCGACAATGGTTAAAATAGTGCACGAGACGAGGCCGCCGACGCCGCTGTCGCCGTTGCTGTCGCTCTGTCCGCGCGCTAAAGGCAACTTTAATGAACGGAAATTAGCAAAAAGGCAAAGCGCAAAGGTAAAGCGCAAAAATGAGCGTAAAGCAGCGAAAGATGCTGCAAAGGCGAATTCAAGCTGACGGCGAATTCAATTGAAGCAAGCCAGCGAGAGGGAGAGAGAGAGAGAGAGAGCGCCAAGCACATGCGCGTCACTGAGCGACAAAGCGCCAACTGCCATTGGCTGTCTCATATGTCTATGTAAGCTAATGTGCGTGTGTGTGTGTGTGTATGTGTGAGAGAGCGAACATTTCCCCAAGCTGCCTGGCTGCCTGGCTGCTGTTGAGGCATAAACAAACCATTTTGAATAAAATCAACGATTGCATTGTGTGCGTGTGAGTGTGTGTGTGTGTGAGTGTGGAACGCAAGTGCAAATATTGATACGCTTTTTGGCTGCTGCAACTCACAGTTGCAATGCAGCAGCAGCAAGTAAATACGCGCTAAACTCGCCGCGAGACGCGCTTTTGGTTTTTTCATCGTTCCATTCTCTCGGTGACAACAACAACAAGCAACAACAACTACTGCTGCTGCGCTCAGTCTTTGTAATTATTTTAATTTATGCGTTTAACGCTTTTTACGCAGCTCGCCGCTGCATCTGCCATTGGCTTCTGTTGTCAATGCCTTTGCTTTATCTTCTGCTACAGGTTTTTATAGTTGTTGTTGTTGCTGTTGTGCGTTGTGCGTTGACATTCGCTTGCTTTTGACAGGCAGCGAATAATTCTCGGTTCTGCATCGTACGCCAATGTCAATTCTCTTGGTTTTTTTTCGTTTGTTTTCTGTCTTTTACTCGAGACTTGAAGTTGAAGTTTTGCCTTTTTTCGTTTGTTGGTTTATTGTCAAGTGACAATTTTTTGTATACTTTGTTGCACATACATAGTTTGTATCTACAAATTGTTCAACGCAACGTATGCGTAATATTCTTAATGATAAAAAAAAAACCTCAAGCCGTCGGTATTTTTTTCAATTTTAAGATTTAGATCTTCTTTATACAAATCTGTAAATATCCCATTAGTAAAATATTTTGTATGTAGCTGAAAAGTTCAAATCGCTGCCTCTTCCCCTTGGCGAACCCAACCAACAAAAGCGCTCAATCCGATAAGAGCCACCCACTCGTACACACACACACACACACACACAGGCTGACCACCCAAACAATACACGCTTTTGATTTTAAAACCTCGTGCCAAGAAACGTGCAAACACACACACACACAGAAAGAGAGAAGCAGCAGCAGCGACCATAAAAAGCGCCCAACTCCCTAGCCTAAAACGTTCAAAGCGTCGCAGTTGCCGTTGCAGTCGCTGCGTCAACGTCAACGTCAGCGTTTGCGTCAGCAGTAACGTTTGCCCACACACCAGCCACCTGCTTTGAGCATTGAGCGCAGGCAGAGCGCAAAAAAGCTCTCACACACATGGACTATCACTCTGTCGCTGCTGTCGCTGCTGCTGCTAGCTGCTCTGTCGCAACTTCTTCTCCTTCTGCTGCTACTGCTGCTTCTTCTTCCTTTTTGCGCGCGCTTGACATTTTGTGAACGTCGCCGTCGCCGTCGCTTTTGCTTGTTCTTCTTGCCTTCGCCTCCCAGTTTAACTGTTTTATTTAAGTTCAACGTTTATACATATACATATATATATATAGATAGATATGTATATATATATATTCTTTTTTGCTTCATATCTTGTGGCGTTTTTTTAAGTCAGTCGTTTGTCGGAAGTCAATCAAAAAGCGTGTCTCGCTCACACAAGCTCCCAGCTCAGTGTTGTTACTGTGTGTGTGTTTGCGTGTGTGTGTTGCAGCAGAAGGGCGTGAAATAACAACAACAACGAGAAGAAGAGCTGCAACAGCAACGACAGCAGCGACGCCATTGCAATTACATTTATCACACAAAACAAACAATTAAATTAAATCCGAACTTCAAATTCAAGTTGCACCAAAGCAAAGAAGAAGAAGGTGCGGCCAAACGATCATTCAGCACGCGTAAGTGTATGTGTGTGTGTGTTGAAAGGGGTCTTTTGCTGTTTGACGCCTACGCTTGAAGAGATCTAGCAAAAAGATCCTAAGATTCGATTGCATTGCTTGTTGACATTTTCTTTAAGTGTTTTCACTTCTTTACACTCTTAATGAGCTTAAGGATAGTGTGCGTGTGTGCGAGTGTGTGTGTGTAACAACAACAAGTGCTAATAAATCATAATGGCAGGTTAACCGTTATCTGAACAAGCAATGAAAAATTATGAAAACAGTGCTTTAAAATTAACCGTAAATGTGTGTGTTTTGCCTGCGTTTTGGTGTGTTTAATTTTAACACAAGCTAAAAATAAAACATTTTTTTTATCACACTCTGATAGGTAAACTAACTGTAACATAAAGATGAAGAGGCAGAGAGAGAGAGAAACGCTATAAATGCGAAATAACCAATTTGATTTATTGAGCAATTATTGAAAATAAGCAGTGAAATAAGTGATGAAAAGAGTAGGTTAAAAGTAATGGAGAACAACATTACTGCAATAGTTGTCGGCGCTATTTCTTCATTCACTTTGAAGTGCAGCAGCAGCAAGGCGGCTTCTTCTTTCAAACCTAAACTCTCTCTCTCTCTCTCTCTCTCTCTCTCTCTCTGTCTCTCTCGACAATTGCTTGCTGACATGCAAAGTACATAATGTTGTTTTACTCAGCATGCGTTGATTGATAACAATCAACGTTATGTTGTTGGACGAAGGCACTTTGCCAATTTGCCCTGTCGATTGATTTGTTTACAAGTGCCATTAATAATGTTACCAAGCCAAGCACCCCTCACCCTCGCCCTCACCCTTGCCCCCCACCATCGACAGGTGTATGTATGTAAATGCCTCTACCCCTTCTTCTATACATTTCCATAGAGTCAAACTCAAGTCGTCTCGACTCGTTGCACTTTTCACTTATCTAATCAAATTGTTTGTTTGCCTATATGTTACGATTTTTTTAAAAACTCTACGAAGGAAAGAAGAGATGGGGAGGGGGCTGGGGGTATATATATCGAATCGTCAAACATGAATAGTTGTTGTCATTTCAATTTTCCATTTTTCCTTTGATTTGTCGTAGTGTTCGTATTACTCTTATCGCATTTGACTTCAATTTGTTTTCAATTTACAACAAATTCGTTTTTAGTGCGCTTCGTTTTAAGTATTTGTAAATATGATTTGTTAACTTTACTTTGTTTGCATTAGGAATAAAACAATCTCGTAGAACTACAGTAATGTCTGCATATATAGTAAACAACAAAAAAGAAAGCTTAAAGGTTCTTTTTTGTTACAAAATGCAATATTTATGATTATAATTATTATTATTGGTTTGCCAAATGCAAACATCCGCAATAAATTCTACATAAAAAGCAATAATCAAACGCCAACATTGTTCCAACTTGCAAGACACCTGTGTATTAGTCACACTCACTCACGTGAATCGGTTTGAATCGAAGACCCTTAAGAAGGTTTTCTGGCTGGTCAGTTACGCAAAGGAATTCGTGGAAACTCGAATCGGGAGGGGGAGGCGACAAGTGTTATAAATGGCAAATCAATTACTTTTCGCTTATCTGGCCAACTAAAATCGTTCAAGCAAAATGAAAATGATAGAGTGGCATGGAAAGAGGGGTGGCATAACTAGACTAGCTGCCACAAGTTGAAGGGTTTTGCTTCGCTATTGTATCGTTTATTTAACAAGTTGTTTTCTTTATGTTGTTGGTGTTGCTTAATAACAACACTTAACAGCAAATTAAGCTTTCAGCAGGCAAACTGACAACAACAGCCAGCAGCAAAACGAAGACATTTTTAATTATCAACCATTTACAGGCAACAAGCAACAGCGAGAAGCAACAACAAGCAAGGTGGAAAAAGAAATTGCCGCTGGTGCATGGGTCAATATCATAATCTAAAGACAGCGGCAAGCAACAAGTTTGTGGCAGAAGCAACAACGGCAACAACGGCAGCGTCGTCATAAATCAAAGCAACGCAATTTGCTGCTGACGAACTGTGCAACAGCAACAGCAACAACAATAATTCCCAGCGTCAACACTTGCAACAAGCAGAAGCAGAAGCAGCAGTAGAAGCAGCAATGTTGCTGCTAGAGACAGCAGCAGCAGCAAAGGCAACAACAATGCCACCAACAACAACAACAGCAGCAACAACAGCAGCAGCATCAGGTGTTAATGCTCAAATTACTGCCAAAGGCGTTGCTCGCGAACAGATAGCAACAACAACAACAACAACAGTCAATGAACCATTGCCAGAAGTTACGGCTAATGTTGCATCTCTTAATTATGCCGCTTACGTAGCCCATTTGAATGGCTTTAACTCAAAGCACAACAACAACAACAACAGCAACAACAACGACAACAACAATAAGCGTGGAACAAGCCAAAATCCATTTGAAAATCTCCTCCTACGTCAGCCACAAATTCAAGTCAAACAGGAGTTCATTGAGCCAGTGGAACTAAGGAACAACAGCAGCAGCAACATTGACGGCAACAGCAACAACAAGTATTCAGGTAAGTTTTTCACAAGTTTGTGAGAATATTTTCAATCATTTTACCTTTAGCAAACCTCTTCATAAACTTCTTAAATAACATAGAATATTCATTACTCTTTCCCAATATCAAATTAAAGTTCTTCTAGTCAATATGTTCGTGGCTCCTTGCCTCATCCCAATCAAACAATCACACACACTTGGCTAGCATATGTAGTTTAAAAAGCCGTTAAGTGAAAAACGAGGTATTTACAATGTGTTAACAACAACATTGCCATTTTTCATGGCCTTAACCCCTTTGCCAACAACAGAATCGTCGTCTCTCAAGCTCGTGCCAAACGCATGCTTATGAGATTTTCAATTTTTTATGCGTTTAAACAGATTTGAGAAGTTCCTCGTTTATCGAACCCCTCTCAAGGGCAGAAAGGTCGAAGACGAAGACGTCGTCATCTTGATAAAACCCAAAAAGATGTGACACAAGGGACACAAGCTAGCTAATATTGCTCGAAGGACTCGAAGGACTCAAACAGAAAGACAGAGTGCGAAAGAGAGAGAAAGAGTTTTGCACAATCGACGCCTGGCCACGAGTGCCAAACATTTATGAAGATTGAAAGGGTTGTCAAACACTTCATCCATCTTAACCGCGACCCACAAATACCCAAGAATACGAAAAGGGGCTGTTGCCAAAGAGTAGGAAAAAAAAGGGTGCCGAAACTGTCTGCAACTGTTGCTCGAGGGGTGGGGGGAGGGGAGGACTGGCTAGGAAACATCTTGTTTTCTTTCGATTATTGAAATTGCCGGCATTTGCCCATTTTATTTATTATCTTATCTCTTTCGCTCCTCAACCAAACTCTTTTCGTCTCTAAACGCACACGTGACCTCAATTGTGTTTAAAGACCAGAAATTACAATGCAGCATACCTTGCCGCCTCCCCCTTGGGCCATGCATGTTTCATAT
Organism: Scaptomyza caliginosa; assembly: GCA_035044725.1. Taxonomy (NCBI): domain Eukaryota; kingdom Metazoa; phylum Arthropoda; class Insecta; order Diptera; family Drosophilidae; genus Scaptomyza; species Scaptomyza caliginosa. The sequence continues at coordinate 1,244,778 of JAWNNR010000413.1, forward strand.
ATGTTTCATCTTCATATTCAAATCCATTTCCGAAAGGAAATGCGTTGCTAACATGCAAAACAACAAAGCGTCTTTAAATGTCTGGCAATTATCTTGGAGGCTTAAAAAACATAACAAATTAAATGTAGACTAGACTAGTAGATACTCTTCACTCTTGTACAACTTTAACCTACAAACTCTCCAAACACAAAAACCCAAAAGAGAGATAAAGCCGATGCATTAGATATAAAACCACACGCGACCGGAAATTGTGAGCAATTTAAACGAAATGAAACTTGACTGAAACATTTTTCGTTTGTTTGCTATTAGATGTTAAAGTTGTATGGCTTTTTGTTTAGCTACTAACTTGGCCTATAAGCATTAGTGCAACAAAAAAAAAAGTCATAATAATTTGCCTTAAATTTGCAGCTAGTTACATGAACAATATGACGTCTGCCTTTAAGAGTTTTCCAGCTTACAAAAACGATGGGAACCAAGCAAGCAGCATGCCACTCAGCGGCGTTAGTTGCAACAACAAATAATAGATAAATATATTTAACTTGAATAAAATAGAATAATATTCCGGAAATGCAAAAGAAGAAAAGCAAAATACAAACAAATTGTAAATGCACATTCACATGCCACATCCTGATGCACAACAACTGCACAACAAAAGGGGCAAGAAACTACAAGCGTTTCATTGAAAGATTTCTTCATCACAGGCGAACAAAAAACAACAAAAAAAAATGAGAAAAAGAAACGTATCTAAAGCAAAGCATCTGGCAAAACCCGAAAACTCGTAAAACTCTCAAATGCGTATCTGAAGCTGATCAGATCGCTGCATGAATGAAAATAATTATGATAATTGCAACTGCTGCTGCTGCGGCTGCTGAAGGGGCAACTGTGGTTAGGCGGGGGAACTCAGTTGAACCGCAGATCAAAACCCCGACTCGTTTGCCACAGCATTGGTAAATGTAGAAGCATATTATGATGGAAAGCCGGTAGAAAACTCAATAAATCCATTGTTGCGCTTAATTATTTGTCCAAATTCAAATCGTGTAGAGTACCTGTTCCCAGTCAATCTCTCTCCCTCTCTCTCTCTCTCACTCACTCTCTGTGTACCTGTACAGCCCCCTGCTACCTGAGTTTTTCCTCAATCATTTATCTTCGGTGTGCGCAAAATTTGAATGCAACACAGACATGCATCCGTCAGATACTTTTTTGTTTGTAGAGTGAGTTTTTTTTTCATCTCTCTATATAACCTGAGTTGGGGAAATTAGATCCTATTTGGCGCAGCGTGTGATTAGCGCGTCCCTTTGATCATCCGATAGGCTTCTACTCTACTCTATTCTTAACGTTTCTGATCTCTTGATGATGATGATGTGGATGAGGTTGAGGTTGAGGTTGAGACTGAGGCTGCCAGTTTTGATTTATATATTCAATCAAGTAATGTGAGCGAGCCTGAGATCCGCAATTAAATTCAAATCAAACATTTATTTAAATTTTATGCATCGCTTGGTGGTTGATTGCATAATAATTTCAATTATATGCTCTACAAAGAACTGCGAACCGGTACGACAGTTGGGTTCTGCAATCCTTAAGATGTTCCCAAGACAAGCCGGAAAGGCGTTAATTATGATCACATAAAAAGTACTCAAACTTTACCACTAATATTAGTATGCATATAGCCCCAAAAAATAATGAATCATTAATCAATAAATGGCGTAGAAATGTTATAATACAAGAAGCACACAGCTGACGTTTCGGTTTCACACCTTAAGTATGTTTCGGTTTTGAGAAGAACCTTTACTTTAAAGGTCAAACAACATATGGAGCGTATATAGCCCACACTAATATCATTTTAATCGCGTCAAATTAAGGGTTCAATGCACAAGAGCACAAAGAAAAGGCAACTTAAGCAACTGGCAACGATCAAACTAATATCGATGGGAATGGCCAGGAAAGTGCACAGAATGCAATATGTTAAGTATCAAGTTCGACAATAAAGAAGGCGTACGACGGAGGAGAACCCAAGCCAACAAAGAACTGCAACGAAATGGCGGCAACGAAAATTAGATTTTTAATTAAAATAATTTCGTATGCAATTTAGATAATCGTTTGCACACAAACAAAAAACAGGAGAGTTTGGCTAAGAAGCCAAGAAGTTAGCCAAAGATGCAACAAGCGATCCATATGCGATTTGCTTGCCACATTTTCGGCGGCAGCTACAGCCAACAGCGGCAAACATTGCATTCTGTTTTTAGATACACTTTTCAAGCAGCGATAAGAGTATATTGGTATTTACCTATCAAGCTAACGCCACAGAGTATCCAAAGGTCGTATACTCTTTGCGAACTGCACTGATTTCACTTGTTTTCATATTTTTATTTTGTGGGGCGTTTACTTGAACGAAGGCGGACGGCGCAGCAGCCAAATAAAATGAAGCACATTTTTTATACAAATCGCAGTGGAAGGAGAGGGAGTAGAAGTAGGAGGAGGTGGTGGAAGCAGAGAAAGAGTAGCTAACAGAAGAGTTAAAACTTTTACTGCTGCATCAAGATTTCAAGGTTTATGCAATGCAGCCTCAATTCTCAATCCTCGCTTCAGCTAAAGCGCACACGCACAACAACAACAACAGCAACAACAAAATATTTAAATTGATCATCTCCATTTAATAAAGGCAAAAGCCTTAAGTCCTCCAAAGAATGAAACGGTTCGTGGCTGTTGCCTTCTGCTTTCTGCCTTTTACCTGGCTGCCTGCACACAAAACAAAAACAAAAAGTTCTCAACTTAATTTCGCAACGATTTTCATAATTCACCATGAACACCACCCGGTGGTTGTGCTGGTGGTTGCTGCTTACTGCTTGCTGCTCCAGTGGCTTTTTAGTTGCGCATCATCTGCAACTGTTTTGGTAGTTCGTAGCTACCTCTGACTCCTTTCCTTCCTTCAACAGTCAAGTGCCGCCCATTTGTTCAATTTCTGCTGCTATCTCTGAAGATGATGATGAGTCCACTCTTAGTGTGTGTGTGTGTGTGGGTGGGTGTGTGTAAAGGGGTGCGGAAGTGGGTGCCGCTGTACAGCAACAACGGCGGAAGCAAGACTTTCTGCATGTAATTATGGTTACATGGTTTTGGCAAGTTGATTTTTCCAACAACACAAACAGTTTGTTGAGGCACCTGGCAACCCTAACAGCGTGCAACTCTCCCACTCTGTGTCTGGCCGAGCACAAGTTGATTTTTTATTACACAGTCTACGCCTTTTTAGACAGAAAACAAAAAAGACCAAGCCCTGTTTATCGGCGTGGTTTACATAAATGAAATTAATGTGTTCAGCTATGAACCTGAACCTGAACCTGTGAGATGGTAACTCAGACAAATGGCTGTACTTTGACTTTGGCTAATTTGACTGTCGATTTGTATGCAATTATGAGATAAAGTGGGGAAAGTGCACATCAAATTTTACATTATCCATATTCTATATAATTAAAGAATTTGCAAAGAGGCCGAACCAAAGAGAGAGAGGCAAAAAACGACCACCTGCATGTTGATTGAGGATCAAGATCTAGTACCATTGCTGTAGGTAAAAAGTCAAGTATGAAACGTGAAAAACTTTGTACAAATTAATGATCTATGTGCAATGTGCTGATTTTATGACCTGCTGCAGATTATGGCTACTAAAGTCAGACAAGTCACGCACACACGGAGAGGATGACCTGCTGGGTCCTTGGCACAGCTAAGGATCATTTTACCTGGTAGAGCTAATAAGAGACCTGGCGCCGCAAATCCATAACAAAATGCATGAAAATCCGTTAGACAGACACATAGATAAAACAGTAAGAGATCCTTAAACAAATACGCATTTCGTATGCAAGAAGCAGGCTTCCTGACTTTCTCAGTTCAGGGTAACAAACGACTAATGATACTAAAACTGTTATTCTTTCTGGCATAAAAACCTAAAACCTAAAACTCATTGCATCTACACCTTGCCTACTATTGTTTTGTCTTTGCTCTTTGTTCACCTTTTGCTCAAATGCCATTAATTCGTAATGAGAAAGGTGTCACCGTCGCAAAGTCAAAGACAAATATTACGGTATACGCCTCTACACCTTTTTTTTCCACAAGTTCTGCTTAAAATCAATTAGTTTGTATTCTATACAAGTCTGCGACGATTGTCATCATCATCTGCCGTGTACTACAAATGTAGAAATTTAGTTTGTTTCGATAGTTTATTACCAAACGACGCATTTCTTGAGAGGATTCATATCGGTGCCCAGTTTGCAGTTGAAAGCCTCGCTAAACTCGGGCATATTGCCAAGAGTGCCAACAACTCGAAACTCCTCGTAGGCATGAACATCTGATTTGATTTTACTCAACTTGGATGCCGTATCTCGTCCGGAGCACCAAGTTTGAGCGAATTTAAGAAAGAAAAGTTGCTTATTATTTAAATCAATGTTACGCAAAGGTTTTTCCAGCCACAATTTGTCCTTGCTATGTCTTTTGTAGGCATAATAGGCCATTCTGGCACCCACATTATCCGCAATATTATCGCCAGAGGTTAGAGTGCCATTGGTTGCAACACCCAGAAGTATAAACTTATTGTATTGAGATTCCAGACAGCGATAGCGTTCCTTAAAGTTCCGGAGTGAACCCGCCGACCACCAGTTGATCTTCTTGCCATCATAGTTGTACTGATAGCAATAGGAGTCGAAACCGTGAGCCATTTCATGGCCAATGATATTGCCAATGCCAGCGTACTTGAGCACAGTGGGAAAAGCGACATGATAGAGTGGCCACTGTGCCATGCCAATTGTGATGAAGGCCTGGTTGAGAAAGTCCGCATAGTAGGCGTTCACTGTACGCGTGGGCATTAGTTGGGGTATCAGAGCTTTGTCAACTGATTTCAAACGAATCTTTGCACGATTCTTTTCCAGTGTGGCCAGGTTCTCAAAGAAGTTCTCGGTCATATTTATATCACTATATGCCGCATCGATAAGTTCCGCATGCTTGAACTCATCCGAGTAGCCGACTAGGAAATCCATGGAGGATAACTTAGTTTTGGCCTGTGAACGAGTTTCCTCATCCAGCCAAGTGTAATGCTCCAACAGGTCATAGAACGTATCCCTTATGTCCTTCGCAATACCCAACACATCTGCCCTCCGCTGCTGATCAAAAACCTTTCCAATGAACCAAGGCAACAGAGCATAGTTGTAATAGGTTTCGGTTAAACCACGACAATCATTGGTTACACTCGCATTACGAGTACTCTGTTTTTGTGTCCACAAAGCGTAGAGTTTGACCAGAACACGATGCTGCACATACGATTGAAGTAGCTCTATATCGGTCTGTTCGAGTAGATGAACCAACTCGCCAAGCTTGTCCAGCTGATTGTGCACCATCCAATGACGTTGTTGGCTGCCATTGAAGGCAACATCAAAGTAACGTGTCCAATTCAAGCGATCCTCCTTGTGCTGCGACAGAAACTCGCCAAGACTTAGTTTCTCTGATTCATTCCCGGCCTTGACCAGCTTTGTGAGATTCCCTTCGAACTGCGTCAGATTGGCAAAGTGAGAGAGAAATTCCTTGCGTTTAAGCTCATCGGTTATCTGGAAATCCTTTGTCATATTCAACAGCCTCTCCTCACTATATCCCGACAGGACTTTAACGGGTGCTGAGATGAGTATTTCGAACTTCCTGCTCGACGTGCTGTAGTACACCTTAAGCGGTAGCAGAGGATACACTTCGTAACTGGACATAAAGTTTATATAAATCCAATCCTTGGTTTGATTTGATGCCTTGAAGCGATTATCCTGCTCCTTCATTAAGAGCTCATAGCCTTGCGACATATTCGACTTGATCTGGACACAGCTGGCAAAGAATTCCTTTGCCTTCCATTCCGCACTTGTTGAGTGATTCTTGGCCACATCCGTTGTATTCTGCAGGTATTCCAAGACATGTCCATCGATGCGCTGTTGTATGGCCTGCAGAAAGCTAGAGTTCTTTGCCTGCGCAGTTAATAACGAGGATTCCTTCCAACTGCCACAAGCATACTCGTAGAAATTCTCACAAGGATCGACGCTACGATTCATGGTGGATAGCATAAAGTTGCCATAGTGTTGCAAGAGTTCTTCGCTGTGTTGCAAATCAACGTTTGGTGTTTCAAAAAAATCACTTTGATTGTGGTCAGCTGCTTGGGGCAATAGGAAGGCAGACAGGGCGGCAATTGATGCGTGTAGTATTAACGTGGCTAATAGCGCGTTAGCCATTTGAACTGGCTGGGTAACGCGTTTGGCAAGTGCTCAAAATGTGCTAAACTTTGTGACCAGAGAGCAGTGCCAATTTATATGCAACAGGTTAAGCAGCAAGAACTATTATTTGGGGCAGTTTAAAGGGGAATACCCTGTAAAGACGCGATTTGGTAGGGTGTTTTGAAGCAGTTATTTTATTCCAACTAGAAACAAGTTTGCCAATAATAAATAATCAACTTTAGGGTATCTTTTAGTTCAGATGGTTAGCTTAAGCCACGCTTTGCTTAACACAGATTTAGATTTGTGTTTTGTGGTTTATTGTTTAACAAATCGAAACTCATTCCTCAAACTCAGCACAGAAACCACAATTAGTCTGCTCTGGTATTAAAAAAAAACCAAATTTATTGTTATTCTAAATCAGATTTAAGCGAAAATCTTTACGCGAAATCTTATTGTTTCTCAACCCATTTCTTCGATCGCACATCACACACTCTCCAATTAATTTATTTATTTTTTTTTCCAAAACATTTTAACCCATTTCGTTATCACTCTTCACTTATCGCTCAGTTTGATTTGCTTGCTATGTTTTTTGTCTTTTTTAAAACCTATTTTATCGCTAATTATAGATCAAAGTTGTTTTTTTTCTCTCTCTCTGTTTTGTTTTGTTTGCTCGAATGTCACATGTTAATGACCCCATTTCTAAAATAATAGCTGTAATTATAATACAAAACATTTTCTAAATGATTTTAAACTTTAGTTTTATTATTTAATGAAAATTGATACATTATGCGAGTTTTGTTGTAAACTCTCTTTTGACCCTGATTCCCGCCTCTCTTTGCGCTTCTCATTTATTCTAGGGTCATCAGCTACTGTTTGGCCTGTGAGGTCATTTCATTTCTGTATTAATCTCATGCGTTTGATGAACCAAATAACAAAAAAAACTAGCTAATGATGCATAGAAAAAGTATAACCACAAAAATGCTCATTACAGTCAAAAAACACATTTGAATAATGAGCATAGGTTCAACCACAACTGCTATAGGTTTTTGATTCTTTTTTTGATTTATGATGTGGTAGTATTGGGCTTAAGAACCAGGAAGTCACAAACTGACGACAAACGTTGCCACGCGGCCAAAAGGGAAAAGCAACAACAAATTTGTTGCCATAATCAGACAAATATTAGTTAACATTTAAGGGTTAAATGGGTGAGAGGAGAGAGGCGTGTGCCTGACACGCGCATCTTAAAGATGCAAAAAAAAAGCAAATCAAAGGGTTAAAGGGTTTGACAGGATATTTAACAGCTGCTGTTGTTGCGTAAAAAAGTGTGCCAGGATTTATGCTCAAAATGGAAATGGAAATGTGAGCAGTAAAGAAAATCAACAAAAAAAGAAAAGTGAAACGTAGAAAGAGAGAGGGCTTGGGGGCGTGGCTTTGATGACTTTTAATTATGCGTGCTGTTGATGGCTGTCAAAGGCGCTCAATGCATATGCCCGTCAAGTTGAAAAGTTCTTTGTGGCTAGAAAAAAACAAACATTTCAATTGATGAAACGTAGAAGAAGAAAAAGAGAAAAGGTTTAAGGTGAAAGTTGCAGCAGAGTTTCCTTTTCCTTTCGTTAAATGCAGCTATTGCTTAAACAGTTGCCAGTTGCAACATCCTGCGCCAGTGGCAACAGCTGCTGTTGCAATGTTAACAGCAACAATAAAAAACTGCAAATTAAATCCTTTTTTCAGGCTCAATTTGTTGCTGCCAGCATGGCGAAGGGTACAACGTTGTAGCAGCTTAAGCCAGGCTGCTGCCGAAATCAAATCGAGCGAGCCCAACAAAGGGCTCCCTCATGCCCCACACCACATTCGTTTCATTTTTTTTTGGCGGTTTCTTCCTTTTTGGCTTGGCATTGTTACATTTTGCGATTACTTTACCTGCAACATGGCGATTAACACGCACTCGCCGCCGGCACACACACACACAGCCCTTTGGGCTACCTGAAGCTGCCCCTCCGCTCACCTTGCGTCACCTTAACCACGTCTCATCTCATCTCTTCGTTTTTTGGCTGACTGCCTTTATTGCTTTCTTATATGCGCTTTGATTTCTATTGCGGCAATATCCTTTATCCTTTGTGCCATTGTTGCATGCACCGGCTGGCAAACACATTAGACTTGCAACCGTTTGGCTCAATGCAACAGACAAGAGTGACAGAGTTCCAAGCTATTCTAAAGATCCCTACTGGTTTTGTTCTTCTACGATTTTTACCCAATTCTTTTCTCATATTAAATCTATTTCATTTTTCTTTATTGGCAGATTTTTATGGTTTTTTTCGAATACGAAATAAGAGGACCACACACAAAAATTTTCATTACTCAATTTTTTCTATTCATATTTCAACATATGATTTCATAATTATGTATAATACGCCCATACCTTTTTCTTTTGCCCAAATGTTCAGATTTGTGCAGTTTAATTCTTGTCGTTTGACACAAGTTTTTCAACAGTTTTGACAATCAATCAAAGTCATAAACGAATCGAATCGAATCGAATGATGATCAAAAACTGATTAAGCATTAAACAGCGCTTTTTTTTTTGCTTCTCGTTTGCAACCCTTAAACGTTGGCGCAGGGGGCAGGTGGAGGGCTGTTTTCAACAACTCCTTTTTTTTGTTAGCGAGCCTAAAAGGCGTTCTCAATAATGATGAGTAATTGATAGTGACATAACGACAGGAGCAACAACAACGAACTAGTTGTAGAATATTGGATTTTTGGGTGGTGAGTGGGGTGGGTTAAGGTTTACTAGTGTTAAACAAGGGTTCGTTGATAACGCGCCAAGTGTTGATAATGATGAGGATGATGTGCAACCCTTTTTTTTGGGTAAAAAAACAACAAATTCTCACTCAATTTGCCAGTCTATAAAACTGCAATCGTTTTGTTTTCTGTATATACCCTGTAGTTAAGCCACAAAGGGGGTTGATTGGGTGTCTGAGTGTGAGAGTAAATTTGTTTTATAGTTTAACAGAGTATCTGCTAGTCTTTAACACTCTTTTGCTTTTCATATTGATTTATAGCCCTGGCAAGCTGCCGCACGAAAACAATGCTCAGTCCCTGGTATATGCGTCCAGTTGGATATCATAATTATAATAATAATAGCAGCAGCAACAACAGCAGCAAGGACACTGATTTGTTATCCTTTGTGCCACCAACAACAGCAGCGGCAGCAACAACATTTGGCTTAGATGTTGGCATGGGAATGGGCATTGGAGTGGGCGTGGAGCCACCGCAGACATGTTTGCCATATTTTGGCATGGAAATGGAAATGCCGTCAACGGCATCCGTCTCGGCCAAAGCGCACAAATTGCTGCCTGAATTTCTGATACCGTTGCACGAAATCATGTTTCAACATCATTATCAACAGCAGCAACGTCAAGTTGCAACAGCAACAGCAGCATCAGCAACAACAACAACAACAGGAAGTCCAATGGGAACATTAATTAATAGTCTGCCTGGCCTGGGTTTTGCCGGCAAAACAGAGACATTCAACAGTGCTACCCATTGCTATGCCACAAAGTCATTAACCTCGCAACAGCAACACCAACAGCAACAGCAACAGCAACAACCTCGTCCTCGCCACAATGGTGAACATTTGTTCGTGCGTCATTTTCACGAACGGGATCGTCTCATACGCGAACATCAATTGCAACAGCAGCGACTGCGCGACAAGGACGACAAGGAGCTGAAGCTAAATGTTGTGGAGTTGGAGACAAATGGTCTGGACTCGACTGGCCATCATAATCATCATTGGCATGGTGTCGTTCATGATGGCAATGCCAATGCCATGACACCAACAACAATCAAGCCAGCAACGTTTACTCCTGTTGCCACAACGCCTCCATCTACTGCTACTGCTCCGGCTGCTGTTCCGGCTGCTGCCATTGAACAATACAACAAGGACTCGCATATTTACGAGCAAGCAAATGGTCAACTTTGTAGCGTTGGCAACTCTGGCAGTGCCAAAGCAACGGCAGCAACAACAACAACAACAACGGCAACAACACTAAACAAAGGTAAGTTTTTATGAGCATTGTTTACAAGAACTAAACCCAACTAAAGCATATCAAACTTTCAACTCAATTACAAGCGCTTCACTTAAATATCTTTTCGCACAACATAAGCACCAAAAACCCCTCCGTTTGGCTACATACAAACTCCATTTAAAATCACTAAAATATTAATAAAATTTCCACAAAGAGTGCGAACAAAATATGCGTGCTAAAATGCTCAAAGTGTGAACAAAAAAAAAAGTTTGTAAAACCTAAACAACTTTATTTAATGGAATTTAAAACCACTTTCAGTGGGTGGCGCTTGCCAAAAAGGTTGCCCTGCGGCGACGAACCGCAATTGCATGAGGTAACCTTTGACATGCCTGGCACAAGGTAACAACAAAAACGCACCCTCAGAAATGTGAAATAAAAAAATAAGAAAGCTCAAGCTGGTGTCAATACCAACTGTGACTGTGCAGGTCTCGAACAGCTTATGGCCAATTGAGCCAGTGCAACCCACCCGCAACGCCACCCACTCCACCCCCTTTTTGTCGCTTTATTATAGGGGGTGGTGTGTGTGCTTGCTTACAAATCCAATAAAACCGCTTTACAAGCTGTAAAGCAAAGATCATAAATCCATTTAAACTTTTTTATTTCATTTTAAAATGGTTTTACATTCATGGCTTTGTCGGTTTTTTTTTTTTTTTGTTTTTTTAAGGGTTCAATTTGCATAGCAGGGGTTGAAAAATACCAAATCCAATTAATCTAATTTTAAGATTTTGCCGAAAAGAGGTTTGGGTTGGGTAGAAAGATGGCGTCATCCTTTTACAAGGGTTAAATTTACATAGATACCAAAAAATGGCGTTAACTCAAGAAAAAAGAAGAAACTGTGAGAAAATTTGGCCAAAATTCCGTTAGATTCCAAATTTAAAACGGCACCCAAAACACATTTCCCCTATCCTTAAAAGAAAAAGAAATCACCCAAAAAACAATTTCCCATTGTTAAGAATTGAATTTTTACCTATTTGTAAAAATTTTTAGCATTTTTTACGGAAAAAAATTGCGCATTATTGGGTGAATGTACATTCACCCCTAGTTTAGCTAGGGGTAGCTCTTCATCACCTATACACAAGTGTGTTTTGTGCTGCAGCTAAACTGTCGAAGATCTTTGGTTAATCCTTGACAATGATCCTCAATTTTTACCCTTGAGTTTCGTTTGCTTTCTGCCTGTTTTCTTACCCAAAAAAAGACAAAAAAAAAACCGCGCGCAATTTTTTTTTTTTACAATAAAATCTTGAAAAAATGCATTTTTTTGAAGGGTTGCATAGATGATTTTTTCTACAGTTTTTCTGTGGCTGATTCTCACAAGCAAGTCGAATTGAATTCAACGTTAATGAACAACAGAATCCAGCAGAACGGAACAGGATAGGCACTTGGGACAGGCAGCAAAAAAAAAAGAGAAAAAACGGCGCTAAAATGCGGAAGTAAAGGGACATTTATTTCTTTTTTAGAGGCTGTTGTTGTGCATTGATTTCCGTTACAATTGGCTTTGGGGTTTGCCTTTGATTACCTATCACATGAAGAAAATTTGCAGATTTTACCTTTTTTTTGGCGCGTTTTTTTAATTCTGTTTGTCAGGAACTAAAATAAATCCTTTGCCAGTTAAAACCGATGCATTCGAAACTTTAAACAATGAAAAGAAAAGCAAAAACTTTAAGCAAACCTTGAGGAAGTGATATATTAAAGATATTCGAGCTACCCTTAGAGAAAATAAAACAGACAACAAACACTCCAAAAACTAGTCTCATCTTGTTTGCTTAGCGCAAATTGGTATGTCATTTTAATGCATTGCAACAACTCGATACGAAAAATTCCACCCACTGCGCCCGCCTTCACTTTTCCCAAGTTTTTCCCTGCTTTTGTCATATCCTTGTTGTGCCTGCTCCCTCTCTCTGTCTGTGTGTCTGTGGCTCATGCAAAGTGCGTCCCCTTTGTCGTTTGCGTTGTAGTTTTTCGATGCTGCCAAGCGTTTATTTTCTTGATTAATTTCCAACCAAAAACTTTCTTGCCATCTGCATGGTATATTTACATGCCTTTCCCTGTATCCTGCCTGTCTTTTTTTCTTTCTTCTGTGTAAGTCTGTGCTGTCTGTTTTTGGCAAATAATCAAATTGCCCAGACACTGGCCGAGGGCTGCAGATTGTTTATCTTTTGTTTTTGTGCCGTGACAAGTTTAATCAGGCTACGACGTGCAAAGGACACACTCGGCTCCCTTTTGGACAGGATAACTAACTATTGAAATTAGTTGCCAGTTGTAACGGTTGTGGGTAAAACTAGCTTTAGCTTCATATACATAAATAATGGCTTTAAACAGAACATCAATCCAATTATTGCAGAAAGTAAGTTCACAAAACTTCTCAATTTTGGGTTTTTTTAATTACTTTTCTTGCATATTTTCTCTATTGATTTTCTCACACACTTAAATCATTTTGCCACTTTAATTCTACATTCACGAGAGAGAGAGAGAGAGGGAGAAGTTCCTTGTTCTTGCGTCCATTCATATCCTGATTCTGGGTTGAACATTCATTTTGCAGTTTTAATTAAAACATTTCAACACACACACACACTCAGAGAATTTCCTAGACGCATATCCTGCACATTTCTCTCTTGGTCGTTTCTTGTGCTTTTGTTGTTGTTGTTTTTGGTAAAGGAGAAGCAGAAACAGCCGGCACTAAAAATCCAAGTTGCAGTCATTTTGCCGCCCACTCATAATCATAAAATGTATGCGCTGTCACCGTGGTAACACCCAACACCCAACCCCAACCCTATACACCCCCCTTTGTTCTTTCTCCTCACACACACACACACACACAAAGAGCTCTCAAGTTCCAGCTTTCCCCCCACTGAAACCAGAAACACGTGCAACAATATACATATACCATGTATATAGACACTTGAATCTATGTTTTCACTATGAATATTCATTAGTAAATAAATAAATATAGCTCTGCTCATTTAGCCGTCATTATATATAAGAGAAATAGCATATAAAGCTCATTTGGAGCCATCCAATAAGCTCAAAAACACCTTTATGCGCTCTCCTTAATTATGATCCATGTACTTGAGTGCAATAAGAGAAAGCAGCATATGCAAAGGGAACACTGCGCAATGCTGCCAGACTCTGCATGTGCATGTGGAATATACAAAATGCATGCATATACTAAACTGAGAGCATTGGCCACACCCATTTCACTCAAAATATAACTACTATGCTAATGCATAGGGAAATCATGTGTGTGCGTGTGTGTGAGTGAGCTGGGGAATAGAGTAGGTGCAGCAACAATGACAACAAAGTCTTATTAGAATGCAAGCAACACTTACGTTCCACACTCAAAACACACACACTCTCTGTCTCTAACGGTGCAGGGTTGATAGTTTGAGCGAAAAGTAAATGTGTGCCAGAGAGTGAGTGAGTGAGAGCGTCGTTCACACCGAGTGAGTAAAAGCAACAAAGAAAACTAGGCAAGAACAGCAACAACTATTACTAGCGCTGCTGTTGCTGTTGCTGCTGCTGCAAATCATAAAGCAGTCACACACATACATACAGCTGTAGCAGCATCGACCTGAACTGCAGCAGCAGTTTTTATTACCGTTTGTCGCTGGCTCGTATGTCGTTTATCGTTTCAGTTGCATTCGGCAAGCGAACGAAGTCGGTTCGGCACATTTGACATTTACATTTGGCGTTAGCAGGCCGCCGTTAACAAAGCAACTTAATTACGAAAAACTTTAACAAGTTGGCAACTCTTTGCTCTATGCATGTGTTTGATAGTGTTCGTGTTTGTGTTCGTGTGTGTGTGTGTTTAATCTGTCTCACTCTCTCGCTGTGACTTGCAAATAAATTTGACATTCATTTTGTCACACAAATTAACATATGAACTTATAAAGTGCAAAGTGTTTTTTTAATTGTGAGACTTGAAAACGAAGGAAGCGAACGAAAAGCGATATAGAAAGGAAAATGATGGTGCTACAGCAACAACAGCAGCGTTTGTGGGATGCAACCACAAAGACAACAACATCATCAGGCGCTGCTGCAACAACGACACAAACACAAACAACAACAGCAACAACAACAACAACACAGCAAGCAAGCACAAATGAAACGACAAGCAACATCAAATTGGAATTAAATAATATTGTTGCAAGTACAGAAAGGAAACATGCGCGTCTCCTCAAACGCAAGGATCAACGCAATGCAACACACACATGTAGGCAAAATAGTATTAAGTATAAAAACAGTGTTGCCAACAAACGCCAGAAAAGCTTTAGGGTTGCGATTTGCTTGCACCTGTGGCTTTCACTTTTTGGTGTAACCTAGAATTTCCTTGCAACCAAATGCCGCACGCGATTACAATAGATAAAGAGGCACGCCCACACTCTGTTCGAGAAAATGCATTTCCATATCAGATCTACAATTTCATGGCAATGTTTTGTTTTGTTCCTTGCCCTTTTTGGTATAGTTTTGATGATGTTTTTGTTTTCTTTGGTCCTGTCTCCTTTTGGACTCTTGCTGTTGCAGCTGATGCTGCATTTCTACTCCCCACTGTGCGATCATTACTATTCTCATCCTCTCTCCCTCTCTCTCTTACTTTGCTTGTTTTTATTTGCATCCTGGACATTGGGTCCTGTCTTGTCCCTTTTGCGTCTTTACCTGTCTCTTCAGGCATTTTGCATGCACAAAGGTAAAACAGTCTCAGCGCATATGCATGTCCTTAAAAAAAAGGGACACACGAAAAAAAAACAGAAGAAGGAAACAGCTAAAAAAAGAATTTCTCTATTCTCTTAACTTTGAGGCGTGCAATTTTACCCATAATTTGTGCCGACTACAAACGCTTACCACAAAAGCCAAATTTTGTGTAATTACATTTAAGCCGTAGGTGCAAGGATATGCGTTCTGTGTCCTTGTTGCCTTTTTAATTGCATACAAGCTACAACAAAAGAGAAAGAGAGAGGATAAAGCAACATGCAGATCCGAGACGAGCATCCCTAATGCCACTTGGTAATCATCCTATGAAAAGGGACTTTTGGTCAGTTAAGCCTGGCGCTGCCTTTAACTCCCACTGCCACGCCTCTCTCGCTCCCCACACACACAGACCAACACCCCATAACGTATATTCTGGGTAATCTGTATATTTATAATGTCAAGCTGAACAAGGATGCCAAAACATTCCATCTACCACACATACATTCCATATATTGTCGTAAAAATATGTTGCCTTTTTTTTATCCCTATCCCACTCCGGGTTGTTGCTCCTGCTGCTGCTTAGTCAAGGATGCTACATACTTTGTTAACGCCCCGGGGGAGCTATAAATTTAATATCTACTTTGCAAAACAAAAAACCAGACCACTGGTCACACAGACTGGACAGGAGACACAGGAGCAGAAGATCCTTGGCACATATGTGCGCATTTAAAGTACTCCCGGACTTTGCATAGATCGATGAATACTTATTGAAGGATTAGAGTCACTCAAAGTTTGAACTATGCAGTTTAATTGAATTCCATTTCGTGCTTTTCATTGCGAACGACATTAAAGTGAACATGAAAAGTCTTAAAAGAAACTTTACAGCACAAACATGGAAAAGGAAATAGTAAGGAAAAAGAAAGCAGACACAAATTTTTGCATGTTACGCTAAAAACGATGAGACGACGACCAAGAACCGTAAATACTAATGGACATTTTACGAGCCAAGAGGGCAAAGAGCCAGACCAAAATGGACAAACGATGACCAATACTGTGTGTGTGTTAGTGTGTGTCAGTTACACTCAGACAAAACCCTCTTCGACTGAGCAGTGTTTGCGGCACAAATTGCAGAATACGTGACATTTGCATGTGGCACAGCGAAATTTCTCTAGGGAATTGAATGGGTGGGGGAGAGGCAAAGGAAACTTAATAATCGATAGGCAAATCAATGCCGTGACCAACTTAATGATTAATCGATAATGTTTAATTGATGTTTGCTTTTGATTAATAAAGTTGTTTTTTCTATTCATTTCCTTACAGTTATGCGACACATGTCAAACTCACCGACACCGCCATCACCTCTACGTTCTTTATCAGGTATGCAACTACTTAACTAATCCTTTGCCAACATTCAGCAGACATGCACTGCAAAAAAGAAGAAAAAAGGACTCGTGTCTCGTGTCTCTTTGTAAAAGGAACGTGGCTACTTTGTGGCAAAATTGATTACTCACACGAGCTACGTTGGCCAATTTATTGATGTCTCTTCGTAGCGAAGGGATGCGCTTGCAGCAATGTTGCAAACATTTTTAGAGTTTTTGAAAAAAGGGCCAAACAGCCAAACAGCAACAACCCCAAACGAGGTATATGGCCTGAGGTTGGGTTTCAGTCTTTAGAGTTGAGAGGCTATTGCGTTTTTATAGGTAGGTGCTGGCCATGAGCCATGCACGTGACTAAAGTGTGACCCTAAACTCGCTTTGGCAACAATATCAAAGCAAACTTATTGAAAATGTTAAATAAATTATCGAACTGAAAAGAAATTCTAAAAAGTAAGCCACAAAGTAATGAACGTTTCACTAGTTACATTAGTTATTCTTCTTTCTGAATAGTTTTAAGTATACCTCCTAAGCCAAACACCCTATAATCTGCATACAATGCTCACAAACAAATTAGAACGCCTTCGTCACGCCTTCAAAGTAAGCAGTAATAAACCACTGCATCGCGCACCCAATCAATCAAGCTAACCGCTGATTATAATATCACAAAATTACCCTATCAAAGGTACAGAAAACATCAATTAACTTCACGCAACATAATCCTTTGGGTCTAACCCTATTTGCACAAACAACAAGAGCCACAAAAAACACACAGGAAGAGGCGTTCAATTTGAATAAGGGAGCAGCAAGAACAGCAGCAGGCAACAAGTGGGACACTTAAAAAACAAAAAAGACAGATAAAGAAAAGCCGCGTAACCCTGGCACATTTGAGGTTAGGGTAACGGGGTAAACCCCTTTTTTGACACACGCTTTACACCTCATCGCTATTCAAATGATATGTTAAACAGGCAACCGAAAGAGCAACAGTTGATTGGTTGGCCAACCCTTTAGTTTTTTTTTTTTGCTGCAACCCTTTTTTTATGGGAATTTTAGTTATTGTTGTTGTTGTTGTGACACATTTGAATATGCGCCTTGTTAATGTTATGTAAACGCAAATAAAAATGCAACTCTAATTGTCCGTTGCTGATGCAATACGCTGGCAACCCTGCAGAGGGTTGTCATTTAAAGCGGGGTTAGGGTTTGAATTCGATGTTTCTATGCATGTTTTTGCATAGATTAGCTGCACTTTGTTATGCCTAGCAAGGGCAGGGTGATTGGGTGGGGGTTAAGGGTCGCCCCTCTTATATAATTGTTGGCACAATCAAATTTAAATGCGCAGTTGTTGTTCCTGCCAACAATAACAACAACAACAACAAAGAGAATGGCAGATGAGAAGAATTTACATTTTGACAAATTGTTATTTTTCCTTGTATTTTTGTATATTTACGAGCGAGTGTAGAGAAGGTCAGGCTACGGGGGTGCAACGGGGTCAAAAACTGTGTGTACGTGTGTGTGTGTGTGGATAACCTTTTGCATATTGGTTTGGGTTGAGCAGGGTTGTTAGCATATCCTTGAATAGTTGATTTTAGGGTTGCTTTTCGTTTTTGTTGTGGGTGTCACAAATTAAGAAAGGAAAACTAAATTGGAAACTGAAGTTGGAGAAGAGCAATGAAAATGAAAATGAACATGAAAATTTGCCAAAAATACATATCTTTCGCATAAATCGTATTGAAAACGCACTTTGCGCGGCAACCCAACGCCCCAAAGAGCAGCGGAAACAACCCCTAAAACTGCAGTTAACAGAGACAAGAGCAGTGAAAAGAGGCAAGAACACTTCATTTGTCAGTAAGGCAGCACATTCACACATTTTGCCATTGTATGTTTTTGGTTGAGGCAACCAAAAACACATCTGCTGTGGCACAAAGACAAACTGCAGCAGCAGCAGCAGCATCACCTGGTTTTAAAATTCTCTCTCTCTCTCTCTCTCTCTCTCTCTCTCTCTCTCTCTCTGTGTGTGTTTTTTGCATTCTATTTGAGATTCGTGTAGAGTTTTGGGTTCAGCTTTTTAGAGTTTTTTTGGGAACGCGCTGCAGGCACGCTGTTCTTGTTGCCTGCAGCTTCTTGACTTCTTGCAACTTGCAACAATGCAAGCGGGCTGCCCCCTTTTTTTTGGTTTCTGTTCTTTGGAACCCCTTTCTGCCACACAGACACAAACAAACACAATGTGCTACCAATCGCAAGTTGCATGCAGTCAATTCATATTATTTTTTATCAACCCTTGAGCCATTTAAAAATGGAAATCCTCAAATCGTGCATTTCAAATTGTGCACAATTGTAGCGAATTGTTTAAAATCGCTGCAACATGGGGTTGTTGCAACCACCCAGAGGGTGCAACATAATCACACAGATAACCCTTATATAGTTAGTTATGTATGTGATTTTTTTAGATCTCTCTGCTAATTGTATTAAACTGATTAGTTCTCTTCTTGTTTTTGTTTAAAGTCATAAAGACAGCTGCCCACATCATATAATATCTATATATAAATCGATGTAGAGCTATAAAAGTTTAAAGCCTTTGACTGATCCACAAACCACCCGCATTGTCATAGCAAAAGCCGCTTAAAACAATCATTAAATCAAATCGCTTTTTGAATCAGGAAGTGAAAAACTAGTTCAACTTGAATTTGATCGTATTTTGAAAAGTTTTTTTCATTGATCCTTGATTGATGTGTATTTGTAAGCGAGAAGAAAGCACAGGATATGTCTTTTTTCTTATGACACATTATGAAACTCGAGCTGTTGTTGTTCTGTCCCAGTCTGCTCTGAGATATTTTCAATTATTATGCATGATTGAGTGTAAGAGAAGGAGTAGAAGAAAAACCCTTCCGCTTGAGCGTCTATCGGCAAGCATCCTTACTAACCACAATACAAGAGGCCAATGCCAATGCGATGCATTCAATTGGAAGATTGAATAAAATTTGCCTTAAACACACAGCAGAAATATTAAAAAAAACTGCCCAGCACAAAATTGAATTATATGTCCTGCAATGTGTCCTGGCTACTTTCAAACTTCATTGAGTTGGAAAATTGAAAAAATAAAAGAAATAAGATAACTAAATATACATACGTTTTAAACTGTGAGTAACTAACAAATTGGCCTTCTTTTTACAGACTGCGGCAAGAGCTATGAGGAGTATGAGGATGAGGAGGAGCTGTTGGAGCATTGTGAGACGCCACAGAATCTGACTAGTAAACGCAATGCAAGACAATTGAAGGTGGAGCTGGAGGAGAACGAGAACGAAAACGAGAATGAAGTGTTGAATTTGGCTAGATGCAATGAGGAACCGCCTAAGAAGAGACAAGCGCTGCTGCTAAAGGAGGAGGAGGCGCCACCACTAGCAGCACACAGCTTGCCACATCCCGCCCTGGCCTTCAACCCAGAGGATATGCAGCAAGCGATGCAGTTGCAACTGCACAACTACATAGAAATGGTGCGTCAACTGGCGCCCGATGCTTTTCCCAATGCCAATCTGGCAACGCAATTCCTGCTCCAGAATTCACTGCAGGCTCTGGCCCAGTTCCAGGCACTGCAACAGTTGAAACAGCAACCGGCCACAACGAGTGAACAACAATATGCAACAAGCATGCCACAAAGCTTACACACACGCAACTATTCAACGCCATTGAGTAAATCTCCATTGCGTAGTCCCTCCTTGAGTCCAGTGGCGCGCTCTAGCGAGCAGCAGCCGCAACAGCAACGCACACCGCCCAATTCCATGGGTGGTTTGGGTTTGAGCAGCGCTGCCATGACACCGAATACGCCAAGTATGCAGCAACAGCTGCAACAAACCACAGTTTCAAGTACGCCAAAGCCTTTGGCTGGTGGCGCCACAGTTGCGGCTGTAATGGCCACCAAGCTGGAGCAATCGCCGGAGGAGACCACAGATCTGGAGGAGTTGGAGCAGTTTGCCAAGACGTTCAAGCAGCGCCGCATTAAGCTAGGCTTCACCCAGGGCGATGTGGGTTTGGCCATGGGCAAGCTGTATGGCAATGACTTCTCGCAGACAACAATCTCCCGGTTTGAGGCACTGAATCTGAGTTTCAAGAACATGTGCAAGCTGAAGCCGCTGCTGCAAAAGTGGCTGGAAGATGCCGACTCGAGTGTGGCCAAGTCAGGCGGCGGTGTGTTCAACATCAACTCCATGACCACCAATTTGAGCAGCACACCCGAAAGCATCTTGGGTCGAAGGCGGAAAAAACGCACCTCCATTGAGACGACCATACGCGGCGCCCTGGAGCAGGCATTCATGCTGAACTGTAAGCCCACCTCGGAGGAGATTAATCAGCTGTCGGAGCGTTTGCATATGGACAAGGAGGTGGTGCGCGTTTGGTTCTGCAATCGGCGGCAGAAAGAGAAACGCATTAATCCCTCCCTGGATTTGGATAGTCCAACGGGCACACCGCTAAGTAGTCATGCCTTTGGCTATCCACCTCAAGCACTCAACATGTCCAATGGTCATATGCTGCTCGAGACAGGCGGCTCGCTATGCGGCAGCTCTGTTAGTTCGGGCGAATAATTTGGTTTGAAACGATTCAAAACTGAACTTGTTGTAAATAGAAAAATGTTAGAAATTGCTCCAGAACTTCCAAAAAACGAAAAACGAAAAACTCAAAATATTCCTAATAAAAAACCATTAAACTGCATATCGTATTACCAGTTGTCCCTGTTCCCCTTGATAGACAGTCGTATCAGATAGTTGATAAACAATAACAAAAAAATGCATTCCATAACGAATTTACAAAAGAAAACTTAAAACATATATTACACTGAAACTTAGTAAAAGTTCCCTCCCCCTCCGCCCCTTAGTATTTATATATTGTATATGCATGCCAATCTATCAAGTATTTATATAAATATTATTGTAACATAAAGAAACTACTACTATTATTATTATATAAATGATATTGTTGTACAATGTCCAATTGTAAATTGATCTTAAATCTTAGATCTAAACAAAAAGAAAAGCAAAAACAAAAAACCAAAACACACAAAAAGAAAATTTCAATAAAAACTATTTAAAAACCTTTAAACACAGACTTCTCTTACTTAAGGCTAAGCCAAGGCACAAGCCAAAACAATTTGAAACGATTAAAGTCTAAGATTTGATTTATAATTCAATTAGGTGCCATTTTCTAAAAGCAAACAACAGGAGGGAAAAACCAGAAGGAAAAACCTAAGTACACTTGAATCTCATTAGAAGCTCCCTAAATAAATATTTAACTACATATTTAGTTAACTGATTTTGTGCGAATAGAAAATCCCATCCGACAGGACACGCGCCAAGCGCAAACACACCATTTTTTAATAAACTTCCTTTCCACACACACACACACAAACACACACACACAAGACCAACCAACCCCTTTTATATACATATACCTCGACAGTGGATTTGTTGGATAAGAAATCACTTCATCTTTTGCCCCTGCGACACTCAACGACGAACCGTACCGTACCGAATGAAACCCTTATTTGTATATTGAAGCAAGCGTGTAAATCCTTTTCCCCCCCTCCATCCCTCCACAACCCTAACAACAGGAAAAGTTTTTAAATGCCCATTGCTGATTCGTTTACAACTCCGAAGACTCTGGATCGAGCCAAAGAAACAAAACAAAACTAAAAAAAAAGGGTTTATGCCATAAATTCACACATCGTTATGTCATCTGTTTGGGTTAAAGACAAGATGGGGCAAGGCATAGTATTTGTTGTTGTTTCTATTACTAAAATGTTCCATTAGATAGAGACAATGAAAGAGAGAGAGAGAGAGAGAGTATGGAACAGTTTTGGTTCAACTACACGCACACATCAAAAGCATTTTTCTAGCATTGGCTTATCAACTGCAAGGTTGCTCAGCCTACCTCCTGCTCCTGCTACTGCCCACGCCTAAAGGAACTAAACGCTAAAGGGCACCACTCACACATAATTGGTACACTCGAAAGCATCTCGAAATGTTCGTTCTTTGAATGTTATCAGTCCGTTGCAGACCAACTTGGTTTGTTGTTCAAAGCAACTTTTCACAAGCCCATATTCAAAATGCTCTAAACCGCACACACTCCTCGTACACCCACACACACCCACACACAGAAACCCACACCCCAAGCAGCTAGCCCTCTGGTCATTTAACTGGTCAAACAGAAAGGACGAGAAGCGGGTTGCTGGGCGATTGAAATTGGGATTAGGTATAGAACTTTAGCTATTATTTGTGGCATGCGGCATGTGTGGCACACACACACACACACACACACAGAGATCGGCTGCTAAAGATTTGATTTGAGACTGTGCTTTGATAGATTTTTTACCCCACTTTTGTATTTGCTGCATTTGCAAATTGAATTCCATTTCATTTTGAGAAATGCCTTTTCTCTCTCTCTCTCTCTCTTCCTATTATTCTCATTGCTTAGCCTAAACTCCATTTATAACAATATAATGAAATTTTCCAATGCGTTTTCATAACAATTTTCCTCAAACCGTTTCGCTCTATCATTAATCACACACAAGTGCTGCCAGGACTAACGAAAATTAAGTTTTTTTTCTCTCTCTCTCTCTCTTTGCCTTTATTTTGTTGTATGCATTAAAGTTTAGTTCAAATTTAAGTTGCTTACCTTTTTATTCGCATAACTGAAGGGCTTATCCCAAAGAAAGATAGAGAAAAGTTTAAAGCAAGTGATACTAATTTCATTAGACGATGCAATTGTTAAAGATTAAAGAAAAAAGATGTCTCTGTCAACTGAAAATTATATGGCTAGCATATGTTCAGTTTCTGGATGATTGCATGCGAATTTGATGCTTTGAATTTCAATTTTTATTGTGCAAAAAAAAACACAACCAACACACCCCTTTTTTTTCTTGCTTTTTGTTTATAGCTGGTAGATTGTAGCCTTTGTAGTCAAGTGAATATGTATGTATGTGCAAGACTTGTGCAAACATTTGAACATAGAACATAGAAACACAATTGAATTACAATGAAAATATGAAATGAGCGACAAAAGAAAAATGCTAACGTTTTTGTTTGTGTGTGTGTTGCCAAACAAAAAACTTAAGTAAACATGCAAGAAACGAAACAACAAACTGCGACAAAGAAACAAAGCTCATTGTAGAGAGTTGGAAAAACCTCTAAACTAGTAGCTGATTCTATACCCTGCTAAATGCTATTAAAAACTTGTGCTACCAACTTTACAGCGCGATTGTTATGACTGTTAGCAAGTGTATCTCAAGAGAGAGAGGGTAGAGAAAAAAAGCGAAAATTCAATATTTGCGCATACAAACAAATGCGAGTCCCTAGACAAAGGCCCCAACTCCCCGGTCCCGAGCAAATAAAGCCAATAAAATGTGGCAAAGTGCTCAACGCTGTGGGCGCTGAACAAAAAAAAAAACTTAAATGCCTTGAAATGCGCACAGAAATCGGTTTTTCAAGTTTTTCAACCCTCAAAACTGATGCCCAAAAGTATGCCACAAAAGCAGCCAAAGCGAATTTCAATTTAAAATGGTTGCGTTTTAAAAATAAATCATGGCAGCGTCTGAAATTTGCATGCTTCAACCCTCGTTAACAACAAACCGTGGAAGTTTTTGGAATTTTCAGCCAATTAGCTGAAGAACTTTCATGAAAGCAACAAGAGGCCAACCCTGCCAAGTGGAAAGGCATTTTTGGGGCGTGAACTCCGAAACTGAACTGAAATCAACACCAAGCTCAAAGTTCAGCCTTTTTTTCGTTGACATGTTTACACATTTAATTAACTTACACGCGCCCAAAACTTCCGTAAACCCTGTCCCAGCCCCTGCCACTGCTCCAAAGTGTAAGCGAAACCCCCTAAAAAAAACAAAATGGAGCTAAGGAAACGGGGTTGATGCTACTTTTTTTCGTGTCGTTTTGGACAATTTGAGACCATTTCAAGTGGTTTAATCATTTAACGCACATCATAAAAATCGCATCAAGTGATTTTTATTTACACTCACAACAAAGGAAAGAATGCCAACAACAGGAAACTAACACAAAAATGGGGCAGCACAATATATGGGCATGTGAAAAAGGGGTTGGAGTTAAGTGAACCCTTTGAAATATAAGCAGCAAGCCTAAGCAAAGGGCGTGAAAATATCCCAAAACGATAAGACGGCTTAAAGCTGATGGTAAAAAGCTTAATTTAACAAACCATATTAAAAGGACTAGACATTTTGTTACTAACTCTAAATAGTTTTTGAATATAAAACTTTATCTTATCAAAATGTTTTCATACAATAACGCAAGCCATTTGAATTTAGCGCCAAGCGCAACAGTTTTAAACAGTGTGGCAACACTCCCAACCAAACCACTTTATGTGTGAATGGCAATTCGTTAAACGAGCGTTCACATTTTTAAAGGGTAAAATAAACGACACAAAGACATTTTAATTTCATTGTTAATACAAAAGGAAATACATAAGGTTTTTTATTTATGGGGTAAATAGATAAGTGGTATTACCTTGTAGTATATAATGTGAATTTTATTCAATTTTGGTGCGGACGTGTGCAGCCGCATTATGTGTTCGTATTAATGTGTGTGTTGTTTTGTGTTAAGCTTTAATTTGTTTTGTTGTTTTGTAGTATTTGTGTGTTGTGTTGGGTTTTTAGATGAAAATGCAATTAATTAAAGATCTTGCAGCGCTACAATTTAGTATGAGAGCGGCACGAATACCCAGTTTAAGGAGAGAGATATTGTTGAGCTATTAACTGTTTAGCTGAAGGTGTTAACCTGAAAGAGAATAATCAGTAATATTTATAGCCATAGATTAGGTTATTACAAATTCATTTACTTACAATATCATCGATCTTTAATATGGAGCGAATGGTCTCCGTGGCCAAAGTGATAGCGGATGTACTGACCAGCAGCGGCTGCACAACATTCTCGGCAAAGATATCAGTAATGGCACCCTTGCGCACATTAATGCCAGCATTCTTTTCACCCTGAGCATGACGATTGCGCAGCTCTGTCACAGTGGCAATTGGATTGAGACCGGCATTTTCGGCCAATGTTGATGGAATGACTTCCAGGGCATCGGCAAAAGCACGATAACAGTAAGCATCGACACCGTCAACAGTTTGAGCAGCGGCTGCCAACTGCAAAGCCATCTCGATTTCAGGCGCACCACCGCCTACAATTTGTGCACGATTCTTTACCAGACAACGCACCACACACAGGGCATCGTGAAGGGAGCGAGCTGCCTCCTCGAGCACCAGCTTGTTGGAACCACGGCAAATGATTGAGACAGTGCGTCCCTGGTTCTGAATGCCAGTGATCTTTACAAACTTATTGGTGCCACTGGCAACCTCCTCAACTAGATCGGCGCTGGATAAGTTCTCAGCGGTGAAATGATCCAGTGAAGCGATTGGGCGGCAATGCAGGGTCTTGCACACAAACTCAATGTCTTCGCGCTCAACGTCCTTAACAACAAGGCATTTGATCTTGTCCAGGAAATGCTGAGCCAGATCCGAAACGGCATCACTAAAGAAAATTAATTATAATTGGTTGTTTATACTTTTATCATACACATTTCTAATTTAAATACATACCGCAAAATGGACTTCTGTACGAGCAGAACATTGCAGCCAGCCTTCTTAATCTGTTTAACAATGTTGAGAATGTAGGAACGCTCTTCCTTGAGTACACGATCCATAGCAGCATAATCGCTGACAATTACTTTGTGATTCATATCGGTTTTAGGTGCCGAAATGCAGAATTGAATCAGACCAATCTTGGCCTTCTCAATGCGCTTGGGAGCATTGGTGCCTGCAGAGCGGCTGGTAAAGACCAAACCGTTGACCAGTTCGGTATCCTCGACAGTGCCACCCAAGCTTTGAATAACCTTAATATTCTTAAGGTCCACGGAAGTTTCCCTGCCTGGTTCGGTGACCTTAAGGACCGCATCAACGGCAATAGGTGCGAGAAGGCTGCTTTGCTGCGACACAACCTTGGAGTTGAGTGATGTGGAGGCGCTCTTAATAAGAGTTTCACGATCGGTGATCTCAATGGGCGTTGACATTTGGGTGAGAATCTCAACGGCTTTGTTCGAGCAGCGCTGGAACGAATCGGATATAGCAGTGGGGTGCAAGCCCTTCTGCAGCAACTTCTCGCAGGCCTCGAGCAGAGCACCAGCAATGACTACAACGGATGTGGTGCCATCACCAGCTTCCACATCCTGGGCACGGGACAGCTCGACAAGCATCTTGGCAGCCGGATGCAAAACATTCATTTGCTTCAAAATGGTGGCACCATCGTTGGTGATCGAAACCTCTCCATTAGCAGCCTGGATCATTTTGTCCATGCCGCGAGGACCCAGACTTGTGCGAATTGCATCGGAAACAGCTGCAAATACAAAGCGGTAATTAGTCTTGTTCTTGCATGCATGCTTTAGCCGCATCACATGAGTCATATTTTTGGCAAGTGTCATCACTAAGAAGTTTCGAGACGGCAGAGCAGCCGGCAACTGCTTTTGTTTTATGAATTTATACATAAAAACTCGCTATATCCAATTGAAACAAGCAAAGGGTTTTGCTATTTGCAACATAAATGGTCGTCCTATGCACGTTTCAAGTGATGCCTTGCCGTCTTTCTATATTTGTTACAAATTTTCTTACCTTTTGCTGCCTGTATATTTGACAAGCGCACATCGGTTGGTTTCGACTTATCTTTGAAGGACTGTGCAATCGGTTTAATACCAACTGATCTGGTTTTCGGCGCCATTATTGTGTTAATTATATAGTTATTAACAATTTGCAATTTTTCAGAGCAATTTTTAACGCGATTAACACAGATTAAAATATGACTTAAACTATGTTTTTCGGTGCCCCGTGACGGATAGTGACGGAACAAACTCTAACAATACTATCGATATTTTTCGATTGTTTAAACAACCATTTGTGTTTTGCTTTGTGAATGCTTAATCGTGCACGCGCACTATTGAATGGCGAATTCTGTTTAAAATCAAAACTAAATTTAATAGACTTTGATATTGCAGACAAAATAAAAGGCGCATTTAATTAACTAATTGTGTTTAGCCGTTGGCGGTATTTCATCGGGACCAATTTCAATTTTTTCCGGCATGCCTACGCTTGATGTTTTGTCCGCATTTATTTGAGCAGTGATCTCTGTGAAGAGTTTTTCCCATTCCCATATCTCATCGGGTTCATCCAGATTCTCTTGGGGCTGTAGGCAACGTGTCAATATGGATAAATCAACATCCTCGATAGCAGAAAAAGCATTCTGCGAGAGTAGATCAGAGCTCAGCTCCTTAAAGGCAACTTCCCGATTTACAGCGATACTTCTACATAAACGAGTGATGAGTTATCCAAAATAAAATTACATGAGAGACTTACGAGGGCGGCTCGACCACTTCATTGAGCAATATTTCATCCCTAATATCATCTTGATCTGGTATAACGGGTATATCATCTGTTGGTATAGTACTTGTAGCCGATTTTGTTATTTGAAACCGCTCGCTAAAACGTTCAAAACGTTATTTAATATAAATTTAAGGAATGCAACAAAACAGCTTACTCATCGAATGAATTTTTCTTAGATCTGCAAAGAATAATTTATATTAATTGAATATTCAAAAGTATGGTTAAGATATTGTTTACTTAAGTGCTTTGAAGCCAGAATCGGCCCAGCCACCCGATACGCGCCTAATAGGCGGTCGATTTGAATCGATTTCATTGTTATATGAAGACGGTGTTGTTGCCGCTGTTGTGGTTGTTGGACTGCCTGTGCTCTCATTGTGTATATCCAGTGTTATATCTATGGATATATCCTTGTTAGGCTTATGTGTAGAGGCAGCACTCGAAGTTCCAGCCTGAGATTCATTAAGCACATCGCGACTCTTTGAACGTCGACCCTTGCGTGCTGTCGTCTATGAACGGTTGGTAATGTAAAAAGAATTCGATATTACGAATAAAAATATACTTTTCTAATTGTCA
This sequence comes from Scaptomyza caliginosa, assembly GCA_035044725.1. Lineage (NCBI taxonomy): Eukaryota > Metazoa > Arthropoda > Insecta > Diptera > Drosophilidae > Scaptomyza > Scaptomyza caliginosa. The sequence goes on from JAWNNR010000413.1 coordinate 1,273,150, forward strand.
TTTTAAGCTCTTCAGCCCAATCCATTTTGGAAAATTATTAGTTGTTTATATTTTTCACGTCACCATGGCAACAAGTTGTTAATGCAAGTGTATGGGTTAAACAGTGTTGGTAGCTGTCTAACTTACATCGATATATATTTCGATTGCAATTGTTTTGCTTAAGTTTTGCGCTACCAACTTCAAGTCATACGTTAGGAATTCATTATTGCTAATTTCAATTCAAAACAAAACAAAATAAAACTGCTAAAATGTTAACTGACGATGATGACTTCTTCTATGAGGATAAAATGTAAGTGGCATGTAAGAAGTAAAACAATTGATTTATCATTTTAATTTCATAAAACGCGTAACGGGCCCAACAGCCTTTTATCAAGTGGGTTGTAAAAAAAAAATCAATAACGGGGTCAACATATTGTACATGATTGTTATGCTTTTTTTTGAATTAACAAAAAACACACAAAACTTGATAGACCTCGGCAAAATGAGACACCAGCCGTGCTCATCCAATTAAATAAGGATTTCGAGGCGTAAGTAAGGTGAAATTCCAATTTGACAGCTAGCTTTACGTTCATTAAATTCCCCCCAAAAAAAGTTCCAAGGATGCGCCAGAAGAATTGAAATCAAACTTTGATGCTGATGCGGTGCTTTGCACCACCTTTGACATGGCAGCCGAGAAATTTGGATTATACAATAAACAGAAATATGAGCTTGATCGCTTGTAAGTCAATTTCTTGACTCAAATTAGCTCAAATACCCGTAAAAAAAACGTTTATTACTCGTTGACCGTTATGTAGTGGAGTCTCTAAAGCTAATCAAAATAGTCGGAGACTAATCAAACGGTTTCAGTTGGTTAACATTTCATATGTGTATTACACCATTTGTTTAGTTGTTAATTGTAATCACCAACGTAATGTAGCTTAGAATCATTGTAGGACATAAACTTGAGGGGAACATATAAATAGATTCTTTCAAGTTAATAAGACATTTAAAGAAAAACTTAATTGGCTTAGCTTAAAGTGACTTTTTTCTGTTCTTAGTTTTATGGATTTGCTAGAGTTAATAAAACGGCTTTTTAGAAAATTGCACCCAAGGTTGTGAGTATAGCACGCTAATTATTCTAGAAACATACTTCAAGATAGAACTGTTCCTAATCTTAAATGAAAATTGAACTAATCAGAAACTATATTCGTATACACACAGGGGAATGACCGTGACCACCAATGCTGTGATCATTACAAAGGATCAGAGCAATCTAATTGGCATCAGCATTGGAGGTGGAGCGCCAATGTGTCCTTGTCTCTACATTGTACAGGTGAGCAGAATACAATCAATTCATATAATCTGCTAACATATATTTAAAAAAATGCTTCAATTTGATGGCCTAAGAATTTTCCATGGCACTGGTCGAGCCTTAAAGTTTGTCATTTTTCGTTCCTGACGATATTCCTTGACATAGCGACGATGCCATTCAATGGCCTTTAGTTTCCATCGAGAATACATTTCGTTCTTCACCCACATATCGAACTGTTTGCGTTTCTCGCCTCGCTCCACGGATCGCAGCTGAAATGGCTGCGTTTCGATGACTCTTGACGCAATGCGTGGCACAAACGGTGGCATGCGCCAGCATTCCGCCGACTTTGTGCTTAAATTGGGTTGATGTGTGTATTCCTGTTGCTGTTTTCGCTTTAGCTTTTTCACTTCTTGCTTCCTTCTTTTGCTGGACTCCTGCGATTTGAGCAGCGTTTGCGGCGTCTGCGGCTCGGTAACTTTGTGCAGCGTGCGCTTTTGACGCATCTTATTGCGCTTCTCCAAGCGTTTGTGCATTGCTTCAAAGTTTGGCACGGGATGACTGTGAAACTGTTGCAGCTGTCGCATTGAATTTTGCATAGTTACAAGCCTTTCCTTGCGATTACGATCGTACTCCTGCCGCATACCATAGGCACTGGGCACGACCACGTTGCGATGACAGCGCCTACTCTTTGATTTATCCAACCCAGCCATTTGTCGCAGCAAAGGATTTCGATTACTCTCCAACAGAATGGATTTTAAACGGTCGTCCAATTTATTCGCCCGGTGAAGGGTCTTTGCAGTTCCATTTGTTTTCGCTTGCGAAAACGTTGCATCCCTAAACCAGTGGGATAGCGTCATGGCGCTTGCCGCTTTCTGTTTTCCTCCAAAAATTTTGCCCTAAAATATATAAATCTGAACTGTACCCAATATTCAACTGATTTCTATAAAAATACCTTACATTCAGCCTTGAAATCTCAAAACACAAAGATTGCTAGAATCCACATTGAATCTGCCTTCGTTTGTTGTGTTTTTTTTTTAGGTATTTGATGGCACACCTGCGGCTCGGGAGGGCTCGCTGCAGTCCGGTGACGAATTGCTGGCCGTTAATTCAAACAGTGTTAAGGGCAAGACCAAGGTGGAAGTGGCCAAGATGATACAGACAGCCAACGAAGAGGTGACCATACATTATAACAAGCTGCATGCTGATCCAGAGCAGGGTAAAACGCTGGACATCATTCTCAAGAAGCTTAAGCATCGCATTGTGGACAGCTTATCCAGTAACACGGCGGATACATTGGGTCTTTCCCGTGCCATATTGTGCAATGATTCGCTAGTGAAGCGCCTGGAGGAGCTCGAGGGCACCGAGCTGATGTACAAGGGTCTTGTGGAGCATGCGCGTCGCATGCTTAAGGCCTATTATGATCTACTGCAGACATATAAATCCTTTGGCGATTGCTTCACACAGATCTCGGCGCATGAGCCACAACAGCGCGCTTCAGAGGCTTTTCGTACCTTTGGCGAGTTCCATCGTTCACTGGAGAAGGATGGTCTGGCCATCATCAAGCAGATCAAACCGGTGCTCGCTGATCTGGGCACGTATCTCAACAAGGCCATTCCAGACACAAAGTTGACCGTGCGCCGATATGCGGATGCAAAATTCACATATTTATCCTATTGCCTGAAGGTTAAGGAGATGGATGATGAGGAGCATGGCTTTGCGGCGTTGCAGGAACCTCTGTATCGCGTCGAGACGGGCAACTATGAATATCGTTTGATCCTACGCTGCCGCCAGGATGCGCGCAGCAAGTTTGCCAAATTGCGCACGGATGTACTTGAGAAAATGGAGCTGCTGGAGTGCAAGCATGCAATGGATCTGAATAAACAGCTGCGCAGTCTGCTTGAATCTCTTGCCGAGCTGCACAGGAGTCTGGTGGACAGATTGAATTCATTGCCGCCTTTGTTTCCCATTGAGGTTGACTTCAAGGAAACAGATTTTCAGTACAAATCGAGCACATTAAAGCCCCAGGAGCTGGACGATGATGAGCTGGAAGGGAATGCGCCTTCACGTGCAAACAAAATCGTTTATGGCATGGAAGCTGTCGAAAAACCAGCTACGATTATCAATGTAGAGCCAAAGGATGTGGCTCCCAATTGTGCAGCAGCCGAGCCAAACACTTGTGAGAATGAGTTACTGCTTAAGGAGCTGGGATTGCACGATGTCGATCTGTTGTCCAATCCGCAAACGATAAGCAATCAAAAGGATTCCATTTCTGCCCAAAATGATGGCTATGATTTTGATTTGTTTCTGAATCAGGCAAATGCCACAACAAGTCTCGAACGGGATCTTATGGCGCATAATGCCAGCGAGACCGATTTGCTTCTGCAATGAACTTTTATGTTTTATAATGTGTGTGTACAAATAAAAATTGTGTGTATTATACTTGTTAATTTTCACTACAAAATGAATGTGGCGCCAATAACTGCATACTTGGCTTGTTCTTTTATTTTTGCCATTCACCATGCACGTGTGCATATCAGCTGTTTGCCGGTATACAAAATAGCGTTGCTGTGATTGCTGCTGTTGAAATGCCACCAAAATCGAGCAACAAAAAGAATCAAGCTACTTGGTATTTCTGTGAGACTTGTGGCGTACATATAACATCTAAATCTCGGGACACCCACGAACGTGTCTGTCCAATAGCCGAAGATGTCACTGCCACGGAACTCAATGCTGAATTTGTGCGCAAACAGACGCTGTACACAAGCAGCGTGCAGCCGCGAAATTTTGAGGTGGAAGCGTTAAAGGATTTGCCCCACAAGTATGTGAACATGCTGCTGTTTGTGTCCGAAGGTGCCATGCAACTGGCTGAGCTGCATATTGGACAACAGGTGGTTGTAAGTCCGGCATTCAAGGCTGCTGCTGCTGAGCTGGAAGCTCCACTGATTCGCATTGTTTGGCCCATTCCAGAGCAGTTTCTTACAACAGTGTTTGCTTCAGTTGATGGTGAGCTTATAAAATCTTTTTATAGCAGCTAATAACTTGACCTCTACTTTGTAGATTACGAACTTAACTGGTCAACAACACGTGGCAAATTGCTGCTGATATCCGCACTGAACAAAAGTCACGTTTTTGCCGCTTCCACTCTAACCTTGAGGCAGTTAAACATATGCGAACCTAGTCTAGAGCATAGTCAACTAAAGGATGCAATTGCCGTGCTTAACCCAGACATGATCAATCAAGTCTACTGCGTAAACAGCAAGCTGCATTTGAACTTCTTTTGTAAGCCGCTAACATTTCGTTTGGAAAGCTGGCAAAGCATCGAGAACTCCGTAGAAGATTCGATGGCTCGGTTAAGTTTGGACAAGTCGCAGCAGTTTTTGCTGGTTACAAACGCCACGCGCTTAGAGCTAATTGGTGACGAAAACGAGGAACATGTAGTGCCACAGACAGATCAATGCATAACAACCAAAGCCAAAATTGGTGGCTTAAACAAACAAATTGAATTGGTGGAAGAGAGCATGGATCATGCGCTGGGTTTCAAGCAATTGCCAGCAGGTAAGCACAAAGCTGTTGCTTTACATCTTCAAGTATTCAATATCATCTTCGTTACAGGGGTTAAAGTATCGCGTGGACTACTGCTCTATGGTGCCAGTGGCTGTGGCAAATCCCTAATCTGTGAGGCAATGTGCAATGGCGCAAAAGAACGCGATCGAAATGTGAAAATAATGCGCATAAGCAGCGGCGATGTATTCAGTAAATTTCTGGGTGAGACGGAGCAAAAGTTGACGGCATATTTTGAGCGTGCCTATGCGCACTATCCGCATCCGACACTGCTGCTGCTGGAGGATGTGCATACGTTGTGTCCCAAGCAGGATGGTAGTGATCTGGTGAAGCGTGTTTCGCTTGCATTTCTTTCGCTGCTCGATCAATTGAGCAGCGGCAGTCGAGTGCAGGCGAGTCGCACTTTTGTGCTGGCTACCAGCTCACAAATCGGCGCACTGCATCCGAGCATACGACGTGCGGGTCGCCTCGATTGCGAGTTGGAAATTGGAGCACCAACGCCTGCTGCCCGCAAGGAGATTCTACGCTGTTTGCTACAAACACTGCAGCATGATATTAAGGATGTGAATCTGGAGCATATAGCTAGCATAACGCATGGCTATGTTGGCGCTGATTTGGCCAATTTGGTGTATACCGCTACGCTGGCGACGCTGAAGGAGCAGGAGACACGTGCGCTGGAGCAGCGAGATTTGCTTTCGGCCTTAACCAAAGTTAAACCCTCGGCAATGCGTGAGGTGCTCATCGAAAATCCAAATGTGCTCTGGTCAGATATTGGTGGCCAGGCGGCGCTGCGTCTTACCCTGCAGCAGGCCATTGAATGGCCGCTGCTTCATGCCGACAAGTTCCAACGTCTGGGCATTAAGCCACCCCGGGGCGTACTCATGTTTGGTCCACCCGGTTGCTCCAAAACAATGATTGCCAAGGCTCTCGCCACGGAGAGTAAACTCAACTTTCTGTCGATTAAGGGACCCGAGCTGTTCTCCATGTGGGTGGGCGAATCGGAGCGTGCAGTACGTGAGGTGTTCCGCAAGGCACGCCAAGTGGCGCCAGCCATTGTCTTCTTCGATGAGATTGATGCCATAGGCGGCGAACGATCTGAGGGATCTGTCAGCGGTGCCTCTGTTAAGGAACGTGTCCTAACCCAGCTGCTAACCGAACTGGATGGCGTGGAGGCACTGCATAATGTTACCATTGTAGCCGCCACTAATCGTCCCGATATGATTGACAAGGCTCTCCTGCGACCGGGTCGCATTGATCGCGTTTGCTATGTCGGATTGCCGGATGCAGAAGCACGACGTGAGATCCTTCACATCAAACTGAATTCAATGCCACTAGCCGAAGATGTGGATATAGATAAACTTGTTGCTCTTACCGAAGGCTATTCGGGCGCAGAGATTCAAGCTGTTTGCCATGAAGCGGCTATCAGTGCTTTGGAGCATAGCTTCGATGCCGAATCGGTGCATTGGCCAAACTTTGAGACGGCTCTGAAAATGGTGCCGCCTCGCACGAGTCCCGAATTGTTGCGTTTATATCAGGATTATATCAACAAGTAGATAAATTAAAGATATAACATTTGCCCTTGCTCGGGATCGTTCCAAAAACCAAATTCTTAATGTTTTTTTTTAAAAAATTCGCATATCTCTTTTGCTTGATAGACTGTTGGAATATTAGAGATTTATATTTATTTGCCCCAACACTTGACAAGACATCATAAAATATAACAGGTCTCTAATCAAAGGTGCGATATAGATTAGGATTAATCAGTATGCAATCAAAAAGATAATGAAGCACATGTGTATTACCTCAAACCTGATCTACATGATGAGTTGAATGTTACAAGAGCAATGAAAAAGTTGTTATGCCCAAAAAGAAAAGAAAGAAAAAATTCGACAAGCTAATCGAAAAACGAGACCCAATTGAATCAGTTTCCAAATGTTAACAAATAATTGAGCATAAAGTTTGAGTATAGACTAAATTGTACCCTGTTTTCAATATTAATTTACAAAGTGAAGAAAGAATTCGATTTTATACAAAACAAAGCATATACCCCGTTGTTATGTAATAAACAGAGCAGCAATTGACGCCTATGTACAAACATATATAGAATATTTTAAATCAATTACTGTAGAGTATCACACAACTGTGTTTATTTTAATTGTTTGTGTAGTATTGTTTTTTCTGTCTGGTTTTTTGCAAAATGCCTCTAATCAGAGAGCGAGAAAAAGAGCAAGCAAGCAACAAGTTGCCCAACACAGTGGGGGAGAGAGAGAGAGCGTTTGTCTTATTTACCGCTAGCCAGATCGCAGCGAAACAGTTATTCGCTGACTTTCGTGACAGTTGCATGGCTGATGTTGGTGTGCGTGTGTGTATATGTGGCGTAATCAACTAATTAGCTGCAAAGATGAAAACCTGGCTAAAGATATCGTTGCTTTTGTGCACATTTGGTTTCTTTCGCGAGATGCGTCCCTCCGAGCCGTTTGTCACTGAGTACCTGGCTGGGGATTGGCGCAACCTCACCACGGAGGAGGTCTATCAGCAGGTGTATCCCTTTGGCACATATTCCGTGCTGGCACAGCTGGTGATTGTGTTCCTCATCACGGATCTGCTGCGATACAAGCCAATTATAGTGCTGTCATCCTTGGCTGGTGTCGCATTGTTTGCCATGATGCTGTGGACACGCAGCTTGCTGAACCTGCAGATAGCTCAGCTCTTCTTTGGTTTCTTTATGGCTGCCGAGGTGGCTTACTATACGTACATGTATGCCAAGGTGGACAGAGAGCGATATCAGCTCGTCACCGGGCACACTCGTGCTGCCATCTTGAGTGGTAAGTTTCTGGGCGGCGTACTTGCCCAGGTGCTTGTCTCTACGGATAGCATGGGTTTCCGGGAATTGCATTTTATCTCGCTGGCCACACAGATCATATCGTTTCCAATCTCATTGATCCTGCCCAATGTGCGGCGTAGCTTGTACTTCTATGCGCAGCAGAATGGCAAGGATTTGCAGCCAAAGACAGCTGAAGCCGCGCCAAAAAAGGAGGTGAAGCCAAAGTTTTCACTGAACAATGCCGGTCGTCTGCTGTGGTATCATCTGGTCTCCTCGTACACAAATCCCATTGTGGTCACTTGGAGCATCTGGTGGGCATTGGCGACCTGCGGCCAAATCCAAGTCATCACCTACATACAGTTTCTGTGGAAGGAGCTGGCGCCGGAGAATCAAAGCATTTACAATGGTGGCGTCGAGGCAGTTGCCACGCTGTTGGGCGCAATAGGTGCACTTTTAGCAGGTTTGCTGAATAGCAATCACCGTCGCAATCTCTACATGCTGGTGTGCTCCGTGTGTGCAGCAGCTCTTGGTGGATTACTGCTGCTGGCGGCACTCTGCGGCAGCGTATGGATGGCATATGCTGGATATGCAATCTTTTGTGCTGTGTTTTTCTTCATCATAACGGTGGCAGCTGCTATTGTGGCCGAGAATCTGGTGGATGATAGTTTTGGTCTGGTATTTGGCATCAATACGCTTGTGGCGCTTGTCCTGCAAACCATTCTAACTGTTGTTGTTGTAACGGGTAAGTTTGTGCATTCCTAAGGGCAAATACTTATAAACAATACTTATAAACATTTCGTTTATTATTTAGACATGGGCTTTGGTTTACCGCCAAAGGATCAGTATATCGTCTACGCCTGCTATTTCCTTTTCTTGGCTGCAGTTTACCTTCTCTTGCTTTTATTGATGAAAATGTGCGCAAAGAAATCGACAGCAGCAGCAGGAGCAGAATAGAAAACAATAAGTACGGCGAATTGTATCATTACCAGATGTTAAAGACTTGCAAACTTAACATAATGTTTTGCTGTTATTAACAGCGGGCAACTCTTTAAACATGTACATTTTATATCATTTTTTCTGTGAAAAAGTGATATTTGACTACTAAGCATTTTTATAATATTTTTAAACAATGAAAAGAAAATAAATTACATTTCTACTTATTAATATTAATCAACATATCAGACCGTTGTGAAGATCAAGTAGGTATCGATAGGTATCGATCGGTCTATCGATTCTTTTAAGCATTACTTGCATTTTATTCACCACGACTCAGTGTAACTGTCAAACAGAATAAAAGGCCTTGCATATTTTCAATACGAATGTACGAAAAAAATTATTAATCAACAAAGCAGCAAAGCGATGGATGAACATCCCGAGAAGGCCGATCCAACAGTGCGACCATTCAAATTGGCGCATCAGAATGTACAAATTATCGACATTGACTTCCCCAATCGAACCGTCCTGGTAAGAAGGATGCAGGAAATATATGAAAAATAATTTGTTACCATTATATTTTACAGGGCAGTGTGCAGCTACGCATAGTACCTAATAAGAACAGTAAATTCAATATTATTCGACTCAATGCCAAGCAAATTAACATTATCCAAGTACTATTTGATAATGTTTGCGAAGCGCAATTTGCTTACTTTGATCCCTTCAACAATGTGTGCGAAAGGGAGAGCGAGAGTCGCTCATTGGATACCTTTGCCAAGCAACATTTGATGGCAGCAAGGATTTGCGATACAGATTTAAACAACGGCGAACTGTGCATAATGGTGCCACCGGAATATAACTCAAAGATCGAAAAAGGTGAACAACTGTCAATATATATCGACTTTAAGCTTGTTAACCCAAAAAGTGGCATGCACTTTGTGATACCGCCGATAGCATCAGCAAAAAGTGCTCACATGTATACGAATTGCTATGAGAACTCAACACGTTTGTGGCTTCCGTGCCTTGACAGCTATGCGGATCCATGCACTTGGTTCTTGGAATTCACCGTGGAGAAGCACTTGAAAGTAGCTTCGTGTGGTGAATTGCTTGCGGTAGAAATGTTGCCGGATTCGGATAAGAAAACCTATAGCTATTCCCTGACGACGCCTGTGAGTGCACCAAACATAGCGGTTGCCGTGGGTCCATTCGATACATACAAGGATACCAAAAGTACACACAACCTGATTCATTATTTTTTGCCCGAATTGATGCCAGCCATGAAGAATGCCATTAAATCGCTGCACAACGCATTTGAGTTCTATGAGGAAACACTGTCCATGCAGTATCCCTTCACCTGCTACAAGCAGGTTTTTGTAGCCGAGCTCGACACGGACATCAGTGCCTATGCGTCCATGACAATAGCTTCTGTTGGACTACTGTATCCCAAATATGTTATAGATCAAACCTATGTCTCACGCCCGCTGATGTCACGTGCCGTTGCCGAGCAGTTCTTTGGCTGCTTTATCGGACCACGTCGCTGGTCGGATACATGGCTGGCGCAAGGAATAGCTGAATACTTGTGTGGCTTGCATACGCGCAGATGTTTTGGGAACAACGCGTATCGTGAATGGGTGCAGGCGGAGCTGGCGCTTGTGGTCAAATACGAGCAGAGCTATGGTGGAATCATACTTGATTGTAGTCAGCCGCCTGCGCCAGATATAAACGAGCAGACGGAGAAACCCAAGGCTCCACACACTCATCACTTTCCCATACAGAGTCCGCATACAGTGTCCCCAAAGTATATGGAGGCACTGCGTCGCAAGGCTCATTTGGTTATACGCATGCTGCAACATCGCATTGGCGAGGAGCTGCTCTTTCGGGTTTTCAACAAGCAACTTTCGTTGGCCACAAATGCAGCTGCCATGAAAATGGATGCCGGCTTGTGGTCCCAGCTACTAATCTCTACAAATGGATTTGTCAAGTCAATATTCACCGTTACCGGCATCGATATGTCACTCTTTATGGATCAATGGGTGCGCACCGGCGGTCACGTCAAGTTCTCTGTATTCTCGATGTTCAATTGCAAACGCAACACTATCGAACTGGAGATACGACAGGATTATGTCGATGAACTGGGCATTAGGAAATACAATGGACCATTGCTGGTGCAGTTGCAGGAATTGGATGGCACTTTTCGGCATACGATTCAAATTGAGCAAACGCTATCCAGACCGGTCATCACCTGCCACTCGAAGAGCCGGCGCAATAAAAAGAAAAAGATTCCTCTGTGGACGGGCGAGGAGGTCGATATAGATCTCTCAGCCATGCAGTAAGTATCAAGCATGCTTTTAAAATGAAAAAACCTTTAAATATTCCCTCTTTTTTAGCGACTCGCCTGTGCTGTGGATACGTATTGATCCGGAGATGTTATTACTGCGAGATCTGGTCGTTGAGCAACCGGACTTTCAATGGCAATACCAGCTGCGACATGAACGTGATGTCACCGCCCAGTTTCAGGCACTTCAAGCTTTGCAAATGTATCCCACAATGGCCACACGATTTGCCTTGGAGGCCACCATAGAGAATGATTGTTGCTTTTATAGGGTGCGCTGCGAGGCGGCGCATTGCCTGGCGAAGGTGGCCAATGAAATGATGGAGTCGTGGAACGGTGCTATACCAATGGGAGATATCTTTTTAAAGCTATTTGGCTCCACCACTGTGTCGGACATCGTCAGGCCGAATGACTTCTCTGACTTTCAATTGTACTTTCTGCAAAAGTCCATTCCCGTAGCGATGGCAAGTTTACGCAACTCGCGTGGAGTTTGTCCCTCGAAGGTTGTTCAATTCATACTTGATCTCATCAGGTATAATGAAAACCTGTACAATTCTTACATAGATTCGTATTACAAGGCAGCATTGCTGCATGCGCTGGGAGAAACACTGACGCACGGCCTTCAAACCATAAGTGAAGATAGCAATACGGAATCGGATGCCAGATCGGTGCTTCAAGCGGCAACACTTATGATAAGCGATGAGCATCATTTTCCAACGTACAAGCATTTGTTGCCCGTCACCTCGCTTAGGGTCATAAGGAAAGTTCAGAAGTTTGGACACATGCCCACGAAGCTGGAGCTTTTTCGGGAATATGCGGAATATAGCAATTATATCGATTTGCGCTTGGTGGCCTTGGAGTGTTTGGTGGATGGCTTAGGACACAATGGAAGCATTGCAGATTTTGAATATTTGATAACAATGTTGGAAACCGATCCAGAACCGTCGGCTAAATATGGACTCATCCAGCTACTGATTGATAATCCACCCTTTACGTGTGAGATGCCAAGCAAATTGAACCAGCCAAAACTGCTGGAACGTATCTGGCTAAACATGAATAAGGTGTCAAAAGATACACGACTGCGTTGCTATTTTGTGGATCTATATCATGCGCTCTATGTGCGAAAGAAGCCAAAATGCTTGGATCCCATCATTAATGGCAGCAGCATCTCGAGCAGCGATGAAGAGATGGTATCGCCGCCAATGTGGAAAAATCCCTCAAACAATAAAAATCAGCTTCAAGTTGGTAACAAGTGGTGGGACTACAAGCAGCATGACGAAGATCAACGAAGGAACGAGTATGAACCGTCTTCGGAGTGGAGAAACTACGACTCCAATCAAGGGGATAGAAATTACCAAGATCAAGATGATGGTAATAAAAATAAGAAGAAAAACAAGCGACGACGCAAAGAGTACCGAGAATCAGATAATGAACCACCAGCAAAGTTGGGAAACAACAGTTTTATGGAGAAAAGTCACCAAAGTGTAGAACAGCGTGAACCACAGGAGAACAATACCAATAATGACAACGAGATTTCTATGGCGATAAGCGAGTCAAGCTCGGACTCAGATGAGGAGGAAAAAAATCAAGTGGATTCACAACACTTCAATGATCAGGCGGAGAGCAGCAGCAGTAGTAGTGGTGGTAGTGGTAGTAGTGGTAGTAGTAGTAGTGGTAGTGGTAGTGGTAGTAGTGGTAGTGGTAGTAGTGGTAGTAGTAGTAGTGGTAGTAGTGGTAGTAGCAGCAGCAATGATTCTTCCTCAGAGGAGGGTGGCTAAGTAATAGTAATATTATATGCAAGTTTCTTAAGAGTGTCTACTCGTTACAGAGCTGTTTATAACAACAGGTCCATGGTGAATAGGTACTTCACCACGAACAGGTTGGCACTCATGTGGGACTGTTAATTAACATAATCTAACCACTACAATAACTACCGCTGCCTATTTGCTTTAAATATGTACAACAGCTGACTCAGAGCAAATAACTTAATAAATGTTATTTAATAACAATAAAACAGAAACATTTTTTAAAAGATTTCATCGCTTATTTAAATGTTTGCGCTTCTGAGCCCTTATCAGTAGAAGCTGGCGTTGCCAACTGAATGCAAATTACTTACAGCTATGCGACAGACATTTGGCAACGCGCGCACATATGTATTTTGCACACAAACCAAGCGAGCAGCAGCAACAAATAAACACAACGCAGTGCAAAATACAAAAATATTAAAACTAAAAAGCGATGTATTAGACGAATGTGCTTACTAAAATCAATATCTAATGGGCGGCAAGATGCACACCGATGGCACAACCGAGACAACAGTCGAGACAAAATATAGCACGGACAAAGACACTGACGCCGCGTCCTCTGCAGCCTTGCCCCAAGCAGCGCACCCACAACGACGTTCATCGCCTTCGTCGTCGACAGCGCCAAAGCATGATATTCAGCGAGGCCTGAGCACAAAGGTGGCACTTTCGCGTCTGCACGAGGAGATTCAGTGTGTGCTGCTGGAGCAGGAGCGAGAGTATGGTGCGGAGAGGTAAGCCTGCAATTTCATTCGTGGCACGACACGACTTTAACATGTTTACCCTCTCAACTAGGTGCTATTGTAAACTGCGTGCTGCTTTTATGAAGCGCTATGATAGTCCACTGGGCTGGCTTTCGATTGGAACAACGCTGTTGACCAGTGGAGCGCTGTTAACCACGGGAATGTATTGGCCAGCGTTATGTTTGCTAGTCATTCTTACACTGGACTTGTACGTCGTCATACGTGAGAGTAATCTGCGACGCACAGAGATCTATCGCAAGACGAGGCATGCTTTGAGTGAAATACGATTGGCCGAACAGCATCTTAGCGACAATTGGCATGCGTCCAATTATCCGCATTTAAGTAATCCAATGTCACCGTGTGTCTCGCTCCAATGGACTTATCGTGATGGACAGATTGTTAATCTACCTTGGGCGCTGCTGGTGCGTGGTGATTGCATTGTACTGCGCCCAGGTCACATATCACCGGGACCTTGTCACGAATTGCAAACCAAACGCTTCTTTAATACCAGTGAAATCTATGGCGCGTCTACTGCCCAGCTGGGCGATCCACCCGTTAAGCCTATGGCTCGTGCTCCACTGCCCGATTTGGTGTGCTGCCTGGAGCGCACACCCTACCTGGAGAACTTACGTCTGTGCCTGAAGAACTCACTGAAACGCCCGCCAACCATATACAATCAACAGCGCTATCTGGTGAGTTTTAAGACCATTTGAAAGGCCTTGTTTGCTCATATTCTCTTCCCTTAGCTGGTGACAAAGTACATTCAGCAGTGGGGCTTTATGTGCGCCTTGGTTATAACACTATTTGCGGGTTTACTGCGTCTTCATGGCTATGGCTTGGCCACGGATGAGAAACACAATTGGCGTCATGTGTTGATTGGTTCGCCAGCAGCTGCAGTCATTCCATTATTGCCACTTGTATTTCCCTTGCTTTGGATCTCCATGAATCTGTGGGGCGTGGCGCGCTTGCAATGCTTTCTGAAGACACCGCAGGCCGTGCTTGAGAAGGGTATGAGTAAATCGTTTGAGGATTTGGATTTGGAGACACCTGGCTATGATTACGATAGCATTTCATTGCTGCGCTCCAATGTGCTGCGCATTTGGACACAACTGTGGCAAGGAGACAGTGAACTATTGCCGCGCTCTGCGAATCTTGTTCAGGTGCTGGGCTCCATATCGGCATTGTGCTGTGTGGACAAGAAGGGCATATTGTCATGGCCGAATCCCACTGCCGAAAAGGTATTCTTTTTACACAATACGGATGAGGAGCCGCCGGATGATGGCAGCCAAATGTCCATGACAACGGAAAGCGACAATGTAAACGATGTGGAGAACAAGGAGCGTGGCATTGTTGCTGAAGTCTTGGATCTAACACACGATCAGCATTGCCCCTTTCGACTGGAATTCGATGATCATGAGTGGAAGGCACATATCAAATCTCTCAAACCATTGGGTAAGCTTTTTGCGAGCAAACAAAGATCATTAATTAAGCTACTGTTTCCGTTTCAGGTCTGGCCATATTATTAAACACCTGTTCGCCGTTAACACATGAGCATTATGCACAGTTTTGCGGTCATGTCAGCGCTGTAGCCATGCTGGACAAAGATCTGGTGCCAGTCACTAATCGGTATGCGATGTTTGAGTCCAGTATGAAATGCCTATTGCATGGGTACGTAGTTCATTGTCATACTCATTGTTGCTTTAAACCAATTATTTATACTCTAAAATTGTATACAATTTAAATGATTTAAAAAAACAAAAACGAAGCATATATATTTGGTACTTTATATATATTTATGCGAACAATATGTGATGATATTCAGTTTTTTTGTTTTGGGCAAGAAACAAATACAATTTTTTGATTTTTGTTGCACCCAAAAAAAAACACAACAAATTGGATGACAAACCCCTCAATATATAAAACATGCAATTGGTAATGTTATACTATTCTTAATTAAATATGCTTGATTTTTAATTTGTCTGTACAAACAACAACAACAGCAGCCACAACAAACCCAGCTAATTATATAGCTTATATGTAACCTGAATGCTCGTTGCACTTTGCCATTTTTATGTTTTTCTTAAATACTTTTACATAATTATTGGTTTGTACTCATAGTTTGTATCTTGTATATATATGGAACGCATTCTCCTTGACACACACACACACACGCCCCCTTCCCTTCCATTATTGTCTGTACTATTTTAAGTAACAACAAACAAAATGTATGTTGTTGCCAAGAATGCTTAAATATATAGTCGTCGGCCTCCCCCATTAAAAACGTTCCACTTGACTGCCGCCTGCCTGCATGCTCTCACCCACCTTCACACCCACCACCACAACCATCCAGCATCCAGCAGTTGGTGCCAGTTCTAATCGGTTTTCTCTCTCCGTCTCTCTACGCGTGAACCCAAACATATAAACGAATCGTTCGAATCAGACGCTGTCTGTGCGAGCTGGCCAAACAAATTGGTTTCACAAATCATGCAACGGATCGTTTTGCATTGGAGGGTCAATTGGCCAGTTATAGGCATTTGGTAAGTGCAGTTAAACACCCAAATGATTAACTATTAATGGCAATTTCTACTTCTTTAGCAACCGGATGTAGTACGTCGGGATATACGCTTTGCCAGACAGCTGCAGCTGTCGACAAAGGTGAAAGTGCCCTTTCCGCACTCGTTGTCTGTGGTGATGCGTGAGAATCCTGGCGGTTATTTGTCGCTATTCACACAGGGCACCGCTGACATAATACTCGACTGTTGCGATGACTTTTGGGATGGCAAGGATTTGCGACCACTGTCGCCGCAGGATCGCAAGCGTGCATTGGACTTTTATCAGCGCAGCGCTTTGACTTCATACTGCACAGCGTTTGCCTATCGACCGCTGCGTCATGGCATTCATGGAGCGTTAAGTGGACCACTGCACAGCAATGGACAGATTGCGTATTTGGAGCTGCCACCCGAGTCGAAGCTGCGCATGCAGCATGTGGATAAATCCCATTGTGACTTTCAGGGCGGACATCATGTGAAGTTGAGCCATAGTATTAGCACGGATTCGCTGCTGTTCTCGGAGAACAAGGATGAGGACTGTAACGATGTGGAGGGCTGCTTTGAGATGCAGTGCCATCAGGTGTTCATTGGCATGGTAACCATGCAGTATCAGGCACAAAATGATATTGTGCATCTGGTGGAGCGTCTGGAGCGTGCCTGCATACGTTTTGTGCATTTTAGCAAGGAGAACGAGCTGCGCTCGCGCGTCTTCTCCGAGAAGATGGGCCTTGAGTCTGGCTGGAATTGTCATATCTCGCTGCTAAGCGAGCCGGAGCCGGAACGTGAACGTGAAAAGAATTCGGCCAGCAAGTGCGGCAAGGAGCAGTCGGATGATAATGTCGTCAAGTCAACAAAGACTGCGGGTAAAATAGAGAATAATACCACAACAAGCACAAACATTGCAACCACAACCACCATAACCACCAACAACACCACCAACAACAATAATAGCACCATCACAGATACCACCAATGTTGCCATACATCCATCCAGTGATCAAGTCATGTTCAATCCAACAGCTGATGCCTCCACTGATCTTGTAGGTGATCCGCCAGATGGTCCCAAACTAAGTTATCTGCTGAGTCCGCCCAACAACTTGGAGTCTTCGAAAACACTCAGCTGTTCAGCGCCCGGTGCCATCTCCAATCCCGAAGAGTGCGAACTCGCCATCGCCCAAACAGCTGCGGATGACGATGAATTGCCAGAGAATGATGCATTAAATTTCGATAATGATCCAGACAGCGAGCGGCACAAGCAGCGTCATTCCCTGGACTCGGCCATGGATGAGAATTGCCGTTCGTTGAGCACTCTTACGGAGAGCACGGATCAAAGTGCGCCCATTAATTTCGACATGTCAAATCGTGCCAAGTTGCCGCGTGGCATTGAGAATATACGTCCGCATCTGGAACAGGTGGACAATGTGCCATTGCAGGTCTCGCTCTTTACGGACTGTTCCGCCGAGGCAACACGTCAAATGCTGGACATTATGCAGTCCTATGGCGAGATTGTCGTCTGCCTCGGCAGCTCAGCCAGCAATGACAATGCCAACATCTTTCTGCAGGCCGATTGCAGCATTGCCGTGGAGCCGCTGTATCCACAGGTGTGTCAGGATGTCGATGCCTATACGGAGGCCAATTTGCAGCATAATAAGCTGCATTATCAGCGCCGCAGCAGAAGCAAATCCACAACTGCAGAGCCAGAGCCGTGTGCCAGCGAACAGCTGCTTGAATCTGGAGGTGGTGCTCGTGCCATGCAATCTCCAGCTCACACCGTTTCGCCCATCTACCTGAGCCGCTTGCTTAACTCACTGCCCTGCTCGATAGCCATCTGTCGCGATGATCCCCTGTCGCTGGTGGCCATCATTGAGCTGTCGCGTAGGTTCTCATTGGGCCTGTGGAATTGCATACAGTTCTGGGCATGCTGTGCCGGCTCCATATCCATATTGAATGTGCTCTGTGCTTGCCTATCATTGCCACCCTTGTTGACGCCATTGCTGGGCATTTATTTGATGTGTGTGCCGGTGCCATTGATTGCCATATCGTTGGCACACATTGACCTCGATCCAAAGATTATGAATCGTGCCACTAGCAAGAAACAAACCGAATACGATTCCCGTGCCTTTGCATTTGTCATGTGGTGCTATGGCTGCAAGTTTCTAGTGCCAGTTGTAGCAGTGGTAAGTAATAAGATTTTCTTTTAATGGTATTGAAATAATAGTTGCTTCCTTGTAGCTCATTGCTTATTGGATGTGCATGACGCAATCGTTGTCGGGTCGCGTTGACAAGGTTAATAGTTCTCTTGAATTGGAGCTGGGGATTGAGGAAAAGGATTTGGATTCAAAGGAGGAGGAGGACTTTTATCAGTGTCTGTATATAGCACGCAGCTGTGCTCTGTTTGCTGTTTTGTTGCATTTCGGTATGTTTAACGAACTGCTTTACTGTAGTATTTCATAATGACTTTGTTCTTTACACCTCAGCTCTTGTCTCTGTATCGTTTGTGCATCGTGACCATGCGCTCTGGCAGCGTAATCCATTTAGGAATCATATTTGGTCGCTTACTTGTTTGGCACTGCTGCTTTTACATGGCTTTATCTGTGGCTTGCAAATGTTGTTGGATGAATCGTTGGAGTTATTACTGCCACAGCTTTGGCTGCCCATACTTGTGCTCTTTGCCAGCAGCCTGCTGAGCCTGATTATCAGTGAGCTGGCCAAGTTTCAGGAGAACAAGTAAGTGCATTTATACTTTATATAACTTTCCAGTTTATCTTCTCTAACACCTTTTTTCTGCCTTACAGAGTCAATGCGCGTTATCAGCGTCGTGCACGTCTTGATTTTGGCACCAAGTTGGGCATGAATTCGCCGTTTTAAGTAAATAATTGTTACCACCGTTTCGATCTATTAAGCCATTGTTACCTAAAGAAGACTCTGTGTATATAAACTCCCACATTTTGAATTATTGTTTGCAACAGTTTGAGGCAGGTTTTCATACCTTTTTTTATACTTTTTTTTTTGCCCATGTGAATATATGTTTAATTGATTTATATTTATATTTAACACTTGTAACGTAATTTAATTTTGATTTGTGACATCCATTTGTTAGTTTTTAGTACGTTCGATTTTATTGTTCCTTGTTTTAATGACACACAACATTTACATTTATGTACTAACATTTAAAAGACTTGCAATTATTATATGAAATATAAATATTTCTGGTAAATAAAACAACCATAAAAATGAAGACACATAACCCCCGTGTAAACAACAAGTAAAAGTTTTGAAAAGAAACTGGTTTCTGTCCATTGATCTATGTACCATATATAGTTTTATCCATATTCTTACTGATTCAATCTGTAAATGAATTATGTCAATATTGTATACCACGCCTGACTGAGTGTTAATCGTCGCTGGCACGCAATAGACGGATCATCTTTTGACCCACATCCATATATTTTACGCAGTGCGTTTGATGTACATTTCATTTATGCAATTTGACAGTTAACAAGAAACAAATTTGAACTTTTAATACAAACATTGATCTATGATGGAATGTATAAGGAATTTTCACATATATGTAATCATGTAAAAACTTGCCATACTATGTTACTTGTAAGGCATACAACCTGTGTGGTTGTTAATGAAGCGCTTTCTAATTGATTGCGAAAATTGCAGGCACACGCTGTGGCTCAAAACGTGGCTCTCTTCAATAAACGTGGCTTAAAGGTATAAGTTGTTTTTCGAAAGAAAATCCCATAGCTAAACGCTAAAGAACATAACGGCAGATAGAGCTGGTCCAAAAATGTGGAGTAAGAATTAATTAACACCTGCTAAATGAAAGTGCTGTCCATGGAACTTTGCTCTCTCGTTCTCCCTCGTTGTGTGTATGATAATTATATATGGTATATAGTATATAGATCACTTCTAGTAGCACCTTATGTGGGTCATGAAAAAACGAAATCAAATACCAATATGCACGACGATATTCTACCATGATGAATAAAACCAAAGCAGCCATCGCTTTTCAGTGGATTCGAGAATTTCGCGCGGAACGTTGCACATCAACCTAACGGATATGTCGAGTGCCCAATATATATAATTTAAACGGGAGTCAAGTGTAATCAATACAAACAAGAGGATTTCTAAAGATAGTGTCCTGTGAAAGAAACTAAACTATATAAAGAATGACAGGAGACAGCGCATTGCTTGTGCTCCTTGTCTGCTTGCTCGGTTTGAGTCGGGGTGTTAATTGCTATTCCCAAGTTTTGCTTAGTGGCAACAGTGAGGGATTGGATCAAGGACCACGCATCTACAAAGCAATCAATACGGATTTAATATTTCCTAAAATGTGAGTTTCTCAAGTGAACAAAACGAAACGGCAAACTTAATTCACATTATATCCAAAAGCTTCAATTCAACGGATGATGTGCCCTCGACAACGACAACAACTACTACAACGACTACATCGTTGCCCTTGCCCATACCCTACAATCATGTGGCACAGGAACCAGCTGTGTTTGTGACGCCTGTGAGCGTTACAACAGCGGAACAGCAGGATGATGTGCCCTCGACAACGACAACAACTACTACAACGACTACATCGTTGCCCTTGCCCATACCCTACAATCATGTGGCACAGGAACCAGCTGTGTTTGTGACGCCTGTGAGCGTTACAACAGCGGAACAGCAGGAGAAAGAGGAGGAGAAAGCTGAAAGCGGTTTGATTGAAGCCGCCTCCACTGGACGTGCCGTGGACTATCGCACCAACTATCCCTTTGGGCAGCTTATAACGCCTCTAAGGAAGACAGCACGACCTCAACAGTATTATTCTAAGAGGCGTCCTTCCCCGAATCGCAACTATCCAAAGGGCAATAGATATCAGGCGCCCAATCGGGGCTATCAACGTGGTAGGTTTTCGAATGAATTTGAATAGAATTTTTGACTTACCCTCATATTTCCAGGTCAAATTGCGGATCGCTTTACGCCAGGTGAGGCTACCGCCTCGAATATATTCAAGGGTCAACATGACCATAGACATGATGGCAAGCTGGCAGCTGGCACAAATGCCCTGTCTTCGTATGTGCCTCCAAAGGATATTTACTCGTTTCCGCCACTTAACACCAAGTATCCCTCTCCGTCGGAGGATCCCAAGGCGGGACAGCCCTCGGATACAGTAACAAGTTATTTGCCGCCGGCTTCGGGCAATGGTTATGTGTATCCTGGCCCTGTCATTGGCAGCTCGGGATATATGTACAAGAAGCCAGACGGTGGCGATAAGGAGACGGCAGCCAGTACAACCAACTCCATGCCAGCGGCACCACCGGATGACGATCCGGAAAATGATGATGTGATTGGTGTGTTGCCAGCTAGTGCACAGGATAATTTGCCGCCAAATAACAATCAGGCTGGCAAGGATGCAGGTGGTGGTGGTGGTGATAGTGGAGCTCCTGCTGGTGGAGGTGCTGCTGATACAATGGGAGATTCCGGCTCATCCAACGATGCAGCTCCCGATGCGGGCGGCGATGGCGATGGTGGCGGAGATGATGGTCCGCTGCCATCATTGGATAACACAGGAGGACGACCGGATGATAACAAATACGATCCTCAAATGGAGTATGCAACACCACCACCAGGCTGGCTGGAAGCGCATCCGGAATCAGCGGTTAAAAAGCCAGAGGATCATGATCACGGACATGATCACGATTATCCAGAGCAGTTTCATCACGATGATCATCATCATGATCATTTTCCTGACCATTTTCCAGAACCATATCATTCATACCCAGATGTTTCGTATCCAGAGCTGCTCTACCATGACCATCATCCACATCATTATCATCATGTGGAGCCACCACCACCGCCACCTCCTCCACCGCCGCCACCCCCAACAGTGCCGCCTCCACCACCTCCTCCGCCGCCACCACCACCAGAACCGCGTGTGAAGAAGTACAGTTACTTCTATATTGGCCGCAAACTGTGGTATATACCACTGTACTTCACAGTGTGGTTCAGTTTCTATATTCTGTGGCTGATCATTAAGTCTATTGGACGGCACAAGGTAAACTTGCCAAATCATTACGTTACGCGACGCAGCTTGCCCGATTATTCGCAACAGAGTAGAGATGAATATATAAATGCAATGACGGTTAAGGTGCTGGAGCACATAGATAGCTTTAAGGAAAAGTACTTGAACTGATAAGGACGCCACCAACAATAGTTACGGCTAATAAAACACGTATTTTTAACAGAGAAAAAAAGTTCGTTGCGTTTTGATTTTCACTTTAACTGTTAAGCGCCTAATTAAGTTGGCAGCGCTTATGTACGCTTATCGATAACAGCGGCGATTGCACATGACTAAGCAAGCGGTCACACTGTGTACAAATCAGCCCGAAACGCTTAGAGTTTTGTTTACGTTTATTAATTTCTGCTGTAAATAAAGATATAAACAATTTGCCAAAATGTCTTATATGCTACCGCATTTACACAATGGCTGGCAAGTGGACCAGGCCATATTATCAGAGGAAGATCGCGTTGTTGTAAGTAAAATGGCAATAACAATAAACGTATACAAAGCGCACACGGTGGGCAACCGGAAAAAAACGAAACATTTTCATTAACACCTTTTCACATTTGTAGGTCATACGTTTCGGACACGATTGGGACCCGGCATGTATGAAAATGGATGAGGTCATGTACAGCATAGCCGAAAAGGTTAAAAACTTTGCCGTCATCTATTTGGTGGACATCACCGAAGTGCCAGACTTTAATAAAATGTACGAATTGTACGATCCCTGCACTGTAATGTTCTTCTTCCGCAACAAACACATCATGATTGATTTGGGCACCGGCAATAACAACAAAATCAATTGGCCGCTGGAGGATAAACAGGAAATGATTGACATCGTGGAGACGGTGTATCGTGGCGCACGCAAAGGTCGTGGTCTAGTGGTCTCACCCAAGGATTACTCCACCAAATATAGATATTAAGTGTTAGACTTTTTGACTGTATACCCGAAATTAAAGCCTCTTTGTCTTGACAACTTTTGTGTATAATATTTGTGTTGTTTTTTTTTTTCGTTTGTTTTTATTTTTTGTTCACTTTTTGTCACATTTCTCAGTAATATCGCTAACATTTACATCAATTTTGTTTCTCATTGTTTTTATATATGTATAACATTTAACTAAGTTTTCTCTTTTTTGTTTTTGTAATAGCTCTTTGGCTTCATAACTGTATTTAATAGTATATTTTCTATTCAATTGCTTTCATTTCTCATGCTGCTCCATGCTCCAGTTGTCAGTTTTATCAAAAAATGTGATTTAAAATTTAGCTAAAGTTACATACATACATGAATATGGAAATTAGAAGTTTGGAAATTTGTGTGAAATACTTATAGAAAATTGCATTAGTACAAAAGTATAAAAGAAAACGGCACAACAAAAGAGTTTTATCTTTCTTTTTGTCTCAGAGTATTTGAATAAATAAACAGTTTTCCTTATTTTTTTTTCAAGTATTTCTAAAGTTGTTTCATAAATTGTTGAACCATTTCCAATACATTGTTATTAATTTTGTAGTTGTTTTTTTTTTGTTAATTATTATTGTTCATTTAATACAACAGCTCGATTCTTAATTATGTTTTAAGCTTAGGTTTAACAATTGGTTCTGCTACTTTTGTTTTATTTTTCTTTCTTTTTTATTATTACTTATACAACTTAGTTTTGCGTTTTTAAATATTTATAGCTACATTATTAGTAAATATATATATTCATTTGCTTATTTGAAACAAATTTAACGCTACAATCATTTTTTTCTTTATACTTCAGCATATAACCAACAATTTTAATATTTGTTTTATTTAATTATATGTTTCCTAGGCGCCGTTAAGTTGCTTTTCGTTATCGTATAAAATACTTATTAGTATTAAAAAATATTTAATTAGGGCTTGATTTATACACTTATGCAATAGGATAGGTACAAATTAGGCTCAGGCATGTGATAAAGTCTCTAGATAGGTCTTCGTTGAATTCTTTTTTTCTTTTATTTTTACCCACAAACGACAAAATGCAGCTCTAGTTGATTTTTTTTAATTCATTGCTTTTCTTTATAATTATTATTATTTTTTATATGTATTTTGATTGAATTTTTTATTTGTTTTGTTTTACGGCAATACAATTATTATTAATAATATTTGTATTAATTTAATCTCATAATTGCTATAACTTTTTCTCACTTGTGGAGCAAATGCATTTTCATAGAAAAATAGAGATGCGTAGGTGGGATGAGTTAGGAAATTGTTCATACTATTTAAACATATTATGTTCAAGTAACGCGATATATATATATTACTTATTTCCTTTGACAACAACTAGTTTTTCTTGATAGCATTTCTATATTCTCAACAATTTGCTTGCGAAGTTTTTCCAAGAATAATTTCATATGATGGCAAGTGGGGAAAAGTAGTTATAAAATTAGAAAGTAGGCAACAGCAATAGATCATCTAACGCCTATCGAGGTCTTAAAGTTCTCATCTATTGTATGTATTTTGTTTCTTTATAGGCTTTCGTTTCTGTCAGTGTACATCAGTTTGTTTTATTTATTTATTTGTGTGCAATCTATATAAAATTCTATATAACAATACTTTAAGTATTCGATTTGTTCTTGATATTGCTGTTTGGCTGCTTGCTTTAAGACACTAGTTGAAGAATGATTTTTCATATTGTTTTTGGAAGAAAGTTGAGCAGGTAAGGACTTTGCTGGCTGCTGACATACTGCAACTACGACTATATAGAAATCTGTATACAGTTCTTGCAATATATATTTTACATATATTTACTTTTAATAGATAGTGTGAAAAATAAATCCGAATATCACTACTTAACTTTTAAGAGTTCTATTAACAATATAATAGACAACAGTCTCTAAGTACGAATACGTTGTTGTTCTTCATCTGATTTCCTTTTACCTTAAACTTTTAATTCATTGTCAAATAATTTTTGTTTATCTTTCTTTTTAGTAACGTTATTTTCACTACACAAAGCGCGACTGACGCAAGTGAATGACAAAATGTAAAGCAACAAAAGCTGCTTGCTATGGGTAAACAACATCCACAGGGTGTTTCACGTCTGCTGCTGTTGATTTCACAAATTGGTTTGAATGAATGTTGCGATATTTTGTAATGAAAATAACGTATTTCAAACTATTTGTCATTTGTCTAACAAAAAACATTTACATTGCCCGTGCGTTACTTTGATTATTTTTTTTGGTTTTTAGTTTTTAGTTGATTTTTTTTTGTTGACTACCTAAAAGTCAGTTGTTAAGCTCTTGAATGGAACAGCCGCGGCAACAAACTGGGCTAGAATAGCGTCTCTTTCGACCACTTTCTTGTGGAGCCGGGCAAGCTGGGATCACGTGAGTGGGAATCATCGCTTTTTGCATCCTCATCCTCATTCTCAGCATTCGCATCTGCATCCGCATACTCATCATCCTCGTCTGTGGGCAGTCTGATTAAGGGTAGCTCCAACATAACAGCTGGCGTCGCTGTCATCTCTCCACTGTGCAGACTTAGATTATGTGCACTCTTACTGGATCCAGCGGTAGCTCCACCACCACTACCACCACGCAGGATAAGCTCCTTCAGCGAGTTGGGCATACAAATGCTTTGAGGTCGTGTGCTGGCTATCACCGAATCCGATATGGAGGAAGCACACGGATCGTGACCCAATCTAGTACAATTGGATGGCAGTTGTCCGGGAACTAGTACAGTGCACACGAGTTTATTGTCCATCTGTGGACTTGGACTGGATTGACCCATACTAATGACCGTATTGAGGCTGCTGTATTGCGTTGATTCTCCCCCACCAGAGGGACTTGCTCCTACCTCAAGCAGGCCCAGCTCTGTGTTGAGCGTAGAACACGTATCCTCCTCGGTTGTTGTAGTCGTTGTCGTTGTTGTTGTCGTCGTCGTTGTCGTCTGCGGATCACTCAACTGCTGCAACAATTGACCTCTCCGCTGGGGCGGACTGCTTATAACAGTGCCAAAGTGCGTTTCCAGCGGCGGCGGCGGCGGAGGAGGCGGCGGTGGTGAATTGGTGATGGAACAGGTGCCAATTGTACGATGACGTTGCAGCAACGGACGTCGAGGACGTGCACCCATTGTTGTTGGGTTAGGCACAGCACTCATGCTCAAACGTTTGAGGGGCAGCTGAGACGCTGCGTTGGTTGTTGGAGTCGCCACCATTGGCATGGCCACAATTTGCTCCTCACTATCGCTGCTTAGCTGCTGCATGTCATCATCTGTGTCATCGACAATACTGTTATCCTCCTCTAGCCCAAACACCGAATCCTCATCCACGGAGCGCAGCTCTGAATCTGCGCATTCCAGCGACGAGATCTTAAAGGAACTTAACGAGGCGAGCGGCGCCCGCTTGCCATCCTTGAGCAGCGCCTGCTGCAGCACCTTGGCAGCAGACATAGTGCCCACACTGGCACTACCATTCCGATCCATACTAACGGGTGTGCTATCAATGCTTATGCTGCTCGAAGTGGCAGTTGCTGTCGTTGGAGCGGTTCCCGTACCTGCTTCCGTTCCTGTGACCGGAGCTGCTGCATTTGCCGTGTAGGGATAACTATTATTATTGCTCTCCACATTGCGTTGCAGTTCCACCAGCGTCAGCTTGCGGCCCACACTCAGACGCAGTTCCTCCGATGGTGACTCACAGAAATGAAATGTCTGCTGGGCATGACTGATGGGTGGAGCTGATTGCACCGGCTTAACCAAGTCCAAGCCATCCGACAATGTCGTCTGATTGTAGGGATACACATCTACAGTGTCCGCACTGATGGAGTGTATCTGTTGCTTGCGTCCGAAATGTGCACTGTCCGGATCATAGGAGACAATACTATGTTTACGTTTAAAGCTGGGCGCACTCAGTCCAACGGCTGGCATCGTTGTGGGGGATTCTTTCTTAGCCTTAGCTGGCGCCGGCTCGTGTATGCTGCGTTCCGAGGGACAGGGCGAAGCCTTTGGCGTTGGCTGTATCACCTGTATATCCGGATAGTAATAGTCCCAGTTCTCAATGCTTGATGCTCGTGATGCTGTCGAAAGTTTGCGCTGTAACGTCGGCGGCAGATTGGTCATACCCAGCGTATAGGCCGAGGTACGACGTTCCAGATAGGAGCTATCCGTGCTGCAACAGGTCATAGCACTGCTTCGACGTGAATCGTGACCCTGAGAAGCAAACGAAAGAGTAAAAGTTATAAGAGATTTAGGGATTCGAAACGATTGTTTATGACTAACTACTTTCAACTCTATCGCTATATTCCTTTCACTCACTCACCGCCATGGGGACGGACAGGAAACCGGGTTTGCTGCGTGTTGAGTCGGTGCGCTTATGCAGTTGATCCTGCTCATCGGGTGCATCACGCTGCATATACTCCTCGTTCTCCAGCTCATCCTCTGTCTCAATAAAGTAATCGTCAGTGCCAAAGCTACCGCCCATTGGATAATTGCTAAAAATGCGTGATGATTCCGAGCCGCTCTTGCGTCTGCCGGGCGCACCAGGACCACCGCTGCCAGCCGATAAGGCTGAATAGGAAAAGCGACGTGGTGGCTCCAGCAGATAACTATAGCCCACAGCACCTGGCACAGCTACACCACCTGCACCAGGGAAACAAAATCAGGTCAAGTAGAGTACAAGGAAAGTGTGTTGAAGCTGACCAGTTCTTGACTTACCCACGGAGGCACAGCGATAGCCGCGATTCAGCAATGGCGGTGCACTCACATTGCCCAGGGAGAGCATGCGCTGACGTCGATAGACCAGTGCATCATACTCATCCGGATAAATGGACATGCCAGTGGCCACAATAGCCTCCTGCAACTCACGTTCCTCCTCCTCCTGCATGCACACGGCCGCCACCGCCGCCATTTTGGGATCCTTGAGCACCTTGAGCGTTTCGTTGCTGCTGCTGCGACTCTTCCATACGATCAGGAAGACCATCAGGCCAAAGAAACCACCCAGCGTGGCCGCAATCCGTACGCCCGTCATCACGTCATAGGTGGCAAAGAACTCCTGCCGGATGCGTGCTCGTTCCGCTGCATTTTCCGCTTCCGTCAGATTAAGTTCGCCGGGCGGCAACAGCGGCATATAGGGTGTGGCTGTAACGGGGGAAACTGTCCGGGCATGGGCATAAACAGCTGGCGGAGTTGTCGAGGCAGTGTTGCTATCGTAATTGGAGTATGCCGACGCCGACGATGACGATGTTGCAGCAGCTGCGGATGCTGAGGCTGAGAACAATGCTTGTTCGGCAGCAGCAGCGGCAGCATCAACATTTGCATTCGGATCGACAAAGTTGGCAAATTGCGAGTTTCTCTGATTGTTTGCGTGGCTGGAGGAGGAGGATGAGGAGATGACGTTTGCATGGGTGATGCGCTCGGATCGAGCATGATTAACAGTCGTTGTAGTTTCAGTAGTTGTTGCTGTTGACGGCGTTGCTGCAGACGACGGCGCACGTCGTGAAAGTTTTGCCATCTCTATTGCCACATTGTCTGCAAGGAGAGAGAGAAAGAGAGAAGATCGATTCGACACCTTTAAATAGAAATAAACGTTGAGACAGAGGAATGATGGCCAAAAATAATTATTTTCCTTACACGTTTTTCTTTTCCTTTCCATTTCCAATTGCCGTTTCCCTTACTCGCCCTTACTACAAACCGCCCATAGCAATTAAAAATCCATAAACTCATCCAATCACATTTTCTTGGCACAACAACATTTCTTCAAAAGCATTTGCAGAAGTTTTTAATTGTTTTTTTGAGCGCTTTTCGCTTTTCTACTTTTCCCTTTGTGGTACGGGCAGGGAGAAAGAAAAAAAACATATATCTTAACACGCTTTTTTTGAAATGAGTAAATTAAAACTACACATGTATGTATGTGTGTGTTTGTGTAGATAGCTGGCTCCATTACATCCTTAGATTTTCAACAAGTTGCACGCTCAATAATTCAGAAGGACGAATCGCCTGTTGCCTGCCTGCCTTTCTGTCCCTCTGTCTGTTTATTTGTTTGTTTTTCCTGCTGCTGCTGCTGCCCGTTGTTGCCTCATTGTCATTGGCAGGCAAGGCTCCTCGTTATTGCCCCTTTTTATGTTGCCCACCCATCTAATTGTTCGCTTTTGTATTGACAGCCGCGCAGTTGCGGATCTTTGCTCTGCTGAATTTTCTATCCATGTTGTATTTTTTGTTTTATGTAGTTAGTCTCATTCTGCGTGTGTATGTGTGTGTGTGCCTCGCCACATCGTCCAAGGACGAGCTGGCCATCAGTCGCTTTCCAAATGATTATTGTAAAAGTTTTTTTTTTTGGTCTAATGTTCTTCTCGTACCTTGCATACAAAAATTCTTTATTTCTTTATGTGCTTTTTGCCTCGCTGCTTGTTTCCATATTCTGATTGCTTGGGCGGACACAAAAAAAAAAAAAAGAAAAGTTTTTAATGGCCATTATGCATTGGCCATAATTCTTTGTTACTTTCTTCTTTCGTCTATTTACTCCCTGTGCAGCATAATGAGGCGCAAATGTTGAACAAAATTGCACTCTAAGCACTTTCAAATGATTTTTAATGACTTTTTCTGGTCCTTTCTCATTCTTTTTTTTTGCGCACAGTTGTTTGCCATTATTTCCAATTTGCTATTTGGTTTTTAAATGGCCAAATTTGTAAGCCAATAAAACGTAATAAAGTGTTGGCAAATCGACTGTCTCATAACGGCTTGCAATAAGATAGAAAAGATTGCTTGAAGTTAAAGATTAAACCAAACTTTCTCTCAATACACATTACAATATTGATTACTTTACATAAAGCAGGGAAAAAGAGTTTTTTTCATACATAAACCAAAACTCTTTTTACATTTCCTTCATTAAATAAGTTAAAGCTTTTGTTGAGCATTAACTATATACCAAATACATATATATATATTTCAAGCCCACAACAAAAGTGTTGAAGCTATACTTGTTTGAACGAATTGATGGATTAGGCAGCTCTTTTGGGGATTTTGGTCAGTTACACACAAACACACACACAGACACAGACAACACTGATAATTGTGTTGAGAAGAGAAAGAGAGACAGCAGAAATACTGTGAATAACATAAACATTAACGTAACGTACCTCGGCACATTGAATGTATACATGTATATACAATATCAACACAATATCGATGTCAAGGCAGCAAAAAACGTTGTAGGGCCCAAATGAGCGGAAAATGGTCAGCCAGGCTAAGCCACAAAGCAACATGTTGTTGTTGTTGTTGTTACTGTTGTTGCCCCATGATGAATGATTGTGGTTAGACAGCGGGGCAATGGCAATGGCAAAGGCAAAGGCAGCAAACAGCACTGTTGACAGGCGGCCTCAACTTGACTTGGCACACACGTTGCGTATGCGTAATATATTTGTATGCATGTATGTGCGTGTGTTAAGGACTATGGCGAAATAATAATTCATCAATGTTAGCGTCATGTTTTCTGTTGTGTGTGGGTTTTTCCCATCTTTTTTTTGTGCAATTTTTGCCTTTTAACGCAAAAGGCGAAATGAAATTGACGGCAAATCAATTGAAATTACATAGATATATGTGAATATATATCATTTGCCCAGTAATGCTTTTGAGTTTTGTTGTTCCACACCGCCAAACAATAAATTCATTCATGTGTATTAAGATAAACTCTAGAACCTAGCACTAACTCATGTATATATAAGCTTTAAAGTCACCTAAAACTTGCTCAAGTGTTTCTAATCAAACGAACAGCACTGTACTGCTTAACACACACCACACCCACACACAAAGTACAAAGCACAAACGAATACACTTACACTTTACTTGGCCTGTAAGCGGCTTTCAAAAGCATTAAGCAAATGAAAATGAAAATGGAAATTAAAATGGAAAATATTCTTCTTTCGCATAATCGCTTATTTCATATACAAAAATATATAAATGTACATCTATTAAATTAATTAAAATGCCTGCTAAGCTGCCTAAAAATTGTTGTTGCCTTAAGTACTTTTCATATATTTTTTTTTGGTGAATAAACTTTCAAAGAAGCCAACTTAACGGATGTACTAGAACGCAGTTTGTTTGCTGGCTTATTAGCGAGTCTATGGTGTGCTATGGGAATATTTGCCACGCCCACAACTGCCACAGCCGCCTTCTTACACCGCCTCTCCCTCTCGCTTAGAAAGTCTGCGCCATTTAACAAACATTTCGTTAATCTGGTACACTTGGCAGCCGCACGGCCATGAGCAGGAAGCATATCTTTGCCAGTGTGCGCCTTGCCTCTTGACAATATGAATACACTGTAAGAAAACAATGTAACATATCCAACAATCTAAGAAAGTAGAATATATCTCTTTAAACAAAGTAAACAGATATTTTCTTAACTTTTTAGCCAATATTTGTTTTAGTAAAAGAAAGTGAATGCATCTTTTTCTTTTCTGTGTGCCGTCGTCCTTGCTCCAGGTCCTTTGCTCATCCGTTGCTCGTTGTTACTGCTTATTGTTGTGCTTTTATTGTTATGGCCATGTTTTTTGCTGTTGTTGTTTCATTTGGCGGCATTGTTAAGCACTACCCTACCCCCACCCTCCACCCTTCGCCTTGTGCTTAATGCCTAAGCGTTTTACGTCTTGCATGAGTGTTAGACAGAGACAGTTAAGGAGTCAAGCATTTGGTTGCTTTCATTTTCATTTTTATTTCATTCTTGCATCATTTGTTTCATTATTCTATATATTAAATATCTTTTAAATTGCATTCGCTTCCATTGTTGTCGTTATTATTCAGTGACGCACAAATTATGTCGACTTAAAGTCAACTTTCGATTGGATTCGTTTCGTTTCGGAAATGTGTCACGTCCTATGCATGCGGCTCAACTTTTAATAGTAGCTCAAATATTTAACACAAATACGTGCTTAGCTTTAGAAATGTTCAAGGCACAGGATATTACTGGAAGCTCTTGCTATGCTCACCCAAATGACTTGCTGCATTTGAGCTTTACATCTTTGCCTTAGCCTTACGCATTTTCACATTTGCCATATACTTCATAACTCACTGTCAACATTGTATTCTGTTTATGTTTATTGCTTAATCACTTGGAAGACCACAGATAAAATTAACGCACAAATATTGTTGTCCGGGTTGAGTTGAGTTCAATAAATCATGTGTAAACACATTAATAGATATATAAGCCATATGCACAGCAAAAAAAAAACAGAAGAAATCTATACAAAAAGATAAAGGCAAAGGTTTTTCTCTCTGTGTCTTTGAGTTCAATTAATTCCGAAAGTCCAAACAATTGATGAATTATACATGAATTTAATTGGGTTAGCTGATGATTATTATTTATTTGTCTTATTTACACGTGGCTAAATTGCAAAACAATGCCAAAAATGCCTTTCAATAGAAATAATATTTACTTTATTTTTTGGCTTTGTGGCTTTAAGTTTTCACTACAAATGCATTAAAATAATTGTATTCGGGGATAAAGCCAAATCTTTTATCTGTATTTGCATTGGAGATGAGTAAATTTTTGGTTGCATTCAATGTATGTTATTTGCTTTCAGTTTGTTTGGTTTATTTGGCTAAATAATATTCAAACCATATGCCATAAAATAAACCCGCAAGTCTATTATCCCAAGATTAAACGACAAAGTCACAGACTTAACAACAATTAGCTGCAGTTAAGCGCAACAACAACATAAATAATTATATACAGCCAGTAAACTTTTACAAGCTTTCAGAGAGTATGTAAAAGCGAAGAAAGAAATGATATTAAATTAAGAACTAATTTAAAACAATTTTTATGCGCTGTTGGCAGACAAATTGAGACGCTTGCGGCGGGCGGCAACACCAAATTGGAATGAATAAGGATAATAATAATGTC
Source organism: Scaptomyza caliginosa (assembly GCA_035044725.1). NCBI lineage: Eukaryota > Metazoa > Arthropoda > Insecta > Diptera > Drosophilidae > Scaptomyza > Scaptomyza caliginosa. Next base: position 1,306,086 of record JAWNNR010000413.1, read on the forward strand.
ACTCAAGCCATGGTCGTTGGGTTCTGCGGCCGCTGACTGGACTAAATGTGTCCTACGCTGTCCCATCCTGTCCTGTCCTGTTTAGTGTCCTGTCTGCCAGTCATGTTCGCTAGACAAAGGCGTCTAGACAAATTTATAACGACTTTGTTAGCCTGGTTGTTGTTGTTGTTATTGTTGTTACTGCCACAACATGCCAAGCATTTAACTTTATTCGCTTCTTTTTTTTTTGTCGGTCAGTTCACAATTTTGACATGAAATTGACAAATGTGGGCAATATTGTATAAAATGTTACACAGCCTGTGTGTGTGTGTGTGTGTGTATGGTGTGTGTGTTGGGTCGAGTGTTAATTAAATGTTATGCCAACCACACAGTTAATTTACGCACTGAAAATATATACAATACAGTATACCACATGGCTTATACGTAATTTACTTGCAGCAATAACAAACACTAAAGGGGATAGGCATAAAGTGGTGCATGTGGCAGCTGGCTGGCGACACTTGACTTTTTGTTTTATATACATACATACGTACAAACATATATATCCTTAACAGCGGCGTAAAAGTGCCAAGCAAAGATGTACTGTATTGTTACTATAATAAAAGCGCCACAAAGTATGCTTTGTTTTTTTTTTTTCAAGAGAGAGCGAAAGACAAGGCAGGAAATAAACGTCGCTTGAGTTAACAATTACTGACACCATTAAAGTTTTGTGCTGCTGCCGCTGCTGTTACTGCTATTGCCACGCCCACACTCAACGCTTTGCCTCTCACCTACACACACACACACACACAAGCAAACGCCTTTTGTCTCGAGGCTGTCATTATAGTTTTTCCTTGCTGTTACTGTCGTTGTCATTGTTGTTATTGTTGTAGTTCCTACCACTGCTGCTGACATCTCGCCTTTGTCTTGCTGTCTATGTGCGGTTCTGTGTGTGTGTTCGTGTGTGTGTGTGTGGGTGACATGTGCCTGCCGCAGATTGCACATTGTACGCTTGCTTGCCACATATTTTATGTGGTTTTTTTTTCGTCTACCCATTACTTAGGGGGTGTAAGAAACGGGTGTGCCTGACAGTAAGAAACAACTAAATTGAAGTTGTTAGAAATCAAGAAAGAAACTTCTTTTTCTCTAAATAAAACAAACTTATTAGCTCTTAAAGTCATTATGGTTTCTTTAAACTTCAACGAATATTAAAGCAACTTGCGGGATACTAAACCGTCTAACAACAAATATTTTAGTTGTTATTTGAGTTTCTTGTTTTTTGTTGGTATTTTTTATGACAAGTTATGAGCATTATTTCATGCAAAACGAGTCGTTAGTGAAACTTTTTTTGGTCAAATTGACCAAATTGCTGTTGGAAATGCGCTTTGATTCAATAGCCAGAGGCCAGAGCACTCAACAACGACCTCGGCTCGACTCACAATGACAGTGGGTGAAGGAGGAGCAGAGCGGAGCGGGATGGAGTGGAGAATATCTTCAACTTTTAGCTGGCCAAGTAATTTAAAAGTCCCACCCACCCGCTCCCTCTCTCTCTCTCTTTCTCTCTCTGTCTTTCTTCCTCATGCTGTGTGAAGCCCAAAAGTGTATTTATCATAATGCCAACGGCTGTCGACAAATCGTGGGAGAAGGGAAAACGAAAATGAACATAGCATGCTGCAGCAAAGGAGAAGCTAGTACCAGGCAGCATCTGTGCTGCCATTAACCTATTAAAACCTCCACTCCCCCCGTTCGACCACTCTCTCAATAAGAGCCGGAGCACGTAGACGCAAACGGGACGCCGTGTGGCAAGCAGCCGCAAACGCAATGCACACAGCACGTAGCCACTTCCGTTGCAGCAGCATGGACAGCGCAAGGACAATGGCACAAGGAGATGGCTGGAGCAGCACAGTGGGAGATGAAGGCGCCTGATTACATACACAAATAACAAAAAAAGTTTTATTTAAACTATCCAAAATTAATTGTTTTAAAAAAATATTATTAATTATTTAGCTTATTAAAAGTTCTTACTAGTATTTTCTTGCAGTGTTGCAGTAACCGTTGGGCAGTTAGCCATGTATATCTATGCACATTATGGTCGAGCGCATAACGAAGCTTCCAGTGTTAGTCCATTGCGCCATTGCCATTAAATCAGAGTTAACAACTGTTGGTTTCCTGCTTCTGCCTGACAGCATCCAGCCCCAACCCAACGCTTTATTCTGCTTGTCTTGGGCGTCTGGCCCATTCCACACGAATTGCAGCTGCTGCTGCTGTAGCTGCAAGATTAAAATTGCAACAGCAACAGAAAGAGCTTTCACTTTGGCGCAGTTTTGCAGCTTCGTTTTGCCATGCGACTCGTGACTGGCCAAAAACAATTATTTGCATAAATACGTATACGTACTAGCGTTGTATAGCGTGAGCATACTTAATATTTATTCTAAAGCCAACGGCAGTAACAACAACAACAACACACACAAACACACAAACACACAGCAAACTCAGTGCAAAAAGCAAACTGAACGCTTGGCGGAATAATTTGAAGCTGTAAAATGTCAGCAGTGGCGTCATCTAGCGACCGTTAGCATCTAAGGCAATAACGCAAGGTCATCATGCACAGTGGTGTAAGATAAACTGTTTGCCAAGCAGTTTTGGTTAAACTGCACATAAAAGACTTTAAAGTTGTTGATATTGAAGTCAACTTTGGTTTAACAAAACGATTTCATCACAATTAATTTAAAACTTAAAATACAATCAGTTGAAAAAAATATATTTATTGCCAACGTTTGCAACATTTATTTATATTACACAAGATAAATAAAAGTTCTCCTACGCTCTCGTATTTATATATATATACATATAGTTATTTGAAAAGAAAAAATAAACGCCTGCAATGAATCACTGTGCGTTGTCAGCACTGTCTCTGCCACCTGTTGTTGTCATTGTTGTTGCTGGTGTTGTTGTTGTCGCTGCATAAATCGCTGCTGTCAGTCTGGGGCTGCACTTGTTCCATGCTATTTCCGTAACCTACCCATTTGACCCCATCTCTCGACACATTTTTCTACATTGGCGCAGCTGGCGCTGCTGACTTTATATTTTTCCCATTTTCTTTTACAATTTGATTTTATTTCGCTTTTGCCCAAGTCGCTTTTGTAATCCTATGCCCTACTATGTGTACGTTTGTTTTTGAACGTTACAATCTTGTTTTACACTCTTGTAATTAAATACTTTAAGTGATTTCATTCGCTTTGACTTGCATTGCCGAGCTCAAAATAGACACAAAAGGTGCCAAAGTGCGCCAAGGATTTTGCAAGCGTTTAGTTTTAAAAAGTTTTCCATTCATTAATTTAAATACATCTTTGTGTTGTACTTGACTTGAATAGGGGCAAGACTCGAATGAAATCTGTTTAGTATAAAGTTTTCGCTGCTCCAAGTTAATCGCGTGCTTAACAATAATGCGCCTGACTTGATTTTGTTTATTTTCACAGTTGTTTTTTGTGCTGTTTATTTTATTTTGTTGTTTAGTTTAGTTTTAGCTATAGCTTAAATAATTCTTGTAGTATATTGTTGGCCTGTCGAATGGGCTAAATTTAGTGCTCGGTGCTTTGAAAACGTGCACAGGTAGTAGTAAAAGGGAAATGGACGCATGTTAGATTTATAGATTAGATAGCAACTCGGGCGTCACCGACAACATTTATTGATAATGTGACAATTTTATAGAGTGCCTGACAAACACGATATGTTTTTCTTTTATCGACCAATGTATTCAATCTGCTTCAATTAGTTTCAACAATATTATAAAAGATTAAAAATTAACAAGTTTCAGGAACTTTTGAATAGCAATCGATATTCAATAACAATACAACGAAACGTTTCGGATCATATAAGTTATTGATTTCTATAACCATTCAATTGGTTGGAGCTTCCAACTAAGCAGGCACACTTCAATACACTTAATATGTAATTGTACCCAAGCGTAAAGACCCCAGGGAGCCACACGGGCTACACTCAAACAACGCCCCACTGACACACACACACATACACTAATAAATAGCTAATAGTTGCACATTTGAAATTTGAGCAGCAAAAGTGCAATAAAAAGGAAAAGAGGTTTGTGAAACTACATAAATATTTATGGCGCGAAAGTAAGAAACAGAGAAATGTTTATATTTCTGTTTTTCCAATGTTGCTACAAACAACTTGGCTGTGTGATTTTGGTAGATATTGTCTTGTATTAGTACTATTAAACACAACCAACCAAGTTAATAGAAGAACAAACCATTAACAAAGCTTACATTTAACACTTTCTAGCTCAGCTTTAAGCAAGTTGTTGTAGTTACAGCCTTGTTTTTCTTAACTCGATCTTTGTCTGTCTTTTTCCTTTTCTTTTTCTTAATATGATAAGCTTCACTTAAGAACTGACTTTGAGCACAGATACAAACGTAGACAGTTGTAAAAAGAACAAAGAGAAGTTAATGCTGAGATAGTTTTTACTCGATTCTTAGCACTGAAATGCAACTAATTAGCAAAATAGTGCAGATAAACTACAAATTGACGCCAACAGTTGTTGGTCGACAAAGTTTTTGCGCATAGCTTTATGATATGTAATATTATTTCAAACAGAAGGGATATTATATGTGGTGTACGTTTCATTTTTAATTAACTTTGCAGTCGGAGTAAGGAAAAACCAACAAGTGACAAAGACGACAACAGTTGGTGCGAAAACTTATTTAATTAAATTTCGCCATTGAAGCAGATAATTAGGTTTTTTTTTATAATACCAACGCTGTTGTTGTTGTTGTTGCTGTTGCTGTTAGCACCTGGCCGCTGCAATTGTTGTTAAGCATTTTAATTTATGTCGAACTGGCCATAAATTATTACTACACACATACAAACATAGCATAATGCTTAGCTGCGGGTTTTTCATAACGAATTTTAAGCTCTAGCCAGCATAAAATTTGCATACAACAACAAGCTGAAAATCAATAGAGCTACAACAATTTAATATGATTAATTGGCTGGCAGGCAACAGCCAACAGCGACCAACAACAGCCCACTCACCCCCCTTACCCGTTACTACCACCAAAACTAGCAAAACCAAAATCCAATGGCAAAAGTTGACCCATGAAAAAAGCACAATCACGGTGCCCTTACAGCCTAGCCTACAATGTTGACATCGAGGCTTTACGATTCACACCAGAGCGAGGCGAAAGGGCAAGAGTTGGAGGAGGGGTTAGGTGATAGGGTAGAGAACACAACCCCCACAAGCCGCGTTTCGCGTTTGAGATTACGTCGCGGGACACGATTTTGATTCGAATTCTGATTGACAGAGGGGCAAGGTCAACGCGGCTTGGGGTGGAGCTGGATATTTGTGATAAATGCTTTTGTTAACTACTTTAAATTGGCCAAAGGCAACAGAGCGTACAATAATAACATGCAAATAAACGCGAATTAAACTTTTAGCCAAGCTATTCAAAGGCAAACTATTTATACATATTCTACATATACTAATTTAAAGTCTGTATGATCCCCCTGTGTGTATTTTAGTGTCTATTAATCAGACAATAGAACATTGAGTGTATATGTATAAATAAGTAAAAACATTTGGGCATCATATTTGTATATACATTTGGTATCTAAGTACCTGTTAAAGGTATTTGTTTATTTGTTATTGAGCACGAAGCTCGTAAAATATCTTTGAAGTGAAATGTGTTTAACATTCGCAACCATTACTCATAATGCCAGAAACATAAACATGCGATACACTGAATTGAAATAATAAAGAAAAATGTACTTAACGTACGTAATAATCAATGTGAGTTGTTTATATCAGTTTTGAGCTATTTGGCAACGCATCGATAGAACTCTATACTATATCTCTTTGTTAGAAACCGAATCCGAAAACAATCTTAAACAGCAACAACTTTAACCCAGTAAGGTCAACTTAAAGGTAAAAGTTTTAGAGAATGTTGGGGTCAAGCTTGTGCATAATATATTATAAAATGTTTCATAAATGAATACGAAACTTAGTTGGATAGTCATCCGCTTGTTAAATATTAAAAGCCAACTTTGCCTCCTTTCAAAATGCACACAACATTATTATTTTTGGCAGAGCCAAAGCCAGTCAGAAGGGGAGTGGTAGAAAGGCAGCAACAGGCAACGGTAGAAGCCAAAGACAGTTTTAGTACAAGGACCAGGCAGAAAGGAGCAGACAAAAAATAAAGTCAAAACGAACAGCGAAAACTATAAAATTCATTGAGAGCAAAGTTAAGCAGAAGAGCAACAAGTTAAATTATATGACAGACTATGGGAGGTATAAAAAAAGCTACATAGTAAACAATAATAATCACAGTTCTTGGCAGAGAACAACTAAATTGATTGTTAGCAACACAAACCAAGAGCATCATGAGATTAAATCCGAGTAAAGTGTTTTGTTGTTTAGAGAAGACCTCATTTTAAGGACCTATTTTCTCACTGTGTAAGCATAACTCACTTAAATAGGGAGGGGTTCGTTGAGGGGGCAGTAAGTAGATGTCATGGCAATAACAGTCACTTAAGACGAGCCAAAGTCGTGTCTAAAATGTGCCCTGTGCATACTTGAAAAACAAGAACAGATTTAAGTGCAGCCCCGCAACAAATTGTGGGCGTGGTACAAGAACAGTGAAGGTTGCGACACGATATATATATTTTTATCACTTAAGCGGGCGCGAGGCGTGCCTAAGACATTGTCACAGCACCAAAAAAACACTTGAAAGCCGCACAATAGGGGCGTATACGTAATCTGGGCAGCTCGTGCTTCAATGAATGTGCTCAATGTCGACGCTGATAAAACAGACAACACAACACAACACACCGACAGAGTGCTGATAATGACAAGTATCATTAAGTTAAGAGAGAAAGAGAGCGTAAGAGAGACGAACATGATGCCACCTAGCTCCTAGTACGATTGGCTGTGCCCCATAGTGTAGCATCAGTCCTGATGCGCACTTTAAGGCATTGCCATTTAACTAACCTTGGCAGCAGCATTCTCTGACTGTGCGCTTGTGTTTTTATACAGCTAGCATTTAGCAGCCATTTGGCGACATTTCCCGTTTCGGATAAACGCATTTGCGCAACGTCCTTCGCACCGCGATAGAGAGAGAGTAAGAGAGAATCGAAAACAACCTTTGACACTTTGGCAATCGAGGTTGAAATCTGAATCGGAATCGGAATATGTATACTATATATATATATACTATTGGAATGCAAAGCATGCTGCTGTGACCATGAACGTGTAATTGTTACATGTATTGGCCATACACACACACATAGGCTGGTGTTGTGTTTGTATATTGATGGCTTATAATACTTTAATTACACACAAATATCTAAAATCAAAGCTTATTCTATTGGTTGCTTTTTAATTTTAGTGCCAAAAGTAAAAAGCACAAAAACTTTTCTATAAAAATCTGATTTATCATCGCATATACAAAAAATCATATGCATGTGATTTATATTTTAGAGCTTCTCAATGCCAAATATGTAAGGTTACTTGTATTTTTTTTCTATAAAAGTATACATTTGGCTATCAGATAGCTTAATTTGATTTGCTGCACAAACAAACACACATTTATACGTTTGGCAAGTTTTTCTATGTGTGTATGTGTATCTGTGGCTTTTACGCTCGATTGCAATTTGTCTGCGGCATCCTCATCCAACGCTGCATTGCTTTTACCTTGTGTAACAGTTTTGGTTGCAATTTCTCATTGCATACTTTTGGGAGCTGACTAACAAATGGAGCGTGATCTGGCAAATCATTGGCAAAAAGCTGCCAGACCTTCAGTAGCAAAGGTGTGTGTGTGTTTAGCTACTACACACGTAAACTGATTGCAGTTGCAAAGTGCAAAGAGCAGGTCTCCAGGCAGTCTTAAGCTAGAGTTTTCTTTTTGCTTGTAATGCTTTCATGTGTACATATTTACCCATTTGCTAGTACATCGAATTATTCAGTACGTTGGGCAATGCAACAAACTGTATGAGCTTGCACTTAAGTGTGGCATAATGTTATCCAAATGCAAAGTAGACTTAAATGACTATGATTGAAGATGGAAGAGCTACATTCAACAATTGGCATCGTTAAAATTTGTAAGCTGCTTTTGAACTGGAGTTGTTTTTAAGTACATATATATATATATTGTGCATTAACTTGTCGCAACATAAACATATTTTAATTAAAAACGTTGTCGAGGCTGTCAGGCAAAGATACTTGCATACTTAAACCACAGACACAAGCTGTGCTGCACGTGGCGTATGAGTGATGTCGTTTTTACATATGCAAAATAGCTTTTTGTTTCATTATCATCAGTTTCAGTTTGTCTTCTTTCTGGCTGGCTATTAAAAATGTTTTATAAATGACAGCTGCAAGCTGTGGCCATCATTTAAAACCGAAAACAACAGCAACAATTCTTTATTTAATGTTTATTTTAAGGCGTATATAAGCAAACATTTATTGATTTCGATTTCCTCCTCTGGAATCCGGCCATATATCCGGTCATTGTGCGTCGCGACAGATAATTGAAAGAGGGTGGAAGCAGCCACAGTTTGTCTTGCAAGCCGCCAACGAAATTACTCGGCAACAATTCTTTTGTTCATATTCTTTTCTTTACATTTCACCGAACCGCTGTCAGAGAAGATTTCTGGGGCGTCTATTTTGTATTATGTTAACTTTTTAAATATTTATGGTTAATGGCAAAACAAGTTTCATGCTGCCTCTGAGGCTTTTTAGTTTGAAATAACTAGCTAAATATGATATGCATAACTTTTTTAACGCTACTTGTATTGCTTTGAGCACCTTTATTGGTTTCACTATGTTTAGCTTTTTGGCAATTTTGCATGAGTAACTTTCCTGCGGCGTTTTTGGCTCTTGTAATTTTTTTTTTTGCTTTGGGTGCATGTTTAACATGGGTGAAAATAAAATAAAATAAGCTCAACATTACTTATGCTCAACACGTCGCAGCAGGCATGTGTGTATTATCGTTTACCTTTCCATAATACTGAGCACATACAGTACAGCAACAAGCCCGCGGCAGCAAAGTCAAAGTTGTTGGGCGATAAATGCGCAAACATGCAGACGGGTCGTATGAGTAAATTCAATACGTATACGTACTGTACGTAATGCGAAATTATTTGAATACCTTGTTTGAATAGTGTTCTTCACTAGATTCGCTGATGGTATATTGATTTTTCAATCAAGGTTGGTTCAAGAGTTATTGTGAGGCTTTAATAGACAACTTCAACTTTAAACAGAGCATTTGCCAGTCGTTTATCTTTAACCTAAAAATTCCTACTTGTTTCATGTATTTTGTTCTTTCTCTTTCTGGCATTGGCAATTTCGCTGTGCAGCTTTTTTGGAAATGGCAAATTGAATGCGAAATTGAACTTTTGCCAGCCAGCTGCGTGGAATTGTTAGCGGGATTGAGAGCGGAGGTGTGCAGATAAATTAAGGTTTGGAGGCGCAAGAGGGGTTTTGGGCTTTTTTGTTTTCGTCAGACACACACACATTCGAAAAATGTTTGGCAGCAAGGTGCGCTACATTTCCGCACGGGAAATTTCGTATAATTGTGTTCGATGTCGATGACATGGAGCGCCGGAAACTGTTGCTCCAAATTTTTTTTTAGCATCTTCGCCCATTCCTCGTAAGCCTCTACAAACCTGAGCAAAAAAAAAAAAAAACAAAGCACATATAAATAAATTGATAAAGCTCAAAGTAAGGCAAGCACTTGCGAGTTCATTAAACATTTAGCTGCTTACAGCATACAATATCTGCAGCTTAGTTAAAAGCGCATACGACGCGTCTGCCTGGGCATGTAAATTAAACATTATTATTATTGGGTCGCGTACGTGCAGTAAACATTGAGCTGAGAGCCAGAGTTAAGCCCAACGAATCGAAGAGAACTTAAGAACTTGAGTACGGCACTTGTCGTTGAGTGCTATAAATAGCTTTGTGGCAAAGACTTTGCATAAATGAAATATTTGAGATTTTTATTTTAATATACAAAATTGCTCATACTGTAGGATGAGAGAGAAAACCTTTGTCCAACCCTTGAAACACGGGACTGAAAGAAGCAAATGTTTGCCAGTCATCATACAATCAATAAACATGGCGTATACGCAATGTGTGCGACTGGCTGTAAAGACGCAGCCGCAGGCAACACACACACAAGCAAACAGGCTCAATTCATAAATTTTGTGTGTGTGTGCAAAGGACATGCAGAGACATTGCCCGGGATGGCTGCAACCCCAAAAACCTCGTTCCGCCCCGCCCAACTCTGCCTCATGTTGGACAATGTTTAAAGCAGAAAAAAAAACTGGATCAATATTTTCACAGCAGCAAGAAGCAGCCCAAGACATTGTATGAGTGTGTGTGTGTCCTTGCAAGGACAATTGTGTCGCGTGTAAATTGCGTCTGTTTGTCCCACACACACACACACACACACACACAAACACACAGAGGCCTTTAAGGTTTTTGTAGCCTGCAACTTGACCCCAAAGCAAAACAAAAACAACTGCATTTTCTTTCGTTGAAGGCAATTAGCAGATGCCAGCTGAAAACCCGCAACGCTTTTCCTCTTCCCGCCTCTGCGAACAAATCGAAGCTATTTTACCTTGAAATTTACAATAGCAACACAAACAACTAGCAAATATCAACAACATTTGTGGAACAACCAAAAATGCGCGGCCAGCAAAACTATTTAAGGCCAACAACAGCAACAGAAACAACAACAACGCCAAACAAACTGCAAATTGTTTACAAATAATGCGCTAGAAAAAAAAACCCAAACTAATTGCGTTTAAATTACATGCACAACAACAATTCTGTACGAAACAAGCAAATATTTTATAAAATTGCAAAAGTACTGTTTTCTCTCATCTGCTGTTTCTTTTCAGTCAGTTTCCCCGACAATTTTCACACCTGAGAGCACGTGTGTACCATGTCTAATGGGAAATTTGTGTCTAGCGCCAAGCTTTGAAAAAAACACAAAACAGAAAACCAGACTTTAATTTGTTCTGGCGAATCCTATGTCAAAGCAAAATTTAAATGAGCATTGGGCAGTTTGCCAAAGCGATGGCAACGCTTGCGAAAAAAATTGACTTAGCTTTGATTAATTAACTTAAAACAGCTATTGACACAGATACAGTGGACACACGCACATGCAGACAGCGGCATGACATTGGCATAAACTTAATTGAATTGTTGCGGCTATATGTACGTATAAACATTAATAGGTCAGCTACTATTAATGAACTGCAACAGCAGCTAAAAGAACAACAACAACTGCAAACAAAAAGCAAATACTCATCTATTAGTTCAACTCTGACAAATGCCTAATATTCATAAGTAATTGTTTCATCAGCGTCAACAGAGACGTCGACTTTAGAGTCAGCGTAATTGTTTTTTTTCTTTGTTTTGGTTCGGTCTACACGCGCCTAAAAATAACCAAAAACGTAAATATTGTCTAGAATGTTGATGTATATATACAAAACGCACCCGCATTGCTTATGTACATACTGAATAAATATACATACACACAAACATGTGTTTGTTTGTGAATAGTGTGTGTAGATATTCGGTTTGGAAGTAAAAAGGCATTTGGCTGATGACTGCAAAGCATAAAAGTGAAATTGACCAGAAAAACAAACGGACAGCCCGCCCCCCCAAAAACGAAACAAAAAGCCATAAAATAAAATATTTATATATACCCTGTGAGTTTGAAACAATGTGTAAGAGTATATGGGTGTTAATTATTGGGTATCTTTTAGCCGAAAGCTTGCATCTGTAAACTTTCCTGCTGCGGGAATCGAGCTTTGAGAATTGGCAATGGGAATTGATGTTGGTTTTGGCATTGGCATTGAGCAACGGTAACTTGCGTGTTGATTGCCAATACCAAATCCTCTTCCCCTCCAAAGTCACAGACAGACGCAGAGGACGAGAGACAGAGAGAGAGAGAGAGAGAGAGAGTTACGCACATTTATAACGTGAAAATTGTCAACTTCGATTTGAACTTTGACTTTTTGGGTCAACTTTCCTTCGTTTTTTTTTTTTAATTTTTTTCTGAACCTTTTCTGTCCCAGCCAACACGCGAAATGTAAACACAACCCAAAAAAAGTTAAGAAGCTTCGCATCCTTTTTGGAACATTTCAAGCTCATTAACAGCGCTTGAGTGGTTAGCAAGCTGCTTTTAAATAATTTCTAATTGCCAGCGCCAAGGGTGCCTAGAAATCAAATCCATCTCTGCAGCTTTCTATATCCTTTAAGTATATATAAGATAATGCTTTTTCAATTCAAAATCAATTTTACATTTATGTAAATTAGGGTATATATCTTTTTTTTTGGGTTTTTTCACTGTTATTGTAATTTTCTTATATATATATATATATATATGGTGTCCTTGTGGCATTGTAGCCTTGCCATGCCTTGCCTTGCCTTCTTCATGGACAGCAATGGTTGGCAAACAACAAAGCAAGAAAGAGAAAACGGTCCTGGCCGTGTTTTTCAGAGCCCAAGTGCTGCTTTGCATTTAATTACGCTTAAAAATTAATTAATTTCTTTTTTGTGGAGTGACTTGAGACATAATCAAGCTACCGCCTTAAAGTATGCTACACAGTGTCGGCCACTTTTATCTTTTTTCGCCTGCTCGCGGTATCCTTGTGTCCTTTGGTGGGTAGGGGTCTGAGTGATGGAGTGTTAAGGGTTGCGCACTTGTCTTTTAAATAATTCAACAAGCGCGGTTTCGTGGCAAACAACAACAACAAGAAGAACAACAACAAACCGAAGGAGAACAGCATCTGTATTACGAAACCTTTAAATGCCAAGGATAAGCGCGTGGTTTTTGTTTGTTTTTCAGGACGTTATTGTTATTTGGGTTTGGTTTCTTAACATGTTTTCCGTTAGACAGCCATTAAGCTGTTTTGTATTATGAATATTTAATAGATGAGCTACAATGCCAGCTTAAGTGCCTAACATTAAATATTTTAATTTATAAAAACATTTAATTTGATGAAGTTTAATGAAATTTATCTTAAAATATTATCATTTTTTTTAAGCACTTGCCAAGCAAAAAGCCCAGGGCATAAATGGAAGTCTTACCTGCAAAAGAAAAAGAGAATGCATTTATTAGTATACAAAGTAAACGTATCATATTTGTTGTTGCACACTTTTGGCAGCTGACACAAAGCAGAAACGTTGCAACAAAAGAAAGCGAACAGCTTGCACCAAAAAAATCTCAAATTTGCATTCGCCAAAAACAAACTTTAATAACTCAGCGAAGCAGCGCTGTCAACAGCAGCAACAACAAGCAGACAGCAGCAGCAGCAGTTGAGTCAATTGTGCATTTGAAGGTCAATGTTTGTTGTTGTTGTTGTTGCTTGCGTTACTGAATGAATGCACTTGAAAGCAGCGGAAGAAGCGCACAGAACAAAACTGATAGAGCGGGACAACAAGATACCAAAAAGCAGTTAAGTTAGATAGTGCTGAACAATGGAAAAAGTTGAAAAAAGGCGGGGGGGGGGGGGGGCAGAGAGTCGTAGATGGTGTGCTTTGAGCAGGCTTATTGGATTTTACCCCCTTTTTTGCGCTGCAACGCAGACAAAAATAAAAATCACAGTGTTGCAAGAAATCTTTTTGTTTGCTGCACTTTTGTTTGCTTTCGTTTATGTTTTTTTTTTTGTGCGGCTTATCAAGTATGCGAAAGAAGCGAATTGTTATTGAAAAAAATTAGTAGTAGTAGTAGAGCAATTGAGCATAATGCATGTTAAAAATTACGTATACGTAATATATGTGAAACACAATTGCATATTAATAAGCATTTTTTTTCCACTGCCTAAATAGTAAAGTACACAGCTTATATTGTATTTAAAACAAGTTTACAACTGTTAAGAAATCAGCAAAAAAAAATACTTAAACTTAAAATGACCTTTGGGTTCAAACACACTTCTGGAATTAAAAGCCTCACAAAACATAATGAAAAATATAACAAACCAAAAATACCCACATATTGTGTTGTTGGTGTTGTTTTTCAGTGTTGGCAATAAAAAAAAAATAAATATATATATATATATAAAGCTACACTCGTATCTCATTCACTTTGATATGAACTCTAATATCATTGAAATTATAATTATGTATGTGTGCAAACATAAAAAACACACACACACACACTCAGAGAGAGAGAGAGGGAGAGATAGGAATATATACATATATACATGTCTTTGTATATATACTTTAGTTCGCTTGGGCACCCCAACAAACGCCCCAAAACATTTTCATTTGGAGTGAAATAAACCCAAAAATAAAACGAAAATGAAACAAACAAACTGAAAGTTGCCATTGACCGTTTTTATGTTGTATGTTGACCCTTATTTAGATGCGTGTGTTAACCTTCCGGCTGCTCCCCTGGCCACACTGCTCCTCTCTTCTACGCACAAATCGATTCACCTTTCCATTTGCGTGCCAATTTGTTATTAATGCTGCGTTTACGTGTTGATTGTTGATATATGCAAATCCAATAGAATTTCAGCTTAAATATCTATATATACATATATAAGTTTGTGTATCTGTATCTGTATCGATCAAGCTTTATTTATGCCTCTACACATTTAACGAATACAAATTTCAATTGAAATCTAGTTGATGGTTAATTAAATCATTCAACATGCGATATGAATTTTTCTAATATAGAAAAACACAATCCATAAAATCGCCATAAATTATTCCACTCGGCTAAGTGCAAAACTTTTGCTCATAAAAATAAATAACAAAACGAAAATTGCTCTTGTCTGACTTTAAGCAACCTAAGCTAAATGGGTTGTAAATTATTTGTAAAAATCTTCAAAAGCATTTACTTTTGTGGTTTTGAGTTTCCCCAAAAACTATTTCCTTTTTGTTTCGAAATCAAAAACAGATGTGTTTTGAAGAATTGCATATTTAAACCTCAGCTGAGACCACTCGATTCAATTAATTTTAGCTGGCAAACAATGAAGGTCGTTTGCCTAATTGGCAGCATTGCCAAATGTAATCAAGTCAGTGCTGTTGTGTGCCCAAAGGCATCGAAAAGAGTACAGAACCGAGAGAGAGAGATGGATTTACATTTACTTGGACCAACACAACTAAACACTCAATAACAACAACAGCAGCAGGAAACACACTAAACAGAGAGAGACAAAAAGTATGATAGACTTGAAGTTATCCTAGAGTTACATAGGAGTGTTTGGTATGGAAGTTTAACTACATATCACACACTAACTATAGGTTTTATAAACATCTCCATTGTTAAGCTTAATCGATTTCTAACTCCCCTTTTGTCAACCTTTTCAACACTAAGGGGTATGAACAAACACACACAGTGAGATGCATCAATTATATGGCCACTAATTTGTCTACATTTTGGGTTGTTGTTGGGTAGCTAAATAATTGTAGGGGCAGGGATTGCGACGTCTGAGTGCCAAAACATAGCAACAACAGCAATCAAAATTCGACAGACAACACACACACACACAGTGAAGAGTGGGCGTGACAAGTGGGCGTCAATGTTGTTTAATCGAATTATGCAACGACAACAGTGACAACAACTGTTTCATTTAATGTATATGTACATATATGTATGTATGCATGCATGCACACAAAACGGGATTAACATATTCGATATAACGGTATCTGTATCGGCACATCGTTCTCTCTCTCTTTCTCTCTCTCTGATTATATCTGTGGCTGTTGCTTTTAATTAAAATGTGCATATGAAATCGACAGCCAGCATCGTAGCAGGCACATTTCACACACACACACACACACACACACACACAAACATTTTAAATTGAATCTCTTAGTAAAATTTCCTGAAAGTTGTAGCCAAACACACACACACACACACACACAAACATACATGTAACTGAGCAATTTCAGAATCGTAGAATACAAAAATGTCACAGTTAATTGTCTGCTTGATCCTGACGCTTATTTTGTTCTTCAATTGGAAACATTGTGTGGATGCAGCCGCTTATCATGCTTTATTAAAGAGTGAAGGTAAGTTATGACAAAAACTGAAAAAAATAAAGTTTCAAGTTCTTTGCTTTAACATACACACAGATTATCCCGATAAGTGTGTTGTGCAATCACCTACAGGTGAGAAATGGATAATTGATAGCGATCATACAGCAAATTATCCGGGTAAATGTGCTGAAATCTATTGTGGTCGCAATAGTTTTGCCTTGGTCTACACGTAAGTGAAAATACCTAAATCAAACACATTATATTCATATGAAGAACTACTTTTATATAGTTGTGAATCTGAGGATTTGCCTGATGGCTGTACATTTGCTGAATATACAGATGCTGATGGACCCTTTCCAGGTTGTTGTCGTCGTCGTTTCGATTGCAATATGGTTTAAATCGTAATAGCAATAAATAAAGAAACAAACCAACTTAGTAAGACTATATTAACATAGCCAACCTTAAGCTGGCCTTAATGTTTCATGTTAAACCTAGCATTCATTTTATTTATGTCAGTCTTTGGTCAAACAAATAAAAAATGAATTTAATTGTGTTTATTTTAATTGCGTGTTTTACAATTGAGCTGCAGGCAGCCGAATGGATTGTTTCATATCAAAATGAAAGTATGTATTAGACACAATTACTGAATACTATCTATATTTTTTCTTAAGAATTTCCTGGCAAATGTGCCATAACGTCTACTTTGGTATTGAATGAAGGCGTATCGATTAAGGATCCTTTGCATGAATGTCGTCAAATTGTATGTGGCAAGAATGGTGTCACAATATACCAAAGGTATGTAATTGGTTAGTGTATTAAATTGACTTGATATATATATAGAGATATTCTACATATAGCTGTGGTCACATTGATGGTCTTCCACCCTTCTGTTACTTTGGCGACTATGTCAATGTGAGGCTACCTTATCCACAATGCTGTCAACGTTCAATTATCTGCGGCTAAATGAACAAAGTAAGCTGTGGCATACAACTTGCTTATATTCTATACCAACTAACATAAACATTATCTACACAAGATGTTTGTCCTAAAAGCAGTTTTAGTTTTCTTGTTCTTCAAGTGCATTACACAGATTGAAGCTTTGAACTCATTGAATAACTATGGAGATAGTGGTGAGTATGAGTTTAATCAGAACTTTATATAAAATTGAAAGTATATTTGAATATATATATGCAGCCTATCCGGGTCGCTGTGTTGTGGATTTGGGCTCCTCGGTTGCCCTATTAGGATGGGCAGAGTCTGTTAAATTGGATTCATTGCCTTGCACTCGCATTTTTTGCATTGGCGATGGCTGGGGCATGCTACAAACGTGCGATCGTGTGCCACCTCCAAATGATTGTCGTTATGGTGACTTTAAGAACTTGGATGCTGATTTTCCCAAATGCTGCAAGCGTTATATTCGATGTGATTGAGTTCGTAGAAATTGTATGGTATAATAATAAACATAAATTGAATTGAGTGAAAATAATCATTATTTACTTATCAGCAATCAAAATAGTGGAACAATGTTATGAATTTCTACTTAACATACAGCTTATTATTATTAATTTTTCCATTTAACACATCAATATTATACCACCTCTCTCTCTCTCTTTCTCTCTCCCTCTCCCGTGTATATGTAAACAAAATCAAATATAGCACTGTCGAGTATTCCACACTGACGCAATCTTAAACCTGTTTGACCCATTGGCCCTCGCCTAGTCGGTGATAGAAAACATTGCTCGCAAGCAGCTGGCATTAAGCAGAAAATAGTGAATCAGTCATATTTTTGAATGCGCAACGTTAAGATGAATTTATTTTTGAACGGAATTGTATTGATGCTGTTGGCAGCGTTTTTAATGCCACACACTGAGGCAGCTGTGGCCCGTGGCATTTTCAAGGATGATGCACATCCCGGCAAGTGCTATGTCAAGCCAAATCTTATTCTTAATCCCGGCCAAAGTGCCAACTATCCAGATATGGAATGTGCTCGCATAGTCTGTGAAGACAATAGCATGGCGCAGATACAAACGTTAGTATATATATATATATATATATGGTTATTTAATGTGATTTATTTTTGGTATCTTTGCGTTACAGTTGTGGTGTTATGAGTCCACCACCTGGCTGTAAACTGGGTGCCGCAAAACATCCTACAGCCGATTATCCCAAATGCTGTGATCGTGAAATAATCTGTGCCAAGTAATAATTTCAATATTTATATCAATAAGTATATAAATTTTCTTGTGGTTTGGTTTTATTTTTCTCTTCTAGCAATTGTGCAACAACAACTACAGATATGTAAATATAAAAGAGCTAAAAATAAAAGTCACAATGATATTTAGTTAATTATGAGAAAATAAACGGTTCGTTTAAATGTTAATCAGCCGTGCTAATCAACTTATTTATGTCTAAACAAGTTTGCTGCGCCTTTCAGCTATATAAAGCTATAGATATACGTCTTAAATGTCATTTAAAAAAAAAAAAACTAAGATGAAAACAATTTGTTTAACAATTTTGCTTGCTCTTATGCAAATTTCCTTGGTATTTGGTTCAATCTCAATGGCCACATTTAGCAACATAGGTTTGTAGAAAGAGTTAAAATCAAATGGATTTTAAATACATTGCATTTTTAAGGTTATCCGGGTAAATGTTATGTTGATGCCAATATCATTTTGAGTCCTGGCGAAAACAAAACGATTACAAATTGTAACTTTATAAGTTGTTTTGAGGATGGACGAGCTCAATTGATATCGTAAGTCGTATAATTTGATCATATCCTTTAATAAGCCCTGTTTTTCTACAGTTGTGGCCCCAAAATGATTAAACCTAAAGTTTGCAAGCTTGGCAAAAGAAAGTATCCAGATGCTGAATTTCCCAAATGTTGCATCAATATTGTTCACTGTGAAGATGGAGATACGGAACTATAAGAATGCCTTTCGTATTTAAAAGTGCTTTATAAATAGTTTCAACTTTCTCAAATTTAAATTGTTATGCATCTGTTGTGTAGCTCATGTTTAATACAGTTCAAATCGAACATCATTAGTCAAAGCAAATGGAACTTGAAGTAATTAAAGGATATGGTTCATATGAAGTAGATACACAACTATTAAGGGTGCACTTCATAAATATACAAACACACACATACACACACTTGCACTTATACCTTTGTGCCCTATAGATATATCGCATAAATGAGACGACACGAGGTTCAATTAGTTTCAGTTAAATGCACTCAACACGGTTATTAAATCAATTTGTGGCTTAAGTTACACCGTTCGACGTGTTCCTGTTTGTGTGTGTGGGACTCGTAGCTGTGTTGGATAGTATTGAATAGGTCTTTATATTGAACTTAATCTAATTGTGTTGTTTGCCTGGAGCGCTATCAATCAATTACTAAGCAGTAGCTGCATTTTAAATAAATTTTAATTTACCTAACGAAGTTGTTTTAAGGACAATGCATAACATCGACCTTCAATCGATTTGCATTGACAAATATTTTAAAGTAAGCTCAAACACAACAGTAAAACGTTTAATGGAGCTTAATTCGAACGAGCTGGCAATTAGTGTTGTTTGGTTTCGGTTTTAGTTTCAGCCAGACTGCTTTTATCTTTCCGTTCTGCAGTTGTTGTTGTCACAGCTTTGGCGCTTATTGTTGTTGATGGCTTTGTCTTTTTACAACAACAAAAATCGCCAGTCATAACGGCTATTTCGCCTAACTGCACCCAAAACGATTGCCCCCAAACAAAAGAGCCTTAATAAAATTTCTCCTTTGCCAAAATAAACCCAAGCCAAAGCTCGTAAAAAATAACAAACAAACGTGCGTTGACCACGCCAAGCAACAAACAAAAAAAAAACATTAATAGAGTCACCCGAGTCGCCTTAAATAGGTCATAATAATAATGACATAGCAAAGTTATTTATAACCATAACACAAACATCAGTTAAACCGGCAATACGCCAATGTGCTGTATTTGTATTTCTCTTAAATATTAACTTTGAATTTCCAGTAGTTTTCAGACGATCTGAGGTGCGTTTCTGGGACACATTATTGCAGGCTCACAGCACTCTGGATAGTCACGCCTGAATAATCTTGGGCCCATCTGTAAGCAATCAGGTGGTGCTATTGAATAGGCAGCGCAGCTATAAAAACGACAGTATATAATCATTTAAATTCATATACATATATGTTTATGAAAATGTATTTGATGATTATATAAAACAAAAACTTACGAATAATAATGACCATAAAATCTTGTTTACTTAAATTTAAAAAGCATATACCTATATCAAGTGTGAACTGTTTCATTATACTAAATGAATTTCCCTGATGTAAAGCCCTGAAACTATGAAATGCAACAAAGACCGCAGCAAATTATTGCACAGAGAGAAAGAGAGTGAAAGTCTTAGGCTTAAAAACTGAATATTACAATTTTAGTGTGGCGCAAAAGTTTAAGCCTATACACATATATGTATCTGTGTGTGTGTTAAAAAAAACTCTCGCATACAGATATACAACATTTATAAATTGGCAGGCTGGCAGGCTGGCAACTACTGCTTCTTTATTGGGTGACCTCTTGTGCCAGTCAGTGTATATATAGATGTGTACATATGTTTGTATGTATGTGCGTGCGAAAAAAGGTGAAGGTAATGTTGGTCAGAAGGCTAACACAAATTCGAGCACAAGCTTCATACATAAACTGAGCCGCAAACTTTGCCAGGGCACGCGCAAAATAAAAAAAACCAACGAAAAGAACACAAAATAAATGCATATCAAATTAAAGCCGAAGATCATATACACTTGACATACACCAAGCTCAAAGCTAACTTGAATTCAAATTTATGCGTATACTTAATATGCATAAAGGAACGACGCATACTTTCCATTGAAGCACAGCACATTTCTGGCGCTAAATAAAAATCTTTAACAGTGCCACAAAAATACGCAAGCACTTACATCATTTATTCATTATATTTCACGCGTTGTCTGTGCCAAAAAAGGCAAATAAAAAATAAAGTAAGAAATGTGTAACAAACAAGCACAGAAAAATGGTCGCCACTGTGCCGCAATTTACACAGTAACACCAGCACACACAAACACACACATACAGAAACAAATTGAAATCCTTGCAGCAGTTGTTGCTTGTAACAGTCGCACCCATGAGATGAAGCTTCATTTCATGCCCCAGAGCAGTTCATAGAGCAGTCTCGCGTATTTTCTCATCAGAGATGAGCTCGTTATAGGCAAAATTAAGCTACCTTCACAAACACAGAAATGGGAACATTTGTTGGAGTCTTGCATGGCTTTGTTAACAATATGATCGATACCTTAATTATAATACAATAATATACTTGAAACTCTTTAGATTTATTGTAATTTAATGGCATTTCATCAGTTGCTCATATCTAATTTTCTCATTTCTCCTTGTGCTTATTCTCGGGTTTTCTCTTCGCAACATACACAAAAGTAGTGGTAACCATCTTGAAAATTAAGTTTTTCCTCTTCGTGCTTGTGTGTTTGTATGTAAATTTTGTTGTTTTGTTTTTGTTTTTTTGCTCTGCATCGCATTAAAATGTAAACTAAATCACTAGAACAAAGCAGCGAGAACTTTTGCCTTTTGTTATGCACAACGTGAGCTGATTTTAGACTTAAGAGACGCGTATACAAAATCACACATCAACGATATAAACAGAGCCTTGAAAATTGTTACATCGACTAGTAAAAGTAACTTCTATTGCGTGCACAACAGCGCACAAAAGTAGGCAAAAAAAACCAGTTTGAACTAAACAGCAGTTGGAATAGGAGAGTAATAGCTTTAAAAAGATAGAGAGAGAGAGAGAGGGGGCTAATTATAGCAAAGCGTATCCATTACACGCCCATTATGCGCCGCGCCCACCCACAACAGTGCACACTGTGCGAACTAATAAATATTTCTGTTTTCGCTCAACGCCACAAAAGTTTATTGACTTAGTTCATCAAATAGTTTATATATATATATAGAATAAATTGAAATATTTTCAAGACACATGGCCAAAATAGCTTACATGTAGAAGAAAAAAACAACAGCAAAAACTCAATGAAAATTATTGATTCATAATAAATGCACTGAGTGCTCGTACAAAAATAAACCACGAAAACAAAGTGAATTGAATGAAATCAACAAAAATAATAACAACAGCAAGAGATTGATGGTCAAGTAGATACCCTGTAGTCGTTTGCATGATTAAACAGATTTGCTTTTCTCTAACTGAACAGCTTTCAGTTAACGAAATGTGCACTGATTTAAACGCGCATATTATTGTTTGTGGTTGAATTAATTTCCATTTTAAATTATGCGCGTAATTCGTAAATGCACACAGCGCATTTTTGAGGCCAGCTGGTTTTTAACGAGTTTTAAAACGATGCAAGCATTGGGATTTTGGCGAATATTTATATATATATATGTATACAAAAGTAAACTGAACATTAGACTTACCTTCATAGAGCACCAGCAACTAGAAACTGCTGCGCAAAGGAAACAATGCACAAAGTGATTACAAAATAATAACAATAAGCAGCAGGCAATTACAAATTGTTGTTCTCGTTGTTGTTGAGCTGTTGTGAATGTTGATTAGCATGCCACGGGCTAGAGGAACAGGTACATTAGCTATAGTTATCCTTCGCTTTTGCTTAGCACTTTTTGATATTGTAATTAAAAAACACCCGATATGAAACTTTTTGCACTGCAATAATATGAATTTTGATTACTTTTTTATTGTTGTCTGACTTTTGTCTGTTGAACATTTGCAATCTTTGCTATTCAATGCACACATTTATGTTAATATTTGTGCTTGAAAGCTGAAAGGGATTTATCTAGCAGATTGCGCATACGCCATGTAAATGTGTACTTATGTGTGTGTGTGTTAGTGGGCTAATGGCATTTCAATAACGCATTGCAACCGCAGAGCTCTCTCTCACTTCTCTACCCATCTCTTTTGCTCCGTTTTGAACGAAAACATTTTTGGAATTTTAAATCAATCTGGTTGGTTAGTGCAACGTGTTGAATAAAATATTTAACAGCATCCCTTGAATAATTCAAAATTCATCTGGCACAACTTGCACTTTCCCCCCTGCCCTTAGTGAGCAAATCGATTTTGCATACGACAGCATTTTAAGGTCGAGTGGTAATGAAAAAGATTATTTTTCAGTTACTAACTTTTGACATATTAAAAAAAAACAAGTATTTAGCCAGCAGCATCCAAACTCTGGACACATGTGGCAAGTGGTCTAGCAATGTACTTGCAACATGTTTATTGTGGTGACATTTGACAGCAAACTGTTTTTTGAATATGTCTTTTCATCGTACAAGTTTTTCTCTTAATAATGCGAACAAAAAACAGCCACAAAACCATCCTACTTAAATGCACATACATACATATTTAACCCATAAATATCTTTTTTGTAATGCTTAAGAAAAATCTCAACAGCAGCTTTTTGTTTTTAATACGAACTTAACATGATTTTATGACATTGAAAGCCGATGTTGATGTGTTTTTAGCTGTTTGACACAAACACACACACACATGTAAGAGAGAGAGAGAGAGTGAGAGAGAAAATTATATTGGTTACCTGTTACATGTTCGGCTTATGAACCGTTAGACCTGGCTTATGGCTCATTGCTAACAGTCGCTAGTGAGAGTGTTGTTGTAAAAAATGGATATCGTAAATTGAAGAGATGTAAATTTCAACGACGACTGTCAAATAAAAAGCACCAGAAGACATGAGAAATTTGTGAGCTGGCAACGTGAAAGTAAGAAAAAAATAATACAACAGTAGAAGCATTCCGAGGACTTACACATACATATACACACACAAATGTAGTACATGTATGTGGCTCGGAACATGCACATATAAAAATGTAATACTTTCGCTTGACGATGATGATAATAATATTTTCTGATATTTTTCATTACATTGTTGTACTTTTACGACTGTTATCCTTGAGTGAAGAACTTGCTACAGGATGCTAAAACCGACTCACACACACATATACTAGCTGGCGCAGCATTCGAGCAAAAAGTCTGAGACAAACTCACACACACAACCCACACGCACACACACATACACACACACGTATACGAGGTGAGCGAACGAGCTTTTTCTACCGAATGTCTAAACCGTTAGTTTTGAGCGACCAAAGGAAGGAGAGTGGGCAGAATTTTCACCTTCGCACTTTGTGTTTTTTTGTTGATGGTACAATTGAATATTTTTTACTTTTATACAAATTTTTTGTTGTTGTAATTTTGATTTACTGAATATTTTTAATCATTAAGCACTTGACACAAACAATCAGCACTGGTATATTAATTTCTTGTACAAATGCCTCAAATAAGAGTTGAGTTTCAGCAATTTATGAATAAATTTTTTAAATATTTACAAACGCGCCTTGAGCGTGTGCACAACACACGAAATGTTGTTCCGTCGCTCGTTGGGATTGAACTAAATGCTAACAAGTAAACGGCAGCCTAGCCACGCACAACTACATGTGCATTAAGCGTGCGAGCTTTTTTTCACGAACCTGAGACGCGTGGGTGGCCTCAAAGAGCGAAAGTTCGAGAGTGTAAAACGGGAAACGTTCCGCGGCAACATATTAGAATCACGAAATACGCGCCACTGCTGAGCAAAACTATTGTTCTTCCGGTTAACCCATGCTTAAACTTTACTTTGCCACAGTAATAACACGTTTACTATCATTAATTATTTAATTAGACTGCAATTTGAATTGAATTTCGCGAATTAGCATTTGTTTCTTGCACTTGTGAAAATAACTGTAAATAAAAAGATTGCTCATCGATAATTACGATAATCGATAGCTATCGGTAGCAAGGCAGTACCAGCAGCCCTGGATATGTGTGACTTAACATCCCTCGTTGCCATATGAAAACAGATCAATTTGCTTGCTAACAAAATAAACAACTATAAACAATGTCCGACGAATATGCATGTGTTGCCAAAGGCAAACTTAAACTCAAAAGTGATACTGAACTTAAGAAAAAGAAGAAGAAGCACAAGAGCAAGGATAAGGAGAAAGATGCACTGCAACGTGCCTTTGTCGAGCAACAAATCAGCGAATCTGGAGCCGCAACTGCTGCATCCACCAGCAACTATGAACGCAAGCTAACCAAGGCGGAGTTGTCCAGCAAGAAGCAGCAAGAAAAAATGCGCAACAAACGCATCATGGACAAGGCACAAACGACACACAAACAACGCGTTGAAAAGTTCAACGAACATCTGGATACACTTACCGAACACTTTGATATACCCAAAGTCTCCTGGACGAAATAAGTGGCAGTCATTTACTTATACTTGTAACTTATATATTAAGATAATAAACTGTAAAGCGGTTAAGCTGTTAAATATATATTTGTATTTTAGGTATAATTTTGACTATATTGTGTGTGGGGGAGATTAAGAAAAAGGAGCCACATTTAGAATGGCACCATTAAACTAAATACATTTATATTAATGTTAAACGTAAAATTCATTTACAAAACAACATAAATGAGGGTTTTTTTTTGTAAGATGTTTCCAACATTCAGTCCGGTAAGCACTCGTGCAATCTGTTTCAAAATATATATGTATATATATTATAAAATATAAATACGATAACTCAACTCAAAACAACAGCGGCGTCATCAGCTCGAGCATGGCATACTTCCAAGTCCAGTTGCGCACGAGTTGCTCAAAACGTGGACGCTCATGCTCATAGATATAACCGACTTCTGGTTCCATGCACACCTCTGTATACGGATCAGTAAGCAGGCTCTGCACGGACAGCAACACTTTGGCCACATTCAATGCCAGCGACCAGTTTTGTTGCTGGAATATATCGATGCCGACATCGCCATGCCGCGACACATTTGGATGTAGGATTTTGGTAAGAAAACGCACTGTGGGTGGCGCCATTGGGTAACGTTCGGGAAAGTAGATGAATAGAAAGAACTTGCCGCCCTCATAGGGACTGCCAGGTGGTCCCAATATTGTTGCCTGCCAGTAGTTGTTTTGGCGATCCATTGGTATGGCCGAAATGCCCTCAGATTCATAGCTATTCAAAAGATTCGCTTCGCCGCGTAAAAAGTTGTTGCGCATTACATTGGCCTGTTCCGCAGCCGGCGGTGGTTGGCTACCCAACTCAATAAGACAGGTGCGACAGAAACAGGAGGACATCAGGGCACCGTATAGCTTATACCAGTCGGGTTCCTCGGCAAGGCTCTCGAACAGCGGCCAGCGCTGTTTCAAATATGTTTTCCACATGCTTTGAGCTGTATTCTTAACGACGATGTCATGCCATTGCTTGCACACCTCGCTGGCCATCCACAGCGACATGTCGTCCAGATATCCAAAGATCTTGAGCATAACCTCGACGGGTATGAGGCTGGTAATGCACTTGCTGCTGCTGCTGCTGCTGCTTCCGCCGGCACCGGCATTAGCATTATACTCGTGAGCGCGCGCTCGTCCATCTGCCAGCTCTAGCATGTAGTGGGGCAGCGCTAGCGGAGCTGAGGGACGCGGACGCTTGATGGGCAACAAATATGGATTGACGGCACGTTCGTGCTCAAAGTCACGCTCCGGTGTGCCGCGACGTGGTGGCTCTAGCGGCTGCTCCAGCACCACTGGTAACTGCTGTTGTTGCACTGGTTGCTGTATCTGCACCTCCTCATCCAGCTCTGGTTCGTTATTTATCTGGTGCTGCTGTTGCTGATCTTGCTGTTGTGCAGCCGGTGCTGGATCTTCCATATCCTCAAAGCCCATGATATCAGCATCATTCTCTGTTTCGTCATCCTCCTGTTTATCTTTAAATGGGGGCTCATCATTGCCAGAGTCCTCGTCATCGGATAGTTCCGTCAGTAGCTCCTCGGCGCGTTGTGCATTGTACAGAAATGCATGACAGGCACCGCACAGTGGCTCACCAAAGTTGGGTCCATAATAGCCATTGCAAACCCAGCAAGCATGGCTATTCTGCAAGTTGTGGACGAATTTACAATATGTTACATACATAAAAATGTTTTTTTTTCTTTTGTATACACACCGAAAAACTAAATGACTCTGTTAGCAGCTGTGCGTTTTTGTCCTTCTCTTCAATATCGCCATCGTCGTTCATGTCGTCGTCGCTGGCATTTAATTGCTCCAGCAATTGTTCCTGTTCATTTTGCTGCTGTACGCAGCTGGTCATTTTTATGGCGCACTGAAAAAATCGCTTAAACACACAAATACCCAAACGATGCCTTTCTCGTCATGCAACGGTAGGATACTCGCTGAATGGCATCGAAGGTATTATCGACATCGATAATGAGTCTGGCTTAATTGCATGCAAAGTTGTTAAAGGAAGGTTGCACACTTGGAATGTGACGTCAGGCGCTTAAATAACATATTAACCCTCAGCAGTTATCGTTTTTGTGGTATTAAAAATATTAATTATCACTTTGCCATGTCAGTTCAAAATTACAGATAAAAGTTGTGTATGTTTTTCATATGTATTTCTGTTGCTTATTTATTGTGACGTATGTATGGCAATGTTAATTTACTATCGTATATCGATAGGCCATGCAACAGACAAAATCTGATAATTGCACGTGCGATACTTATAAAGATTGTGAAGCAATATAATGAAACAGAAAAAGAAACTGGGTGCGTTATATATGTTTACAATATATATATACACTTTACTTATATTATTCAAATACTGTTTGTTGCAGCTGTGGGGCTCAGTCGTGAGGAGCGTCAGGTGCTGGTCATTGGTGAAATTATTCAGGAGCTGCTTCAAGCACACGAAGCCAAAAAAGATGTAAACCTAAATCGCATGAAATCACTCATCTCATCAAAATATGGATTGGACAGTTCGCCGCGATTGGTAGACATCATAGCAGCAGTGCCGCAGGATGCCAAGAAAACATTGTTGCCCAAACTGCGCGCCAAGCCCATACGAACAGCGAGTGGTGTAAGTAAAACCAGAGACATTCCCTTGGTAGGCTCTGTTGTATGTTAACTTGTTAACCTATTACAGATTGCTGTTGTGGCCGTCATGTGCAAGCCGCATCGATGTCCGCACATTAATTTTACGGGCAATATTTGTGTTTATTGCCCAGGTGGACCGGACAGTGATTTTGAGTATTCGACACAATCGTACACAGGCTATGAGCCGACATCGATGCGTGCTATACGGGCACGTTACGATCCCTTCCTGCAGACCCGACATCGTGTCGAGCAGCTTAAGCAACTGGGACACTCTGTAGACAAGGTGGAGTTCATAGTCATGGGTGGCACATTTATGGCATTGTCAGAGGAATATCGCGATTACTTCATACGCAATCTGCACGATGCTCTCTCTGGGCATTGTAGCGCCAACGTTGCGGAGGCAGTACGCTACTCGGAGAAATCTCGAACCAAGTGCATTGGCATAACAATTGAGACACGACCGGATTACTGTTTAAATCGTCACATCTCAGATATGTTAAACTATGGCTGCACTCGCCTGGAAATCGGTGTACAGTCTGTCTACGAGGATGTCGCCAGGGACACAAATCGTGGACATACAGTGCGTGCTGTGTGTGAAACTTTTCACATGGGCAAGGATGCCGGCTATAAGATTGTCACACACATGATGCCCGATCTGCCGAATGTGGACTTCGAGCGTGACATCGAACAGTTTATTGAGTACTTTGAGAATCCAGATTTTCGCTCTGATGGCTTAAAAATCTATCCCACACTGGTTATACGTGGCACTGGACTCTATGAGCTGTGGAAGACGGGTCGTTACAAGTCATATCCACCATCAATGCTGGTGGACTTGGTGGCCAAAATATTGGCTCTTGTGCCACCGTGGACGCGTGTCTATCGTGTTCAGCGTGATATACCCATGCCGCTGGTTAGGTAAGCATTGTACATTTGAATATTCATTCGTTCCCCTTTTTAAAATACCTTTTGTTTTAGCTCCGGTGTGGAGCACGGCAATTTGCGAGAGCTGGCGCTGGCACGCATGAAGGATTTGGGCACCGTGTGTCGAGATGTCAGGACACGCGAAGTTGGCATTCAGGAGATACACAATAAAGTGCGACCCTATGAGATCGAGCTGATACGTCGCGATTATGTTGCCAATGGTGGCTGGGAGACATTCTTGTCCTATGAGGATCCCGATCAGGATATTCTAGTGGGATTGCTGCGCCTTCGCAAGTGTTCGCCAAAAACATTCAGACCTGAGTTACAGGGTGGGTGCTCCATTGTGCGCGAGCTGCATGTCTACGGCTCCGTGGTGCCAGTCAGCTCTCGCGATCCGACCAAGTTTCAGCATCAGGGCTTTGGCATGCTGCTCATGGAGGAGGCGGAACGCATTGCTCGCGAGGAGCATGGTAGCAGTAAAATAGCTGTGATCTCGGGCGTCGGCACGCGCAACTATTATCGCAAACTTGGCTACACACTGGATGGTCCGTACATGTCTAAGAAAATATTAGATCCTATTAAAACAGAAATTGTATATTAATATCCATGAATTTAAAACTTTACTGTTTTGTTTTTTTTTTGGTTTTCTTTATAAATAATCTGACAAATACACACATTTTTATAACTGATTGAGTTTTAGAATGTATAAAATTGCACAAATGAATTTGGATAAAGTTCTTTTATCTTTTTAATAGTCAATAAACCAATCGAATGAAAATAATTTGCGCAAAAAGTTGCTAAATAGTAAAATTGAATAATTCGATTGTTAAAAATTTCGTTGCTGTAAAGTTAAGTATCAAAATCAAGTACTTTGAGACATATGTTTAAATACTTTTTGTCAAATTAGATAAAATTCTAATTAAAAATAGTGTTAATATTAAGTCGATTTAATGGGTTTTATTTCTTGGGCAGTGCCTCCTCGTCCGTGGGATCACAATCGGCACAGTGCCAGGAGTAACCGCGTATCTTAGGCGATTTTTTTAGCGGCGGATCGAGGCAGGCGAAGTGATAGTGTTTATGACACTCATCACAAGTCACAACCTGATTGGCTTTGGCCGCCTGGGTGCAGACGCAGCAGTTAATCTCAACATTGACCTTGGGATTGGATACCCGTGGTCTTCCCACACGCGGCTTTCGTGGCGTTGATTTGCGTGGACTAACTTTGCGCTTGGGCGACGGCGTTTGCTTGGGCTCCTTGACCTTTTGAGGCGTAACAACAGCAGGGGGAGTCGCCACAACAATGGGCACAGCAATTGTTTCGGGCTGGATGACATCCTCAACGGTCTCTACAGAGGTGGGCCGCGATGCTTCATCCACGGATCTAACTGCATTGGCGGGCACATAAAAGCTACGTGATTCAGGCGCATCTTCACCCGGCAACCTCAATGTCTTGAATATGATCTTAATGGGTCTGCCAGCGTTGACTCTGTCCGGTGTGGATTCATCGGCATGTGCACGCTTCTTGCGCTTACGCTTGTGCTCCTTGGTAAAGGACTTTTCGGTATCCGATGAGAGATTGTGTTTGTTTTTATGCTTATCCTTGCGTTTGCCCTTCCGCGATGCCGACTTGCCACTGACATCTTCTATAGAATCCTCACAACCTGAATGCATTAAATGACCTCGTCCAACAACTTGGTTTGGAGGTATAGCCAAAAGCTCCACTTGTGGTACATCTGCTTGAACTGAATACAAAATTGATTTAAAAATAACCTCAGAAAGCTTAAGCTTATATACTTACCATTAACTGGCGTCTTACATGGCGACTGCATCTTGGCTCGCTTGGGTGATTTGGTGACCAGCTCTTCTTTAATTTCAATTTCAACTGGCAGAGATTTGTTAAGTGAACGCTTGAGCGGCGGCTGCAGCAACTGCAACTGCTCCTTGGGCACATCGTCCAGCGAGTAGCGATCCACATAAACCAAATGGCCATCTTTGT
Organism: Scaptomyza caliginosa; assembly: GCA_035044725.1. Lineage (NCBI taxonomy): Eukaryota > Metazoa > Arthropoda > Insecta > Diptera > Drosophilidae > Scaptomyza > Scaptomyza caliginosa. The sequence continues at coordinate 1,336,986 of JAWNNR010000413.1, forward strand.
TGAAGCGCGTACGAGATTTGCGCGGTCCCTGTGAGACTTCGGTAACAGCATCAGAGACATCCGATTTATCACAGCACTCGGAGCACTGCCAGCCATACAGTTTGGATTTCTTGGGCGGCCGCGTCAGCGGTGGATTCAAACAGCCCAAATGATAGTGCAGATTACACGTGTCACACTTGACCAGCAAATGCTGATCGTTATTTCGCTTGCAAATGCCACAATTGAATGCAGCTGGTGCTATTCCCGTGGCTGCCTTTGTGCAGCTGTTGGAGAGCTGTGTTTGCTGCGTCTGTGTGCTTAATAGTCGAGAGTTGTCCAACTTGCTGCCCGGTTGCCCGGACAAATGCGAGAGCGGAAATCCGACGCCCATTTTCAAAGCAGCTGCTGTGGGCACTGAAATGGGTCGCTTAACTATAGGTTCGGGCTGTGGTCGAGCTATGACCTCCAAATTGGGCAAACTTAAGCCCGGACAAATGGAAGCCAAGCTAGCGTGCAGGGATTTCAGAGTATTGGCCAAAGCATCTCTTATGGACTTCACTTGCTTGCGCTCCTCCAGCGCACTATCGTATTTGGCACGCAGTTCCTCCTGCTGCTGACTCAACTGGAAGTTCTGTTCGATAAGCTGCTGTTGCTGCTGCTTAAAATCCGACATGCGGACAATGCGATCCATGTAGTAGGCTGTGAATTCCACACTGAATGCGGGTGCAATATGCCATTTCTTGCGTATGTCCTGCAGCGCTTGAATGTTTGCCTCACGCTGCTCCAAGTGCTGCACATCCACGGCCATAAACTCTGCCTTGTCCAGGAGACGACGACACGCACTGGCCGAACTTGTCAGCAATCGAGACATCTTCTGTGTGGGCACCCAGGGGGTTGGCTTAAGCTGCTTATGCTGTGAATATTTATGTTGAATCTTCAGCAGTTTCCTTTGTATACGAGCCTGGGCGGGATTTGGATTAGCTGCGATTAACTGCTGCTGTAGCTGTGTTCGCTGCTTTGCTTGCTGCAGCATATTGAGTCGGAGTGTGTGATAGTTGCGTCGTCGCTTCTTAATCATCTCCTTCTCCGAGTGAACCTTGCAGTGAGCATAGAACGGATCCGCAGCATCATCCTCATGATGTGCCTCAATCAGATAGCCGGCGACCTGGGCGCAGGTCACATGGAAATATGTTTTACACATGCCTGCATCACAGCCAATGCAGACGCCAGTTCTGGCAAACAGTGGATTATCGCACAGGGAGCACAATTTGGCACCCCATTTGCTGTACTGCATCTCGAAGAGGGTCACCGAGCTGAGCTGTTCGACCTCACCGAATGCCACACCGGGCACATAGAGAGCACAGATTAAATGCACCCATTTGCCCACATCTGTCTCCTTGTAAATGCCGCCCTTGTTTGGGCACAGTTCACAATCCGGCTCGGAAACACCAGCTCGGCAAGCCTCACAGAACCACGGCTCTGTGGAGCACGTGGAGTTAGTGCTGGAGATGCTGACATTATCACTCACGCCATAGCAGCCTTCGTGCACAGAAACACCACACGCATCACATTCAACAATTTCATTGACATCGTCGCTTCGTTCGCCCAAACAAACGCAACACATGCGCTTGGGCGGCGCCACCGGCTCGCAATTAAAGCCGTTAATGTGATGCTGAACTGGAGCAGTTGTAACGGGTGTCAGCAGTGTTGGCTCCTGGTTATCGGCAAGCAGCTGGCGCAGTTGAAGCGTCGAATCATCATCACTGTCATCGGCCGAATCGGCATTTGTATCGCTGTCGCTGCCGCTGCTGCTGCTGGCGTCGCTGCTTGCGCCCTCTCCGTCGCTTTCGTCCTTTGAGCCATCCGAGCAATTGTCAATGTCTGGCAGAAAATCACTGTCTGATGAACTTTCGCCCAAGTCAAATTCGAGAAGTGCCTGTGTGGTTACTTTTGGTTGGCGTACGCGCTTAAACGGCGCCATTTATTACGAACTTTTCGTCGTTTTTGTCGCCGAACGTAAGAAAAACCGTCCAGCGATGGTGATGGACTTTTGAACCGATAACTTGCTATCGTAGCAATCGATTGCATTTCTAAAGCGCTTTGGTTTCTGGCAGAGATGATTTAAAACAATTCATAATTTCTTTGTTAGTTTATTTTAACAACTAAATGCTTATGTGTTTAACATAGTTTTACTAAAAGACCTCCAGTTGCTCGATTGGCAACCACTTGGAGCTTTCCAAAGCATCATACAGATGACGATCTGAATCAATTGTCTCACGATTCAATTTATCCACATCTAGCACAAATTTATGCTCCTCCAAGCCATAATCCTCATCATTGCCACTGGCACCGGGAGCGGCAGCGCTGCTTCCCGTTGCACTTTGCTGCTGCTGTTGTTCGTATTGAGCGCTGCGCTGAGCACTCCAGGCTTCCGCGTGTTGAGCCAGGGTCTGTGGATTCGAATGGGATTGCGACATTGCTTGCTGATAGTAAGCAGCAGCATCAGTAATGGATGGAGCAGCAGCCTGCTCGTAATACCCCTGCCAGGCATTATATCCTTGCCAGTAGGTGCTGGTAGGATCATAATACTGTGAGTAATCCGCACCACCGCTTGTTGAAGATGTCGTAGATGTGCCGGAGCCACCATAGCCATAATTTGTGTTACTACTATTGCCGAGGGCAGCGTTGAGCTCGGCCTTTGGCTTAGGTACAGCATTGCAGATTTTGATCGGTTTGGTGCCCAGGCCAATATATCCATTCATATCATACAAGGCCGACTTTTGCTCATCCTCTATGCCGAAGCGCACAAATCCATAGCCCTTAGAAAATCCCAGATTATCCAGTATCACCTTAGCCGTCTTTATTGAAGTATACTTGCTGGAGAAGACCTTGTACAGCGAATAATCATCCACATCAGAAGTCAGGTCACCCACCCAGACACTAAACTCGCGCTCATTTCCAGGCAACTTAAATGAATTACTTGCGGAGTTGAGACGAAAACGGACAATGGGATTTGTGCCCGGTATGGGTTTGCCATTTAGCTTGTGCATTGCATCCAACGCATGATCATCCGAAATGAAGTTAACAAAGCAATAGCCAGCTGGCTCGCCAGTGTATTTGTTACGCATCAAACGCACAGTTGTTGGATCTTCGCCCATTTTGCGAAATGCGGCAATTATGAAGTTCTCCGTCATGTAAGACTCCAACTGCAAGAATATGTCGCCAATTATAGTTTTACTAATCATCAGGGTTAAATTCGTTACTTACGCTGCCCATCCATAATTGACAATGTACAGAAGTCATTGTGTTGCTTTAATTTGCTTTATTCAGTGCTCGATCTGAAACAAGTAAACAAACTATGGAATTGTATTGATAGCAAGCAGCGCTGCATGACACTTATTATCGATAGCTTCAAACGCACACTAAGGCTGCCAGAAAGTCTTCCAAAAACGTAGGCGGTGCATCTGGCAGCGCTTCATTCAGTTCATATTTGATTTTGAGTGTTTATCAAATTTGCACGCAAGATGCGTATAAGTTTCGCACGATTGTCTGCCTTTACCAGCAAACTTAAAGAGCTACGCATCATATTAGATCCCAAGAGTGTTGCTTCAAAAGGTGCCAGGTTCGAATTTCACAATTTTGCTGCCCTTTATTATATAATTAAACATTAAACATAACAAATTAGGGATTACGTACAAAGATTCTATCCCAATTTGAAAAAGAAAAATCCCAATTTGGCAATTTTGGTCAGAGAATGTGAAGGAGTGCAGCCAAGACTGTGGGCACGTTATGGTAATCTTACAAAATACGTATGACAATGCAATAAACGTAAAGTTTTCCTTTTTTTCAGATAAGGGCAAGGAAATCTCGATACCGCTAACTAGCCAGGAACCCTTAGATATTCACAAACAGTTGGAGGCAGTTGGTAAAGAACACAAATAGTGTTTTTATTTTTGTAGTTTCTTTCGCTATTTATTTAAGTAGCACGCACACACACAAAATACAAACATTTATTTATGACTTAGTAATTATACTAGGTTCGCGATAAGCTTTGGTAAACATTTTCTTTTGTACATTTAATTACTAAATGGCGGCAAGCCAAATTGCTCGGGCTTGAAATCCTCCAAAGAGCGCAGCACCTGTGTTGCATGTGCGCAACGATCGGCCGATAGACGCTCATCCGGCACCATGACGACCTGCATCCCAGCACTCTTTCCTGCCTCCACACCATTGGGGGAATCCTCAAACACCAGACAATTCTCTGGTGTGGGTTTATCGCTAAACCGAGCTGCGGCTATCAAGAAAATATCCGGTGCTGGTTTGCCATGCTTCACCTCACTGTCCGACGAGCCACACACCCGATGATGGAACAAATTGAATAGCTCTTGATGATGTGTGGTCTTTAGTTCGACCATCTCTGCGCCAGAGCTGGTGGCCAAAGCAAATGGCACTTTGTTGGCATGCAAATGACGCAACAGACGCTCAGCACCTGAAAGAAATAGAATACATTATAAAATCACATTAAGATAGAGTTGAAATTAACATATGGAAAATGTTCTGGTCATGTTAGAATGTGTATTCAAAACCCTTGCAGACTCTGGGCATAGTTGCAAGGAACAGACAGACTAATGTGAATGGCTCCAAAATGGATAACATGACGACTGACGGTGCTAACCTTCGAGCAGGGGCACCTTGTGCAATCGTTCGCCACACATTTTGTGATAGCGTTGAAGAAAGTCGTTAACACTTATGGGCAACTGGCATTCATTGATGGCTATTTCGGCGGAGCGCCGTTCCGTGGTGCCCATAACCCTGAAACGCACCGCCTCCGGATACGAACGGCCGAAGCTAGACGCTATTTTCGCTGTGATCTCCTCGTATATGCGTTCCGTGTCTGCAAGGATAATGGGAATGTGGAAGGATAAGAATAATTAGTACCTGGCATCAATTGTGCATTTCCCATTAGTTCGCGTGCAAACTCAGTCTGCTTTTTGGCATACTCCTCCCAGGTTATTGGCAGCTCGTAGTGTTTAACCATAAATTCGCCCACGTCACGAGTCTGGAAGCCCATTAGCTGCTCTTTGACTTCAAAGGTATAGGTCTTGCCGTATGGATCAAGCACCATTTGCGCCGCCTTTGAGTAGAGGGTCTCGGTGTCTGGTTGGAATCTTGTAAGTGTTGAAATAACTTGAAACATGCTCAACACTTACCCAGCAACAGGCCATCCATGTCAAAGATGCAATGCGTCACATTTCGCAGTACTTTTTGGGCCATTTTTTTGCTTGTCGCTTGTTATGTAACGTTGTAAGTAACTGCAAGTAAGAGTTGTAAAGTTAAAATATCATCCAACTTTCCATGAGCTTTTGGTTGCAACGGTTTTGTTCTCCTGTTCTTTTTAAGCTCTGGCGGTTACCGTGGCAATCTACTTGCACAGATTTTTATGTTTCATTTTTAGTTGAAAACAAATTTTGTTTTACTGTCCTTGACTCAAGGACAGGAACACTTGTAGTTGCACCGGAAATGTAAGAGATAAAGGCAGCCTTGACCTACACTTAATTGTATATGTATTTCTTCCTCTTCAATATTTTTTCACTGCGTCCGCGACAAACCAAAAACAACCGTTCAGCAACACGCAATGCGAAAATCTGTCTCGCCTTTGCGAAATCTCGCCGCTCAATAGTGCGAAGCATAGACAGCGTTGCCAGACTGTCACCGTTAAAAATTTTCCACTTGTATACCCTGTTGCTCATCAAATCGTTAGAAGAGAATATGCTATTCCATGTAAACGTATGCTATTTTTTTAGATCGTAACTTAACTGTTATACAGAAATTTGCAATGTTTTTTAATGCAAAAGGCATAAATTAGCTGTATGTTTAATCTGCTTGTTTTGCAGGATATGTTTCAGTCGATGTTTATAGTGGAATTCTCTCACTTGTTGCTTCTCTTGCCACAAATGTGGCTAGTGGTTCACGCATTTGGAATATATTGACAAAACTATCTACATAATTAAGCTTTTCTTGGCGTGGGAAAAAAACAATATGCTGATAACTCTCTTGACGTCACATATGGTACAACAATAAACATGGGCAAAAATCGAGGTGCAATAGGTTGTTTTTCTTTTAAATTTATTATAAAACAAATACATTTTTGATGGGCGAATGTATTACGTTCAGTTGCATTTAGAAGAGGAATATCTGTAAGAATAAATAAAAGTTATTCATATTAAACCATGTTTACAAAAAATGTGAGATATCAAGACGCACCTTAAACTTAGGCGGTCAGCAAGCAGACACCACCGGCCTTCTTGATCTTGTCCTCAGCCTTCTTGGAGAAGTACTTGGCCTTAACAATGATGGGACGGGCGGGCAAATGACCGCGACCCAGCAGTTTGTAGTAACCCTGTAAAAGGTAAGAAAATACATTAAGTCACATACATAGCACTTAGCATAGAAACATTTTAAATAAAATTGTTGTTCTTTGTTTTTGATCTGAAAGGCTTTCTCTACACGGGGAGAGCAATTGTACGGTCGCATTCAGTCCGCCCATCGCCTTGGGAATCTCTTCATGTCAAAAACAAATCACAAACTTATAGCACAAATGTGTGCTTTCCTTGGAAAACTTACAAATTGAACCAGATCGATAACTGGTGCCTTGGTGCTCTTCTCCTTCTCCAGCTCAACGAACTTCTCAGCTCCAACCAGAGACCAGAGTTTGTCCAGGTTGATTTCGGGCCTGAACTTGTGCTGGCGACGCAAGTGGAAATTCCTCATGCCAACCTTTCCGAAGTAACCAGGATGGTATTTGTCGAAATTGATGCGGTGATGGTGCATACCACCAGCGTTACCGCGACCTCCCGGATGCTTACGATGCTTGCCGATACGGCCATGACCGTGGCTGACGTGACCGCGCAGCTTCCTGGTCTTCTTCCTCTTGATATTCGACTGAAAGTGTGAAAGCGAACAAAAATGTTATGATACTATTTGATCTGGATACACGTGCAGTCTGCATGGCGGCATTGACAGTCAATGCTGACTGGCTTCCAGTGGAAACACATGTGAGAGGTTATGTTTGCATGCCGTCGTCACTTTTTTGTCGTTTTGCTCACATTTGCATTGGCCAAGCATGGCGCTGTTTAATGTACGGTATACAGAACAAACGCCACTCAACATGAACTCATTTGTGTTTGTTTATGCATGTTGCACATTTGATTTAAACTAATTTCAACTGCACAACCTACACCGACGTCCACTCACCATCTTCAGAGTTTTAGAAAGAAAGAAGTGAGCGAAGTTGGCTGCGGTTCAAACTGTCACTGGACGCCAGTACAACGTTTTACAGCACTGCTTATTTTGGGTGACCATATTTTAACAACGCGATATAGTCCTGCTAATATATATTTTGAAGCACACCTTGCCTCTGTTGTATTTAAAATCATAAAATAAAATTTAAGAAATAAGAAGAAAATTCAGTTAAGATCGCAGTATCAAAAGTTATTATGGATATGCGATATCGGTATGGCCTATCGATATAAAAGCAACCCTTTTTTTCTATTTACAGCTATATATCGTTGAATTCTTTTGGTATTTTTTCAGTCAAGAGCAGTAGTATTTTCGTGGTTGTCGCGAGCAGTCACATTGCTGTTTATTTATGTTTAGTTGCTGCTGTTGAAAGCTATTGCATATTTTAGTTATATCAAATTAAAGAGTGATAATTAACCATAGATGCAATCAACACAATAAAAATAACATCAACGAAATATAAAGTGCAGAACTTGTAACTTGTCTTAACAACGGCAGCTGTGTGAGTGTGTGTTTGTGCGTGTGTGAGTATGTGTCTTTCCCACTGTCTGCGGCGCTTTTAAGTCCCAGAAATAGAAATTTCCTTGCCAAGCCAAAAAGGCACCTTGTGATTTTTGTGTATATGTATAACTTAATGTATATTAAGTGAAAGCGTGTGTTTTCGTCATATTTATGCGCGTGCCTGGGCAAATGTAAACGAAAAGAATAAGAATCTGTTGTGTGCGAGTGTGTGTAGGAGAAGGAAACGAGACGCGGCTAGCGGGGGTGTTCGCCTCATTACTCATTCTTCTATTTTATGTGTGCAAATCGGCAGCAGCAGCAACAACAAATATAACGATTAAACAAAACCTACAACGACAAGCAAGCAAAAGAGGCGCAACAAATGTTTGTTTAAACGTAACAAGGTCGCAGGTGAGTTTACATATCAAAATACAAAAAAAAAACAAACTGTAAATAGAGTTGCATTGCATCCGGATGAGGTGAGTCATCATCAAAGGTGGCAACGCGCAACTCTAGCATAGGCAAAAGTTCAGTGGCATCGCCCATTCTAATTGGTGCGTCACACAAGCTTTAAACACACATACATACAAGTAAAGCGAATTTCTTTAGCGTTGCATTGTCTGCCTATGCTTAAAGTATAACAAAGAAGAAGAAGCAGCAGGATAGGCAATTTAAACACAGTGTCTTCTTTTGCTAGAGAAAATGTTATTTATTACCCAAGCTGCCAAAGTTGTTGCACTCTGGAATAGAAAAAAAAATTGAGGAAAGGCAAGGTTGAAGTTGAAGTGCCCTCGCCACTTAATACATGTGTGCCGCACATAATCCATAGGGTCAATAACAAGCAGACAGGCCCGGCTTCAAGTGCAATTTGCCGTCAGCATGTTTGTTTGTTTAGCCTGAACAAAGTCTCGCAAGAAGTTTGCAAGCATATCGTCACTGCAGTGGCCACAAAGTCTCCCCAGAGAAAAAATTTGAACTGTTGCCAAAAGTAAAACCAGAGAGAATGTGCACCGTCTATAAAAGTAGACAAACACACAATATTGCCAGATTGCAAATATTATTCACCTTGGAAGAGGGACCAAAAGGAAGAAATTGTATTCAAACTGTTGTCAGCGGTTTGACAAGCCCTTAAAAAAAAACAATTTGCCAGAAGAACTGTGTCTTAACAAGGGAAATTTTCTTAGTTTCTCTTTAAAATGCTTTTAAATATCATATTTCCTTTAGAAATTTATTATTTCGTTTGTTTTTTAGAAAAAATAAAGTAAATTATTGCACAAATATAATTCTGTTTAACAAATATATACATTTTTCACTAATTTTTTCTTCATTCAATCTTCTGCAATCTGTGATTAATTTTCATATTCATAAAATTTGCCGTTTGCTGTTGACCTCATTTGTATGCGATGCGATACGAAATATGCCACATTCAGTTAGCAATTCGATATTCTTCGTCTTTTGAACAAATTATAATGAACTGCCTGCCCGCCCACACACATACACACACGAACACACACACATAAGTAACAAAATCAAACATTAAAGTTGAAAACAAAATCAACAACAACTAGAAAATGAACTTCCTACCCACTTGAAACTCGACAAATAGGGGGAGCGTCTGTTGTTGGTAGCAGCTGTATATATGTGAATATAAATAGAGATAGATGGCAATCAAATTATATTATGGCCATATATCTTTGCGCTCTTGGTTAGGCGTGCACACCAAATGCATCTCAAGTGCCGCATCTTAAATCTCAAATCTCAGCCATCGAAACCAGACATGACAAGATTTTACTGGCTGTTGTACTAATTCTCAATGTGATTTTACGAGTCTAGAGAGATTCTAACGAATTTGTTTTTCTTGCTTACAGCATGTTACATGGCACAAATGCCAAATTTTCACACCTACCAGAACAATTTGTTTTTGTTTACATTTTGCTTTGGGTTTTTCTTCTGAATGATGCTTGTCAGCAGCGAAAGAGACCAACGACAAATAGATGAAGAGAAATTGCGCACTTCCGGATGCGATTTCAGCAGCTCATTATATGAGACCAATTGGATCGATAAATTTATCAAATTTGCTCTTGTATGCTGCAAATAAAGTTACGGGGGAAATATAATTAGCGCCATCTAGTGGATATTTGACAAAACTAATGTATGTTATGTGTTTAAAGTTAAATTGTTTTTGGATGCTTTTTTTCTTGTAACTGTTGCAACTGCTGCTGCTGTTGTTGTTGCTGTTTTCTCTGTCAGCGCCATGTGCAAGAGTTTAATGAATTAATTAAAAAAAATGTTGTTTGCCATGCGGACTGTTGGGGCTGTTAGCTCGAGCATGACCTCTGCTTGCATCATTTTGACTGTCGCTGCGGCCATGATGCACATTGATTAGCCGCAATGAAATGGGACATTTGTATAAATACGTATTTTTCTACGGAAATCTGCACACACGCAAGCATACATTCGTTTACATTCTGTTTTTGCCATGAATGTTATGCTATTTCAGGGTTAAACTGAGAAACTTTGTAAGAGAGCTTGAATTATATCGTAAATTTAAATGAAATAGTTTTTGCTAAATAAAGAATTGGTTTTTTCGTATCATTTTATTGCTGTGCAATGGCCAAAAACCTGTTGCTCATCAAAAGCACTTTATTTGTGAAATTTTCATCAACATCAAACACAAAACTGATTGGGACAGGTGAATTTCCGCTAAATTTTCACAGATTTTTCCCCAAAAATATTCGTTGTTCTCTCTCATGTTCTTAACCGATAAAAATGCCTCAACTAAAAAATTTTTATGGATTTTTTCAAAACAAAAGCAATAGAATAAAGAAAAGAAAATGAAAGCAAACATGAAAATATTTCTCAATGAAAAAGAAAAACCTCCTTTTCTATAAAGAATATGCGCGTGCTTTGTCAGGTTATATGCTGATTCCTCGATACTGATTCGCATTTTTGATTGCCTCGTTTTGTCATACTCTAACTATGGTATGTTGGCTGATTGGTTGGTTTTGTAACGATAAAGTAAACTATTTCTGTATTCAATACAGTCTGTTTTTATATCCTTCGTTTTTGTACAAATAGTTTATTGAAAGCAGAAAGGGAATGCATTATTCCTCTTTAAACTTATCTCATCATTTTTTCATTATTCATAAAAATATGCGCTGTATCCGGCCGAATAGACCATATATACATCAGATACTATACTATATATATATTTTTGACTATGTCAAGTATTTAGCAAAGCTCTCGCGATCATTAGCCAGAGAGCAAAAACTAACAGAAAGAGAGTGAGAAAAAAGCGAAAACACTTTGTCGATGCGACTGAGTAAAGTCGTGAAAATGTGTTTTCGCTTTGCCAGTTTTACCGATTTGTCGCAGTTTTGTGGAAGCCATGAGCGCGTGCGGTGCAATCGAAAAGGAAAAGAGGCGAAAAATACGTGCAACAATTGATGGTTGAACAAATATAAGTGCTGAATAAAGTATGTGTGTTTTTTCTCTTGATCATAACGTAACCTTGTCGAGAAGATTCTCAGCTAAAAATTGCCTTCAGCAACATTGTAAATACCTGTAATGGAGCATTATTTTTCTTTATATTGGCAAAGTGTCTGTTCCACTATTTTTCTGTGCTGTGTATATAGTGCTATATACTCTAAGTATAATGCCTGATTTCCATATGGCATATGGGAAGAGTGAGGCATGTCAAGTTCTATGTATTCGTCGCGCTGTTATTTTTGGATGTGAAAAACATTTTGGTCAAAATACGAACGTACCAAAGCCAACAACATCAAAAACAACAAAACAAAATCAACATATTTTGTCTTTCATATATCTCAGCGGCTATTCATTGCGGCAATAACAGAAAATAATTTGATTAATCTCGTTAAAATACACAAATGTGCTAAGAATGTTTTTTTTGCAACAACATCCGCTAGAAATAAGCACAATAAACTTTCGACTTAAGTCCAGATAGCAAAAATCAAATGAGAACCTGTTGCTTCAACCAAAGTTCTAGAGAAACTATTGATATTTACAAAACTTGATACATTTAAAAGTAATTTGATAATATTTTATAATAAATAAACATTTTATTCGTATTAAATCTAGTTTACAGACTTTCAACAACTTATACATTTTCTCTTCGTTTTCTTTGGGCCATTAAGTTTTAGGATCTGGCTGTAGCTAATTTTTGCACATATCGTTCAAAAGTGCGATCGTAAATTTGTTATAGAATTCATGACATAGCCATTTTGGCATGCCGTTGTAGTATATGATTTATATGCCGCTTTTAAAAATACAATATTTCATTCAATTTCTTTATTGCCTTCACGATTCGATATTTCGTAATTGCTAAAGATGTTTTTTTTTTTGTTGTTTGTTGAAGCTTTTATGGCTTCTTGGCCATTGATATTTTTTTTGGCTGAAAGAAATTACTCTTAGTTGCGAGATTTCTCCAGATTTTAAACAAACAAAAAAATGTCAAAAATTCATTTTACTCTTGGCCCGAAACGCAAACAGATGTTTAAACCGAAATGTGTTATTGTTGTCGGCCATAATCATTATAATAATGATGAGTTTGTGTGAGTGCTTAAAACAACGCATTCGCGTGGGTATCATAAAGCACATTTCAGAAATGCTCATGAAGAATTTAGCATAGATAAATGGATGTCTACAGATAGAAAATTTCATTGAATATTTTTTCATCATATGCATGCATGCTGATTTTTCAAGTTCAACAAACATGACAATGATCTGTGGTAATGAGCAATATATTTCTGAATATTTTAGTTCCTAAAACTAAAATCAAATAATTCAAATTGTTGCAATTTAATAAAATTTCCCATAATTTCCCTCTCGTTTTAGCTGAAGGAAATTAAGAGCCAGGTTTCAAACCACGGGCAGCCACAACCAGCTTGAAAATGGAGCAACCATTGATTGTGCGTGCCGAATACTCGTTTATGGGCAGCAACAATGATGAGTTGCGATTCAACAAGGGTGACCTTATAACGGTAACACAGCGCGAAGATGGTGGCTGGTGGGAGGGCACATTAAACGATAAGACTGGCTGGTTTCCCAGCAACTATGTGAATGAGTACAAGGCCCAACTGCCGCTATCGGAAACGATACGTCCACCCGAAGAGATTCAAGAGTATCGCTCGGTAGTGCTGAAGGATTTGCTCGATTCGGAGCGTGCACATGTTGCTGAACTGCAGGGATTACTCGAGAATTTTCTGGAGCCCATGCAACAGACGCAAATGTAAGTGTGAAAAGTGAGTTGCTTTGAATGATTTGCATGTTAAAATTTCTAACCCTTTTGTAGACTCAGTCAGGATGAGTATGCGCAGCTGATGTGCAATTTTGTAGAGGTTGTGCGCACACATGAGGATTTACTCATGCAAATCGAGGAATCCAATGATCGTGTGGGTAAACTATTTCTAACCAGTGCGCCACTGATGAAGAAAGTTCATCAGGCCTATTGTGCCACACATCCCAAGGCCATAGTCATACTGGACAAGTACAAGTAAGAGAAAATGGATCCTTACCATCTTTATATATACTTACATTACACCTTTCCATTCACAGGGATGAACTGGAAAAGTATATGGAGCGTCAGGGTGCTGCAACGCCAGGTTTACTTGTGCTGACAACAGGTTTATCGAAACCATTTCGACGTTTGGATAAGTATTCAGCTATGCTGCAGGAACTGGAACGTCACATGGAGAGCAGTCATCCGGATCGTGGTGATACACAACGCAGTGTCGCTGTCTACAAAGATATTGCGGCTACGTGTTCGGCCACGCGAAGACAAAAGGAACTTGAGCTGCAGGTGCTGACGGGTCCAGTGCGCAATTGGCAGGGACAAGAGCTGAGCAGCCTGGGAGATATTATCCATATGGGCAGTGTTGCCGTTGGTGCCGATCATCGTGATCGTTACTTTGTTCTGTTCCCACAAACGTTGCTCATTCTGAGTGTCAGTCAACGCATGAGCGCATTTATCTATGAGGTGAGAAATTGATTTTATTTCAAACATGCACAAAATACAATGATTTATTTAATTCACAGGGTAAACTGCCGCTAACTGGCATTATTGTGAATCGCTTGGAGGATACGGATGCCATAAAGAATGCCTTTGAGATAAGTAGTCCACTTATCGATCGCATCATTGCCGTCTGCCAAGGACCCAACGAGGCCAACAAATGGGTGGAACTTTTGAATGCCAACAATCCCAGCTTGCCCATGGGCATCAAGCGACAATTGAGTAATCTGAGCAACTCATCGCTCGGAGGACAACTAAATGCATCGCATGTAAGTAAATGATATATCCATATTATAGTTTTCATTACTGTCTGTTGTACCTTGGCAAACTGAGCAGCTCAGCCAGCATCTGGATTCACGTGGCTATTGTACACGTTTCTCCCTATGTGCCTACTACAACCAACAGCAGCAACAACCGCAGCAACAGCAGCGTTCCTTACGCATCACATTGCCACCAAGTTGCTATCCACCCACAGCGCCATATGCTAATCTCAGTGCACACTTTGCCCGGCTTGTGCGTTCGGGTCGTTTGAGGGGAGCCATTGTTAAGATGCTGCTGTATCCGCAAGCGAGGCAGAGTATTGATCTCAAACGTATTGCGTTGCGCAAGAAACGCTGTCACAAAGTCTCTGCCAAGATGCTCAAGGATATCAACGACAACGTGTCCTCACAATCGGAACTGGAGCGTCAGGATGCCTTTGAACTGCCCACGGATTCGGAGAGCTATGATAGCGAGTGCGATGATGATGATGATGAATATTTGCATAGCTGCAATTCGGATCCATTTGAATACGTACGCTTCTATCAGCATCGACCTGTTGAATCCTCATGCAATTCAACGGGCACTTTTGTTGATCATGGCACCAGGCATCGGCAGCGACACTCTTCCAGCATAAATCTCATTAAACTGGACTCTCAGGATGCGGATGAGTTGCTAGTGCAGCACGAACTCAAAAAAGAGTCTCTGATTATTGGCTCTAAAGCGCTGCGAGCGCTGGCACGGAAATCCACTGAACGTAGTTCTAGTGTGCATACCTCGACGGCTACCATAAATCTTGGTGGTTCAAGCATAACCAATTGTGTTGAGGAGGAGCAGGAAGAGGATGGTGGTGAGGGTAGAGATCAGCCAGCAGAGATGATCTCACATCCGTCCACACTGCAGCAACAAAACTCCGATGCCAGCTCTTTATATGGCGCACGTTTGGGTGGCGCTTTCATGGCCTGCGAAAATTTGGCCAGCATACACGATGATCTCAAGAAGGAGCAGCTGCAGGAGTTGCAAGCCACACCAGAGCTGCCGGGCTCACCCACCGAACGCCACAGCATGCCCAGCATCTTTGTGGGCAATCGTTTCAACAGCGGTGCAGACACAGAAGTCTATGTGCCAAGCTGGCGGGAGCGGCACGAGCAGCAGCAGAATCAAAGTGTTGATGCCACACTGCAAGATGATTGTATGCACTCCAGTTCAATGGATTTACCAGCAGCCTGTCGCACAGCACCCGATCAGCTGCAAGCCGAGCTGCTGTACAACTATGAGCAGGCAGCTTCCGTTGGCGCCTCCAGCAATGAGCTGCGCATTGAGGCGCCGTCACGTGAGAAACAACGGGATTCCATACGTCGCTGTATTAGCTATCAGTATCTGCAAATGAATAATCAACAGTCACGGCCTCCACCACCTCCACCTCCAAGTCGACGGGATCAGCAGCCGCAGCTGCATAGCGATTGCAAGTGTCGCTGCTGCGAAAACTCACAGTGTCCCAGTCCACGTTCCAGCGATAGTGGCATGGCTGGCAGCTGTACCATTGCCTCACCCGATCCTCCAAGTGGCGAGTGTGAAGAAGCTGGCGGCATTGATGTGTTGGATCATGTGATGGAACCCGAGCGTCGCTTCGATGTCTGTGGCATGTTTCGTGAAAAGTTTCTAACACCCGAGCAAACACAGGATGAGGAGCAGAAGGAAACCGAACAGGAACCACCTGCCACGCCCACTAATCCACAAGCCACGGCCGCCACAACACAATTCCAAATCAATACAAAAAGTATTTTCTTGGCATCCAGCTCAATGGATGAAACCACACGACATTCGCCTCAATCCAATCAGCAACTGCAGTTCACTGGCAGTTGCTCTGCAGATCAGCTCAACATGGAAGCGGCACAACCACGTCCCACCTTTCGTTCCGGCATGTATGCACACTGGTGGAAGAAGGAACGTTTGCCACCAGAGGTGCTGCGCGGCATTGCCAGTGCCTATAACAAGAGGTTGCCCTCGACAACTGCCAGTGGCAGTAAGGATTCGAATTCATCAATGGCTTCCATATGTTCCAGTTGCTATTGCTCGCTGGGTGCCAGTGGTTTCAGTGAGGGTGCCATCTATTGTTCCATTTGTCACAATTGTGCAGATTATTCAACCGAAACGAGCACAACAAACACAAGAACAACAACAACGGCATCCACCTGTTCCAATTGCCTAGTGTGCAATGACGAAATGGATTCAAATTCACCCAGCGCCTTGAGGATCTCAGCAGCAAGGAATGCTTTTGCTGCCGAACCATCATATTCGTCATCAATCGATTGCCCCATTTGTGCGGCACGCGTAGCTTTAGCAACCGAAGAAGGCAAGCAAACCAAAGTGAGACGTCGCCAAGTTTCATCCACAAATATCGCCTGGATCATATCCATTTCCCTTCCCTCATCCAGGCGAGCTTGTTGTGAACTTGGCGTCGCGTTTTGTTCTGCACGTGTTTCGTTTGATTGTTTTGTACATTCGATTTTTTCTTTCTGTTCTCCACACAAACATCAAACATCAACAATTCATCATCCTCTTAATGCAGCACGATCTTTAAACAAAAGTTCAGAAATTCATTGCAACATGCTTTCAACTTAAGCATTCAAGCATTCAGCCATCCACATATGCACATGACTAACTCATTGTTTAAATGATTTAATTTAGATATCCTTATACTTCTTCGAGCATAAACTTGTTGACGATCATTGAATAGGTTTTGATTTCACTTCTAAGTTACCTATTTTAATTTTGCAATTATGTTCACTAACCCAACCAAGCCAAATGAAACGAATTACAAAACAAATCATCTAATGCTACACAAAACAAAACTCATGTTCGATATTTGATTTGCTTGCTGCGCTTTGCTCGCTGCCAAAGGATTGCCTGTGTACGTTGGTGTTGTTTGTTATGAATATTGTTGCTGTTGCTGTTGCTGCTGCTGCTGTTGTTGTTGCTGACAGCTGCCAAGAACGATCATCAATAACTAACTAACCAATTAACTTATTTAAATACATTTTAACTTATTTCTTTCTTGTTGTAGATGTCTCCTCCATCGAGCCACAGCTTGTTGCTGCCAACCGGCAGCAATCGCAATCAGACGGCCAACAACAACAACAGCAACAGCAGCCCGGGATTGGTGAATGCAGCTACAGCGATGTCACAACACAAACGGAGCCTATCGTTCAATCATCATCTCAGCTACAACCAGTACACGCACACTCAGCCTCAACAACATCATCTGCATCCACCACAACCACCAAGTCTACCAAGTCATCTGGGGCCGCTCGGCCACAAATCAAATTTAGTCCAGACACCAAACAGCAAGACAGCACAAGCAGTGGCAACGGAAAGCAATCAGGCAGCGGCGGCAATGCAGGCGGCAGCAGCAGCAGCGGCAACAACAACGGTGCCAAACGCAAGGAAAGGAAGCACAAAGGGTAACTTTTCTATATAAAATCAATTAGAAAGTGTTCCAAATTAATCGCCTGCTTGTTTTTAGCTAACTGGACCATCAGCTGTTTACGTCCGACGCCACCGTTGCGTCCCAGTTTATTGAATGCAACCAGTGGCTCTGGTTCGGGCTCTGGATCCGGTTCGGCTTCAGGTGCGGGCAGCTCCAACAACGCCTTGGCCAGCTATTGTAGCGGTCGCAAGAATCAGCCCACATTCGAGGAGGATGCCTTAGTGCTGCGCGTCTTTGAGGGCTATTGCGCTGCCTATCAGAACAGCGCCCGGAATACCATACATTCGGGTAAGTGCCGTCGATCTCCCATGTGCTTCGTCTAGAAGCTAGATATATATATATTTTTTTTTTGTGTGTGTTTTCATTCTCAGTTTTTGGCACTAGTTTTTGTTATAAGTTGATTTTTCTTTTGGCTATCATATGTGAAATTTTGTAGCTAAATTGCTTTACCTCACACACACACACACACATGAATACATGCACAAACACACACACACACACATATATACATGACCCACTAAAATGTGAAAAAGCTGCTAAAATAGAATGAAAATTCGTACATTTGTTTGGTTTGGTTTCATTTTGAACAACTTCGTTAATATAAACAAAAGAAAATTAATAAGAAAACAAATCGACAATAATAAAAAGCATTAAGAATATTTACCACAAAATTGTATTAGTTGATAAGCAAACAAAAATAAACAATTGTTTAACTAATTAAAACTCTTACAAAAAACAACAAAAATGAAACATTTAATACATACTGTGCAACTGTATTGTTTTAATTTTTCTATATAATTTTTAACAATTGGATTTTAATACTTGTATAATTTAGGAAGCCTTCACATCATAATTATTAACTGTATAACAGCTAAATGGATTTTATACATATTTAATTTGATTAATTTTTCACATTTCTATGTATTTCTGTAATCAAATTTGTAATTCTTAAGAAATCTGACAAAAGATCTAAGGCTCATACAATTGGATTGAAAATGATGAATTAAACATAATGTACATGTAAACTTTAATGCTAATGTGTTTTGGTCCTCTTCATAAACATACATATATATATATATAAATATCTATAATGTAATAAATATTTGTTTTACAAATTTGACCATTAATTATGTACAATTTAGTTGAATTTATTTTGCCATCGCTGCTCATCAAGACAAAAAACGAAACACAACTCATTCAATTCACATTCATACTTAAATTATTTAGTTTTTAAGGCTTACTCGATTATATTTGGGGTGTATTTTTGTTTAACTTTGTGTTTTAGTCTGCCTGCACTTCAAATATTTGCTTTTATGTTTCTTTTCCCTGTTTTAAATGCTTTCCCTATGTTTTGAACCTTTGATTTGCTGAAAAAACCCCTATTAATTACCAATATTTTGTGCCCTTTATGTTTTGGTTATGGTCTTCCTAAGCTTTGCTTCTATTATCTAAGCTGGTTTTGGTTTCATGTTCATCCACACTCACACACACAACTATACACCCCATGCACACACACGCACACCCACAACCCTGCCTCATTTATTGTGTTTGTTGTTGGTGTCCCCATTTGGTTTTATCGAAAAGTTGATTTTATATAAACTTGCAGTTTTAACTTTGATTTGTGATATCAATTTGAATGCTGCAAGTGTATAGAAAACTTCGGCTTGTTCCTGATTTCATATTATTATTATTGCTTTGTGGTCTGTTTTGAGTTGTATTCTTCTTCTTGTGTGTGTCGTTCGTTGTTGGTACTATTTCGTTTTTCGTTCTTCAAATATCTTCATTTTCTCTCTTTGTCTTTCACGCGTGCTCCCGAACAACAACAACAACCATCACCTGATCTATATAAATATATAGCACTGCAGCCATGGACACCATGTTTGCCAATACGTGGCGGTAAATTGAAAACGAGCAAAACCTTCTCCACCTCCAATCCGCAGCTGCCTTTCGTAAACAATGCGAATCACTTAACACAACAGCAACAGCAGCAGCAACAACATCATCATCAACAGCAGCAGCAGCAACACTATCAACATCAGCAACATCAACAATCACGACAACATTCTGCAGGCAGCTTGAACTCTTCGTTCATCTGGCGTGAGGCAAGTCCGAATAACTTTAATTTGTACTCGAGTTCGGTGGGCTCCTCTCTGAATGCAGCACAGCCAGCTCAACGCTATTCGGGTGCGCCCAGCATCAAGGATTATCAGCGTGCTCTGTCGGAGGAGCGTGCCACACGCAAGTCACTGAATCGCTTGAAAAGTGGCTTTGGATCTGGTTATGATAATGTCTGCACCTCTCCGCTGCTGCCGCGCAAGACTAAGCCGACGCCAAAGCTGCTGGCACAGCAGAGCTATCAGCGAGGTGGAGCAACAACGATTGTGAAGCCCAATCCGGATGCACCACATCCGGGTCTCTATGACAGGCGTTTGAATCGTTCCTTTGAGACATCCACATCACATCGCTATGCGGGCTTTGGTGCTGGTTATCTCATGAATTGTGGCAGTGCGCTGAGAACGAGCACTTTGCAAAGGAGCACACCACAGCTGGCTGGCGGCGAACGATCGGATGACAGTGATGTGGAGCGTGGAGAGCCTCTACTGTTGCGCAATGGAGCAGGCGTAGCTGGAGGAGGAGGCACACAACGAGCATCAGACTTCAATCCTGATGGAACGAAAAGGCAATCGGGCAGCTGGTGTTGCGGTAATTTTGTCATGAAGCAGTGGCGCAAAATCAACCATCTCTGAGTAGTAGTCACTCTTTATAAGTTTCTCTCTCTCTCTCTTCATCTCTTTTACTTTGTGTGGTTGTGTCATGTTGTGGCATGTCCTCATCTTAATCATCCTTCATATATATATATATATACTGCCGCTGCCGCTGCTGAAGCTCTGAGCTCGCTTTTTGCTTTGAATGCGCTCTGCAGCTAGAATAGAATATATTTCTTTGTATAATTTCTTTTTAAATCTTGCTCAATGCTTAAGAAAAAGAGCATTTTTTTAACATAATAATAGTTAAGTGAGGCTGGCAACTCTGTGTCTCTAGTTTCTGTGTGCCTAGTAAATGATCGTGTAACTGTTTAGTAGTAGTTGTCTTAACTTAATGTTGTTCTGTTTTTTAATCAAAATACTAATCGTAAGTTGAGTGATCTGTAAACTAGTTAGGTGCAATACAATTTCAAACAAAAATACAAGACTCAGCCGCTAAAACGAACTTTCAATTTGCACCAATGTGCCGCCCTTAACTTGCCCCATTAGCAACTGTGCAGCTGTCTCCAGATGGAGTTCCTGAGATCAGCAACGCTTTACATTTTCCGTCCAAGGCTTTTTTATACACGGAACGAATACACTATATATATACATACTAGACTATATACTATATTTGTGACTTGATATACATGATTTGCCATAGCTTATACACATATATATATTTATATATAATACTTGTGTAGTTACTATATGTTTGTGCCTACTTAACCAAAAGATAGTTATATTATTTTTTTTTAAGTTCTTTTTGAAAATGCCCAGTGAAAGTTGTATGTTACCTGCCTAGCAAAAGGAAAAAGAGAAAAAAACTCTAATCAAAAGAATGTGCAATGTGTTTAATCAAAATGAAAAGAGAAAACTTTAAACGATACGCTTTAAATGTTAGTCAAAAGTACTTGGCAATGAATAGCAACTAACTATTAAAATGAAACAAAAAATATATATATCAAATAACTGTTGTGCAAATATGATATTGAATTAAGCTATAAGTGTTTTGTGAAACGTTGTCTAACCAAATACAATTACCAACTAACTATATTAATAATGAACGAAATGCGTTTATACGTTTGTATTGTATTAAGATTTGAATGAAATTCATATCGAGTAAACCAAAATTTAAATAAAATCATTTATATATATATATATATATATATATTCAAGTGAATTATTGTTGTATTTTGTATTTGTATTTGTGTGTATCTCTTCCATTTAAATGTGTTTCCTTTTTTGGTATTTAAAATTGTTAAACATGAGAAATTATAACAACACAAACACTTAACACTTAACTACATCAAACAATATTAGTATTTAGTTAAATGTAGCTACTTTTTAACTTTATTTCTATTCAGTTATAAATGGCTGAGCAGCTAAATAGAATAATAATTTGTTAAGATTTCGATTAAGCTAGAAAACATGCAGCTAAACATTCATTACAAAACTATATCACATATATCACACCTTATACTCATTATATTCACAATTCATTCACTTTGCATACGCTTCTCTCTCTCTATTCAATTAGTTACACACAACACTAACATATTGTTACCGTTTATCCCATTTTCTTTATGTTTTTTTTTTACTATTCTCACATTTAAAAATTGAACAACCAAACCAAACGAATCTTTGCGAAAATCCAACAACAGGCCTTGAGAACGAAGATATGACACCAACATTGCGACAACTTTGGACAGCCATCAAACAGATGCAACTGGATATGTCACAGATCAAGCTGCAGATCAATGAGGAGCGGGCGTTGAGGGTGGACTTGCAGCAGCTGTTGATGCAACATCTGGAGACGAGCAGTGTTAGCAGTGGAGCCAATACGCCCAAATGTTGACTATGTGAATGAGTTTAAACGGATTCCCACTGACACCTAACTAAAACCCGCCGCTGCTTTCAGCTTTAAACTTATGATAAACTATTTTTTTGTTTTTTGTTTTGCAACACACACGTCAGCTGGTCAATTACAAGAAAAGAAACAAAAAACTCGAGCGTTTGTACCAAAAAAGAATAATTACAAAAATTTATTAAGCTTATTAATAATTATCTATGTGTTTCTAAGTGACATTGTGGACAATACTGTACATGTACAATTGTTGAACAGCTGTTTCTCTCTATCTTTATCATTATGTGTACTCTTTGTGTCTATCTAATCTTTTGCTTGTTTATGGTTTTATAGACAAGGCATTATTACAAAAAAAAAAAAGTAAAATAACATATTTATTATGATAATGATCTTTCAAATGATTTTTAGCTTTTAATTTTAGCTGTAATTCATGTAAATGTTTAAGATTTCTATTGAGAGCTTATCTTCTTTTTCTTTTTTTTTTGGTTTTGCTAAGTGTAATTAAATTCTGTACAAGTATTGAAAAAAAAAGATAAATAAGAAAATCTGAAAATGTGCCAATGTTTTAGAACAAAACGAAACAACGCTCAAAACAAATGTTGTATTTATTATGTAGTCAAATTAATGCAAGTGTATACAAGTAAAAAATATAAATAAAAAAATATAATAAATCCAAATGTTGGTTGGTCTTTATACATATTCGATTTGAAAGATGCTCAAAAAACAGAGGAAAAGGCTTTAGAGTGCTTCTCAGACAGGCAAAAATTGTATAGCATACTTTTAGGTGCTGGTTAGAAAATCGATTGTTCAAATTGCAAACTTAGGCGCTTTAGTAAAGAAGGGCTATGTAAGTTAATTGAATAAGTAGTTTGTAGTATGTTAGATGAAAGTTTTAACTTATTACTCGGTTTCGGAATGCAAAATATTTATGCCAAATAGAAATTTAATTGTCAAAACTAACTGTCTAGTTAATGCAAGTAGCTGCAGATTTCGATTAAGATCGCTGTGTAACCCTAATGCGGCAACTAAGCAAATGCTTACTCGTAAATTATTTAACCAGTGTGAAACAATGTAAAACAATGTGAAAACAATGTCGGCGTCTAACTGGAAATATGTGCTGTTTTGACAATTTGTGCGCATAGTTTATTTTGGAATGCTTTTAGTTTTTCTGCTCTGCTTCACACAGACACACACCAAACTGTGTGCAACTGCAAGATACATTCGTCTGTTTTGCGGTATACAAATTGAGATTACAATCGACTAGAGCTGGCGACAAATGAGCGACAAGCGTTGTTCCACTTGCAACAATAACAAACACAACTGCAACAACAAGGAGTGAAGAACAATAGAGTTTAGTGTCTCGAAAAACACTTCCTTGCTTGGACAGCAAGTCTGGGCGTGAATCTAAGCCAAAACAACGATAAAAGTCTCTCACATTTGCAGTCAAGCGGATGACCATGACGGAAGTTTATGCTGGCAGAAATTACTAAACTTTATATGCATTTGAAAGAGGAAGTTAGGGTAATATGCACTTTATGCTTTAACATTTCAATTGCGGTTAATGTTGTTGCCTACAGGGTATGTGCTTGGTCAGACACTTTCTCTACGTACGCCCTTTGCTTGTTAGCGAAATTTGAGTAGCAGGTGTTTAACTAAATAGTTAAATCTTGCGGCACCTTCGCCTGCAGCTGCATTTCTTGCTGCTGCAACTTCATTTAAAAACAAAAACTAAAACTCTAATGACAATCATTAGCAGCATGGCTCGTCTTTCATATTTTTCCAACTATTTAATTATTAATAATTAGCAATTATCTACTGACTAGCAATTTATCTTTCTCTCTCTCTCTCTCTTCCTCTCTACTCTGTCATCATTAGACAACATTTATTGGGCCTAAAGGCTAACGCTTTAGCTGCCTGCACGTTCACAAGCTGCAAATCTTGGTCTAAACTAATAATAGAGCCAGAGCCAAATTGCTTTTGCTTTTGGCCATCGCTCTTCAGCCTTCAAGTCTCAATGCACTCAACTTGCTCCATTTAATTTGTATGTGTAGCTTAGTTAACCCATTTCAACAGCTGCTGCAGACTTCTGTTTTGCCATTCTTGCCTAGCTTGTTCTTATCATCGGCTCTGTAGCTCACAACAACAGCTTAATTTTGTGGTCTTGGCCAAGTTAGCTTGAAATTGAAATTATAATTTCTCTCTGTGTGTCACTTTGGTAAACCACCAAAGCCGCTTTTCTCCTCCCACTGTGTTTGTGGCTGTCCAATTTGGCTTAACAAGTGTTATTAGCAATTGGCACTTGAAACAAGCCATTTGCATGCATTTTAGCTTGTTTTCTGTCCTCGCCGCTTGCAAAGCTATCATTTTGTTAATAGGAAAATGCTAATGATTATTTATTAGACAATAAAAAAGAGTGTTGAGTAAATGTGTACAACAGCTTGCATCGTTCTAGATCATTTGTTTGCTACTTCTAATGACGACCTAGTAATATGTTTTTGTTTTAACACAAATCGATTGCCGTGCGATCGATCCAGTTTGCCATTAAATGAAACAATGTCAGTGACGTTGGCAATAAAACTAGGCAGAACACAATCATCAGAATATCATCATTATGGTTTGTAGACACAGTGAGGCACAGAGAGATGGTCAAAGCACAACGATTGTTGATCAATACTGGGTTCATTGTGTTTCGCACAGTGTAGCTGCTGTATGTGTAGCAATAAGTTAATTCCACTGATTGGCAGATTGTCTGCGGCTCTGTGAAATGCAATGCTTCTAACCCAATTTGCGATGGATATGGAAAACTTGGCATCAGCGCAAGCGACACTTGATGGATGTTGCCCATGTTGCCTTGCTGCAACACACATGCATTGCATGTATGTAGGGCGCCCTGAGGCCTGCTGGCTTAAGGTTTACGACTTCATATTTGACAGCCATCATTTGCCGGAACCACAGCTACATAAATAACTCTAGCCAGATCTAATGAATCTCTCTCAACAGTGGCTGTGGGTTCACTCAGGCTTTAGGCATTTACTCAACTGACCCTAATTACACTCAGTGTTTATGCACAGAGAGTGTGAAGAAATGGGTGGATATTAATGACAAGGGAAAGCAGCTTTACTTTCAGCTGATCAAATTTGTTATTGCTCTAAATAAATACATTGCAATTTGTTGTGAAAACTTTGGCTCATTATGTGATTATACTAATACCACATTTCCGTTGTCAAGAAAGTTTTACTTAAAAAGTATTCGTTTATGGCTTGACTGAAACATTTTTGTAATTCGATTTATTTGTTGATACTTTTCAGAATTAATTACACATTTGATATGCTTACTGTACCGTAGTAGTCGTATCTGCATAATAAGATCATGAACCGCTAGATGCTAACTGATCACGAACTAATTTTGGCCTCCAGGTCTAATTGCGCACTGAACAGCAACAGCAACAGCAACAAGAGAAGGCACGTCAATAATGAAAAGCAAACAGTGAAAAATCAGGCAAGAGCTCAGTTATACCTCGAGTACTATCATATACGCTATGATGCATTTGCGTGTGTGTGTGTGTTATAACGGAGCTAATGCTCAGTTGAAATTTGTAGTGCAACACAACGGCAACTTGCCACGCGCATGTGCCACGAGCACTGAACTCACAACAGCAACAGCAACGAATTGGATGATGATGCTGCAGCCACTTTCATTTTCATGCTCACTCACAATGGAGCTTATTAATCTGGTAATTACGAGTAGTGTTATGTGAATGTCTGTCTGCGTTGATTAGACCAGACATAGAATTAAGTTAGTAAAACGTTTGCATTGTTAAGCCATGCATGCCATCTCCCTCGCACTTGCGCCTTTTCAAGATATATGACCTAAGCTGACAAG
The DNA here is from genome assembly GCA_035044725.1 of Scaptomyza caliginosa. Taxonomy (NCBI): domain Eukaryota; kingdom Metazoa; phylum Arthropoda; class Insecta; order Diptera; family Drosophilidae; genus Scaptomyza; species Scaptomyza caliginosa. The sequence continues at coordinate 1,363,037 of JAWNNR010000413.1, forward strand.
TTGTTGGTAACTGCCTTTCTGGACAGCACGTTATGTTGCGTTACGCTTTACAAAATTTGACAGTGAAATGCATTCTTAAGCTAGTTAAGCAATAAATCTTTCACTTGTATAGTGTAAACATTTCATGTGGGAATTTGGAGTTTGTTGTTTCGTATTGCAACTAAGCTGGGTTTTTTTCTTACCTTAACAGTTCCTTTTGCTTCTTGAGTGGCCAATTTAGTTTTCCACTAGCTCACACTTTACAGTCTATAAACTCTTTGACAGCACCATAATCACAAGTGGCTAGATTACCATATACTTAACTGCAGTCAACAATTATTCTCATTCTCTCTCTAGAAAAACTTTACAGTGTCATTGACATTTAATAGTCTACTCATAATTTGACATGCAGAGCTCTTACTGAATTAGTCACAGTCTACGTAAATGTGTCTTCACTGTGTTGCGAAGCACAATGGGACTATCAAAATAAGCAATAAGAATAATAAAGTAGAAAAAACAAAGCTGAACTTTAGGAACTTGTGACTCTGTACATAATTTAGCGTATATAAAAACCAGATAGCCTGTTTCTTCTATTATATTTTGTTGAGTTAAGACGCAGCGCACTAAACCTGCCACAAGCAGCACTTGACTATCTCTATATGTATGTATTAATGCACCTGCTGCGTTGCCTTGTTGGTTTCCTGCATCAGTGCATGCTAGCTATGTCTCTATCAGCTTTTAACGCTTGTGGAAATGGGCATTGGGAGGCAGTTGAAGCGCAACGCAAGCAATAACAACAACAACTTTGGTAACTGTAGCCATTGGCTGGGCCAATCCGCGTGTCGGTGTCGCAATGCGATGCGTAACTTCTTAAAGCCAAGCAAACGCCTCGATTTGTACTTTCTGTATATACCCTGTAAACAACGTTTGTGAGTTGCCTCGGCATAAGCTTCACTTATTTATCTTTCTTTCATTTTTCTTAGTTCATATTAAGTATACGTACAGTAATTACTTTTTGTTAGTTCATTAAAACTTTAGTTCTTAGCTTCACCTTTCACTCTGCTTAAAGAATATTCATTTCCTTTTACTAAACGTCTAATTATAGAGTATTTTGACAGTCGATTATTAAGTTGTTTTTTCGTCGCACATTTTAAAGCATGTTTTTGTTGTTTCTACTTGCTGTTTGCTGTTTTTCGTGGCATGCGGCATGTGGCGCATCCCAATTCTGCCTAGCAGTCGCAACATTCGCTTACAGCTCATAACTGTTCTTGACGCGTTTGCCTTTTCGAAAATTAGTGGCTATGCCATGTGCGTTTTGGGCCATGTTTGGTGGCGCTCTGCGCACTTGACCGACAACAACAACAGCAGCAATCCCAAGGCATTCACTGTCTTCCCTTTCCCAGCCTTGGCTAATCAACTGCGCACTTTTTTTTGTTTTCAATTTACCGTTAGCATTATTTTTGTTTAGTTTTAGGCCAGAACTTTTTAGAGAATGCAGCTTCCAGCTGTCAAGTATCTTGGTGAACCTGGAGGTTACCAGTTCCCACTAGACAAAGCGCCGTAAAGTGAATGCAAGTAATAAAAACTTAAAAGAATACTAAGCAAATTAGGTCTAAAGACTTAAAAATTTCGTATGCAATGCCGTTAGTTTATGCTCGCATTTTGCTTGGCTCTTTAAGTACCTGCAGCTAGATTGTTTGCTCTTGATCTGGGTTGTCAGTTACGAGCTGTTCTAATTGTGGGAGCTTGCGTTGTAGCTCAAAAGCATAAAACCACAAAAGTAACGCTATTCCAGCTTCAGCTACAACGCCAACGCCATTAAGTAATTTTCTCATTCAACTCAAGTCTCTAGCTGCTGCTGCTCCAAATTCTCGTAAATAATGCCAGGCTGCTTACCTCTGCTTATTTCTCTACTAATTTTTATTGAACTTTTTCTGGAGCAAACTATTTTTGTTTTGGCATTGCAGCGAAAGTGTGTGGCGTGTATTATTATCGTAGATCTTTATGTGATCTTTTGGATTAAGGTTTGGGCTTGGACTATTCCATTTTAGCTGTTTGCTTTGTCCGCCAAAGCCAAAGCATGGCTTTAATGTGTAGCTTAATAGCCAATTCGTGAGCACCAAAACTTAGATTGCGAAAAACAAACCTACAACTTATCTATAATAAGCTGAAGCGGGAAAGTTAGCGTTGAATAATTAGCCAATGCAACAAAAGAGAGATTATAGATTAAATCATATATTAAAGAACTTTTTCATAACCTACGTTGTTGCCATCAAAAGACCAAACAATTTTCATAGCTGTTTGTGCCCAAATGGAACTTGCCTGCTTTCGGTTCCCTGACTCATTTTCTGAACTCTGGATATGCTGTTTCACAATGGCATAACCCAAAAGTTGACACCAATCTTAACAACAAAAAAAAAAACAAAGCCAACAGTATCATTATCATTAAGAGTGTTCACTGTCATTAGCCCAGTATTTACCTCTTAACCGCTGCCTACCCTGCTCAGTTAATGGTTAAGTTTTGATGTTCTTTTTGGCTTGTTTTCTTGTTATAATAATAAGAAAAATGCAGCTTGTCAGTTGGTTTATCTTTGTTCTACTGCCACAAATTCAAATCTTAGACAGAGAATCGCTGTAATTAGAGCCCCAAAGGTAACTAACTAAAACGGCTCAAAGACTTGTGGGTGGTAATTGGTAATGAAAAAGTTTTTATGCTGTGGCTTTTAGGGTCTTGCATTCTTTAGTTTCTTTTAAGATTGTTTTGAATACATTTTTAATATAAAAATTTATATCTTTTCAAACTTTCTTCAACAGAACCCTGAGCATAAATCATTATAATTTTAAAGCACTTTTTAACTTTACAACTTTCTTCACTTGGATTTCAATTGTTTTGAAGTTCGTCTAATGATGAATGTTAATTATGAATTGTGGCATATCTTAGATGCGTATGATTTTTTTCTTTTTTGGCAAAAAGCAATTTAAAGCTAAGCAGCGCTTACAAAAGAAAAACTTTCACAAACAATTTTTACTTTCGTCGAGAGGCTCGCTCGCATTCTAACAATAACAACAACAACAACAGCAACAAGTAATACCCACAGCAGCTGCCCATTGTTGGTGTCTCATTAAGTTGTTTTGCTGCTTGTGGCCAAGATCGTTGGCCTCATTATAAAGCCTAGTCTAAGATCAGCTCAAAGTCATCTCTTTTAGATTGGTTTGTATATTTTTTTGTATATTAAGTGCAACTTGGTTCTGCTCGCCTTAACATTGAAAGCAATCGCAAAAAAACAACAACAACAACAACAGCAGAAAAAGGTGAAGATATTTCATGAAAGCATTTTGTTATTGTTCTATGTGTGTGTGAGTGTGTGTGTTTGCATACACAAAAGGGAAACGGAAACCCGCAGACACTAAAGATTTATGTATGCCACATGCTAATCAACGTCAAAACGCACCGTGGGTGAAATTTGAGAGCAAGTTGCAGTTAAATGGGTGAAGGTGACGTCCACGCCAGTAGCAAATACACTTGGCAAAATGCAATACAAGCATAGCTGAAAGAGAGTTTAAGGTTTCTCTGAGTGTAGCTTGAGAAAGTTTTTTCCTCATCTGTTGGCGATCTTAACGCTCACTTGGTTTTTGTGTTCTAATAACAACAGAGCCAACAATACCTTTCATACAAATAAGTAAGTATATATATATATCTCGAATGATGATTAAAAATGCCTAATGGCTTTTCTATGCAAAATCCATTTTTGAAGCTAAACATTTCTCCCATATTGGGCAATCATGAAACGACGTCATTCAAGTTGAAGTTAAGGTTTATCTATTGTCGGTTTGTGTTGCACGTTTCATGTTGCTGTAGCTGTTGCTGTTGCTGTTTCTCTTGCTGTTTTATCTGCCGGCTTCCGTTTGGAGAAGCCAGAAAACTATAACTGAAAACGTTTCGTTGACAACATTTTGTGCCACTTTCATGCAAATTATTACCGCTTGACCGTTGCTTTGTTGTGGTTCTTAATCTTAACATTTATTTCGTAACTTCTTGTTGTTGTTGGTTATTCTTCTTGGATTAATTTCTTGGATTCTTGGCCAACAAATGAATAAAACACTTTTTTCATATATATTTTACAATAATAAATTAATATATTTATTTTTATACAAGAAAACTTATTAGCTACAATACAAATACTAAGCACTAAACAGCTTTGTATATCAAAAGTATTTTATTCCTAGTATAATCGTATAGATTTGCACAGCAAAACGCATTGTCTAAGTTTAAATGTTGTAACTGGAAAATGTTGCATAAATTACGATACGACACGACAAAAGATCAACAGATCTTTTGTGTGGGTTGCTCTCGCTGCTGATCCCGTAAGTACCGTACTAATGCCAGCTACCAAGTGGTAGGAGGAGCAGAGAATGTATGGAGCAGGCATTGGGCCGAAAGTCTATGCGCAGTCGTCTTCAGCTAAAATGGGTTAGTTAGTTGCCGGCGGCAAACTCGGGCTTCAGCAAGACAAGTGGGCATAAGACGAAGGCGGCAAAGTGGCTACACTTGGAACAAATGGTAAAATGAAAGCCAAAGCTTAGCTTATTGTTGAGTCTGAGTGTAGAGTTGATAGGTTTACAAGGTGCACTGATATTGCTGTTGCAGTGCACGGGGCAGCGTCTTATGCGGCAAATGGGCGGCGGATTGCAACTTGTTGTTGTTGTGGCTGTTGCTGTTGTTGGGCAATCGATGTCGCTGCAGCAGCAGAACGATGCAAATGATGATGATTATCACAGATATGGAAACAGTTACCAGCACGCTGCCCAGATTGGCGCTTACATAACGCAGCGAGGCGACATAGACTGTAAAGAACAGAGAGAGAGAGAAAGAGAGAGCAAAGTAGAAACACGATTGTTAGATTGCCAATAAAAAGTAGCTGTTGTTGTTGTTGTTGTTGGCCATCATTTATGCATCTACTTACACTCATCATCATCATTGGCATCGGCATCGGCATCGGCTGCATCCGTCGTCCAGATGGCACCACCCATCCTCTGATCCACAACAAGCTTGGCATACTTGGTGCTCAATTGCGCTGGCGGCACCACATTCTCCACATCTCGCACCGCCAAGCTGTTGAGCTCATTTAAGCTGGCCAAGCTCAGAGCACGTCCCTGCATTCGTTGTTGTTGCTGTGGCTCCTTTTCCACCTTATGCTCCTCCTGCGTTAACCTCTCCTGTTGTGGTTTCTCTGGTGGCGACGTTTCCATAACTAAAGCAGGCTGCTCTTCAGATTCCTCCATCTGCTGCTCGGACTCCTTGAGTACCAGCTCACTTTTGTTAACAAAACGCATATTTCGCATCTCTCTGCCCAGACGCTCCTCATCCGGCTGAAAGGGATCATTGGACTCGACTGCAGCGGCCACACCATTCTTGCCAGGCACTGTAAAGCTGGCACGCACTGTTTGCATGCCCGACTGATAGCTGCAGACGACAACAAAGCTGTGCGAAAAATGCGTGAATAAGTGAAGAGAAGAGAAGAGAAAGGAGTTCAATTCCTTACCGCCTGGTGCTATGGGTGAATATGCCCAAATTCTCTTGGACTGTGATGAAGGTCTCGACGGTGTTTGTTTCTGGTTTGACCATGCTGCCGCATTGCTTATGATCGATTCTCATGGTATATTTATCGGCTGGATCCATGGCATTGCCCTTGATGCCACAATCGCCGCCATCGACCACAATGAGACCACCGAAATAGGGACCCGTTTCCACTTCAATCTCTGAGGCATCTGCCAGACACTGTGTGGCATGTGCAGAGACTAGTAAGAGTCGAGGGAAAGTGTGAGTAGCTGCAGCTGTTGAACTAACTCCTACTCCATACTTACAGGCCTTGGTGGGTATCACAATGCTCTGACTGGGCAGATGAGCTGCTGCTATTGCTGCACCACCTTCGATCTCATTGCTCTCCACATTGAAGAGCTCGGAACGTGCGCTGCTGCTGCGCAGGCGACGCGATTGCACTGGACGTATGTGGAAGCTATAACGGGTTGCCATTCTCAGATTATCTATAGCGGCGGCAAAGTGTTGCACACGAGTCGAGCTGCAAGCATGAAACAATGGAGGTCAGCAAAGGTCAGCTAAGTATACACTTGGAAAATTTTGTCTGAAGCACTTACTCCACATGATGCTCGGCTGGTGTGGTCAGAAGTTCGTTGGTGGCAACATTGGGCACAACTGTGGCTGCCGTGGCATTCACCAGCTTGATGCGACATCGTTGGGGTCCATAGTTCTGGATTTCACAGTAGAAGATCTGAAAGGCTTTGGGTGGTTCCACATCAACGCTCATATTTGTCACGCCATCCACATTCACAATTGCATTCGTATTGGTATTCGTATTGGTATTCCGCTTGGTATCTGTGTCATGGGCCGACGTCACGAACTCAACTTCCCAGGTCAGATTCACCGATTTGTAATTTGGTTCACCAGCAACGCCGCGTATCTCTGTTTGGTTTGGTTTGGTTTCGTTTGGTTGCAATGGGGATTAGAAAAAAAAAAGAACACAATGCCATAGAGTTTTTACGTTTTCAAATAGTTAAATGGGGTTAGTCAACAGATGCAACTGCTACTAGCAATTGCAGCTAGCCCAAAACTCAATAGTTGCTTCTTGCATGCAAATCAGTTTAAAAACAAAAATAAAGGCCAAGAACTTGTTTTTCGCTTTTTTATTTCTTTATGGGACTGCACTAAGTGCAGATCGTGTTGTTGTTATTCTTGTTGTTGTTGCACCACAGGTGATGGAGAATATGGCTGGAAGTGTGCTGGGAATTAGCGTGTCCAGCTAACTGATTGCCAACTAGTTACCAACTAACTTTTGAGTTATTGAATGCCACAAAAAGTGGCTTAAACGTTGTTCAACCAGCAATTACTTAAGTGCAACAGTTTTACAGCTCTTTAACGGTTTTTGGGTTAAAGTTAAGTAAAAGTGACCGAAGAGAAGTTGTTCCTAATAAATATGTTTATTATTCTAGGCACTTTCTATTTACTTAAGAAAAAATTTCTCCCTCACTTGTCTAGAAATCTGAGGCATCAACCACAGACAGAATGACACATTTGAGGCATGGACACAACCACAGATTTCTACTAGCCAAAAGTGCGTTTTCCTTGCTCATTTTCCACTTGCTGGCATGGCAGAACATTGCATAATGCGCAATTAGAAAATAGTAATTTTCTGTGCTAAGCAGCAGAGGCTAAAATGTTGTTTTGGTTTGCTTGTTGTTTGTTTGGGGATTTGGAGTTTAATGTTGTTTGTTGGCTTCTTGCTTGCTTGCATTTTCCCATGTTGAAATCATTGACACCAATTTTGAATTCGCGTGGCCGCCTCCGTGCCTCAATACCTCAATGCCTCGATGCCTGCGATGCATGCGGCATTTAGGCGAATTTCACACAAAGCAAAGAAAAATACGAAAGAATTACAAACCAAAAAAACAACAGCAACGAAAAAAAAGAACATGGAAAAGTGAAAATTCACATAGAGTTGTGGCACCATTCTTAAAGAGAACTCTCACAGATCTGCCAATAGAAGAGCATCAACAACATTAAGTTCAGGTCGACGAAGATGTCTTCCTCGACTGATTAGAAACTGTTCGAGTTGGTTGACAAGCTGGCCAGCGTTGAAGGAGTTGCAGCATGAGCAAATAAATCTTATGATTAATGACTTTTCACTCGGTTTGTAGCGATTTTCACGTTGTAAGTTGTCAGCTGTCAATTGCCTGCAGCATGACGTTGCACTTAGTGCTAAGCGTGTGACATATTATGTAACGCACGTTTCTTTTCTTCGTTTTGTTATTTATTGTTTTTTGTGCCCAAGGGAAAACAGTTGGAAATTTGTTGCTGAAGTGTTGGAAACTTTATGGATTTGACAAATCATTCAAGGTTGAAATGATGGAATAAATGCAACCGTTACAAACACATCAAATTGGTACATTATGTAGTCGGTTGTATCGTATTCTAATAATTATATTTCGGTTAATAGACTGAGTAAATTGTGGCAAGTCAGTGATATTGATGGCCGGCTTAGTTTTAACCAAGCACTGTCATTTCAGCCTGGTCTAATGACACTTTTGCTCTCAGCCAAACCAATGATTAAAAAACACAAGAACAGCAACAAGACGAAGATAAAGTAGAAGAGAGAAAAAAAGCAGAACGCTGCCGCAATTTCCGCCACAGTTTTGCGGTTCTGGGGCGGTTTGGTCTTACTCTCTTTCTCTCTCTCTCTCTCTCTGTCTCACTTGGTGTTTGCTGCTGTTCCTGCACAGGAAATGTCTGAACAATTGCAAGGCATTGCTTTGATTGGCATAAAATAGCTAAAATTAGCGCTTGCCGCTAGTTCGTTGCCTAAGTCTTTTGATTTTTATTTCTTTTCCCTTCTCGCTTTGCGGTTTTTTGTTTTGTGGCAAAGCGTGAAACAATTTCGCTTGCCAAGGGCTGCCCTTTTTTGTTGCCTGTTGCAAACAAGGTCTGCTTTGTGGTAGACAAGAATAAAACAACAACATCAACAGAATGCACACGTTGCAAGATCTCAAATCGTGACCAAATGCAATTAGGCAGCCAGGCTGCAACAGCAGCAACAACAACAACAGCAAGAACTAAAGAAACAGCAAGCTGTTGAGAGTGTGTTTTTGATTGCCAAAGAAGGGTAGCATAAGTTTGTCTTGAAAGTTAATACCAAGAAGTTTATCAAACTTTTCTAAAGGGTATATGAACTTCGTCCTTAGCTAGCTATTATTGTCAGTGTCTGTTCTTCATCTTTTTGTTTTAGGACTTACCATATTTGCTGTCTGCATTGTTGTTGCTGCTGTTGCCGTCTGCAGATGTATTCAATTTGGACTCTGTCAGCATCGTCGCATTGTTGTTGTTGTTGTTGTGGCTGGCTGTTATTCGGGAGCGTCGTGTTGCTGCCGCAGCATTTGGCATTGCCGGCAGCAACACGAGCAACAGCAACAGCAACATAAAGCGGCAACAACAACAGCTACTGCTGCTGCCTGCCATTGATTTGTTTGACATTATTTGCGCTTGATTTATGAAATTTCGTTTGATAGTTGTTGTTGTTGCACTTGCATCAAATGTGTGTCAATTGGGCGCCACAAAGTGCTTATTGTTGCCCTTTATTTTCACTTGCAATCACTTGCTGGCTTATTATTCAACAACAAAATGTAGCACTGCACACAAGCTTTTCGACTCACACCACACGGTATATAATATTTCAATTTGATACACGTTTCGCTGCGTTGCTTTTTGCTTAAACTAACGGCATTAATAACGGAAAGCGCACTGCACAAACGACAACCGAACGCGTTCGCTGGCGTCGCACAACTGAAAGCATCGCTGCCGACGAGCTCTGAAAGAAGCAATGCCAAAAACAGCTGTTGGAGAGCAATGCCAAGGCCGTCGTTGCTTGAACAACTGAGCGAGCTTTTTGTCTAGCAGAGCGTCGAAGCTTTTGCTCTCTCTTGTTTATCATATGTTTACCATATGCTTTCGGTTTTAGTCTGCTGCTGCTGTTCTTGTTGTTGTTATAATCCACAAAATCCAACATTAGAAATGTTAAGCAGTAAGAACATTGCTTATCAGCAGGCGCTTATCTTTGTGGAAAACAGTATTTTTTTACAAGCGCTAAATTAAAAATCCATATTGAGAAAAACAAAAAACCTTTTTGTATTATTAAGTCAAAGCTTGTTGCTGTTATTGAAAAACTAAACGAAACGCTTTCCCTTTTTTTTTGGAAGTTTTTGTTTTTGTTTTTTTTCACTTATTTTTTGTTGGACTTAAGCTTATTGTTTTGTTTTCCAGCGCAGTTGTTGTTGTTGTTGGCGTTGCTTTGATTTATGCTTAATCAGCAATATTATTGTTATTAGTTTTCTATGGCGACTAAAATTAGCTGCTGCTCTTTGCTGGCATTATTCATGAGCATATTTCATCTTCCCTGACTTCTGCTACTTCAATACAAAAGTTGCTCAAACGAATTCAATCAAAATGAAGAAGCAGAGTAAATGAATATGCGAATAATTATCATCAACAATTTCACTTTGCTTACAATAACAATAAAAAACGCACGCTTTTTGTTTGGCTTTACAATATTTGGTTATTGTTATAGTTATTGTTATTGTTATTGTTATAAATGAATCAATAAACTTGATTGCATAATTTTGTAAAGTTGTTTGCTTTGGCCGGTTTTTAAACTTATGCAGATGTATTGAATGTAATTTTGTGAAATTTTATTACTATTAACGTTTTAAAGTAGGTGTTTACGAGATAGCTAACAACTAATTTATTGCTCATTAATTGTTATCATAAGTATTAAAAGATTCAGAAAATTGGTTTCTTTTATGCCTTGAACTATAATTTCCTACCAAAATTTTAAGCTATTTTTATTTCATATCATATAATTTCCATGCTTTTCTGTCACATTTCCGAGTCAGAACTTGTTAATTTACCAACACGCAATGTAATTTCCTACTTAATAATGAATAATGCCAACTATTTATATGATAATGAGACAGCCCACCAAATATACTTAGCGCATACACTCTACACACTGTGGCATAGACCCTGTAAGGTCATGGTTAACTTGGCCAACATTATGTAATAATGGCCCACGTTGCGCCATTGTCCATGTATGACGTTAGCAAGTCCTTTGAGTAACATTTAGGGACATTGACCGTTGAGAACTCTACAAAAAACTATTCGAGAATAGTTTTTAGAGGTGCACATTCCACTAATTTTGCTAATTAAAAATTTAATGATGCTTTTAACTAAAAATAAAACTTAAGCGAGGCAAGAGAGGCCTTCGCTGCACAAGTGGAACACCTGTTGTTGCCATTAAAACTCTTTGGCAAGTTTCCCATGAGGTTCTAAAGGGATTGTCATTGAAGGCTCACAAAGGACAAAGGCAAAGCAGAAAGGCAAACAATGCGCAAATTGAAATGTGTTTGCCAAATCACTTGCCACGCCCACACAGGAACCCAGAGCGCACTGCTCCACCTACGCTTGGCCCAGCTGCAAACCAAAATCGAAATGGCTTCAAAGACAATGAAAAGCGCCCGCAAGCCAAAAGCGAATTTTTACCATGTGCCTAAAAGTAGGCAACGAATTTTTATTGCAGGTTACACTAAGAAAATAACGTTGAGCTGCCTTCGCTAGAAGTAAGTTTGTCTCACAGGCAACACAACAAAGTTACTTACCATCCGATTTCTCCGTGTGTACATTATGAATGCGAGCAATGTGCTTGTGTGTGTGGGTTGCGCATGTGTGGCGTATAATTGAGTGGTCGTCGCCAAGTATACTGATTTGCATAGCAGTCGCATGTCATTAGCAGCAGCAACCCGGCGAACCCAGCGTGCACAGCTGGACGAAATTTGACATGGCTTCCACGTGTCCAACAAAATGTCGCGTATACGCAATGTGTTACTACATAGTCTACAAAGTCTACGCAACTGCTGTCGATTGTTTGACTTTTGGCTCCCTCCATCATGATTACATGTCTCGAGCACATCAAACAAGCTTACTTACCAATGACCTCGTTAATGCCACACACACAAACGCAGGAAAAACAACTTCAAGTACAAACACACACGCACACAGAGTGTTGTTTGAGTTTGCTTTGTAATTTGCGCTTATCAGATTTATTTTTATTTTTGATTTTTTAGCCGGTACCTCCCCAAAAGCACACAACACAAAAAAATCCAAGCAAACAGTTTGTTGTCTAATAAAATACCCTGTTAACAGCTTTTCTTTTCACGTGAAGCAAGTAATATATACTCCAAACTGAAGCATACCCATTTGGCTTATCAGCTTTTGACAGTTAGAGAAGAGAAAGAGACATGAACAAAATATAATCAAATGCTTGCTTGAAGCTCAAATGACACAAGCCACCGGCAGCAACAACAATGCTTACATCGTTGTCCTTAATGTCCTTTCATCTAATGTGCCTGTTGTCCTGTTCCGTTCCATTTTGCTGCTGGCACAATTAAAGTAATTACCTCGCTCGCCACTGGCGCTATAAAAGTCGCTAATACTCGTTAATAAACGAGTCGACATCGTTGATAATTATCATTGACAATGCTTTGTGCATTGGTCAAAAGGGCTAGCAAGAGGAGTGGGGGCGTGGCATACTTACTTAGCCATTAATGGTTGTAACAAGTGCAGCAATGGCTAAAAACTCATTTGATAGTGTATTTGTATTTAGTTCATCATCGACATCATGTACATACATCATATAACGATTAACACATGCTCTATAATTACATAAACTAAATTTAAGTTAACTATTAATTAATTGGTCGAGCGCTGGCAACGTTTACTAACTCTAGATAACTATAGATATATGTATAATTTGTTTAGGGAAATTTGTTGTGGTCTAACAAAAGCCGCCTAAAACTATGCTATCAATTATAAAATAATACTTGTGAGATAATGGAGTATTTGTTTTTTTTTTGGTGTTTAAGGTTACATAATTGTGGAATTAACGCAAATCAAATTTACATACCAAAGGAATTGTGTCTATATACCAAACTTAACAGTGCAATGCTTACGTCTCTAGAGGTTGGTTCTTAAAACAACTTATCAACTTTAAGATATTTGACTTCAGGTGCTAGGTTTTTAGATATATTAAACTTTTTTTTTTGTTTATGAGACAGTTCTCAAATATTTTTAGTCTTTTTTTGTTGTTGTTCATTTAAAACTATTTTTAACAAAATGTTTGCTATATTTTTTTTTGTGTGAGGAACAATTTGGTTTTTTTTTCGGTTTTTTGTTGTTGTTTTTTAGGTGTAAACTGGAATTTGTTTTGCTATAAACTAAGAGGCATTAACTCAAACTATGGCATCTTCTAGCTAAGTGGCTTGCACAGACGCAGTAGCAACGGATAGTGTAGATCCTCGTCGTAGAGCACTGAATCAGCCTTGAGCTGAAGATGACGCTGCCAAATGGTCTCATTGTAACGTGTGGCAAGCTCCACACGAAAACCACGCGCCACACACTCATCCCGAAACACATTGAGCGTGCGACCACGACGTGGCGCCATTATAAGTGCCACACCCTGTGGCGCCAAATAATACCAGATGGTATCGACCAGCGCCGATCTGGCCTCATCAAAGAACAAACAGTCCGCACACAAGATATACTCAAACTTCGATTGCTCCGCCTGGGCACGTGCCGAGCACTCCTGCCACTTGAGCACTGAGCATTTGGTATAGCAGCTCAGCTCGTTGAGGCATACTGTCTTACGCACATTCTCCACGCTCACCTCGTTGCCGTCTGTCAGATGGACGGCATAGGGTTTGGCATACTTGGCCAGCATGAGGCCGGCGAGTGAGGTGAAGCCGCCGCCCAGCTCCAGTATCCACTTGCCACGATACGCGGCCAGATCGGATAGTACCAATGCGGTGAGTGCTTCCTCCGACGGCCAAACACATATATTGCCAGTGTTATTAAAGCCTGCAATGAAATGAGTAACTGAATCATGTTTGGCGATCCTAACTCAATAACTTACCCATTAGATCATTGGCAGTTAGTTGTCGCTCCATGTGATGTATGTTGACAGAGTATTCGATGTCGTTGTGCAGCTGCATGCGATATTTATACCAGTTCTCGGTTTTGCCCAAACACTTAAGGCTCACATGATCCTCGAAGCTATCCTGACGCAAGAGATCGAAGCTTTTGAAGCGTCGCACTGAAGCTGTTTGCTCCTCACTGAACTCATCGCTCGAGGAGCTCACCGTCTCCTCGGAATCCTTGCGCAACACTTTGGCCAGAATGCGCCAACGTTTCTGTGCCGTATTCTGTAGATTGGGCGTGGCTGGCGGCGTTGGTGGCATGAAACCATTGTTGCTCATAGCTTTTCCTGTCACAATATCCTCCACTTCCAGTTCGAGACTGCTGGGACTGCCGCCCAGCGTTTGGGTTTCGTTAAGTGCTGGCATTTCCAAATTGTTTTCGAGATCCTTGTTCAGTTTCAGTTTCAGATTTTGATTGCTGTCCATTAGCGCATTTCTCAGCGTTTGCTCCTTGAGCGCATTCAGCGTATTATCGATATCGTATTGCAGCATCAGCGATATGGTCGCTATATCATTTGCCCTTGCCACACCTTTAACACACTTCGACTCTTCCAGCTGCTGCAGCTGCTGCTCCAAATTATTGTTACTGAGTTTCGTTAATTTATTGAATTTATTTTGATTTTGTACTAAGGTTGCTGACATTTTTTCAGTTTCTCGTCGTTCAATACAGTTTTCTCTTACTTAAACAGTTTTCTCCCTGCAAAGTAATAAGTTTAAAAAATAGGTTACAGACTTAAATATTTATATATATGAAATTTTGCAGTTGCCATAGCTTGTCCAACTTTTAAAGGCAGCAACTTTTCAAATTAACCGTTTAAAATATTGTGTGTGTTTTTTTTTTTTTTTGCCCTTTTTGCCTTGCCAAGCACAGAGAATTTTTTAGTTACTTTTTTTGTTTGAGACTGGCCTTCAATTAAGCTTAGCTGTTAAAAGGTTAATTATCTATCCATAAGGAAAAATTATTCTTTAGCTCAGCCTTTGCACGGCGTAAAGTATGCAGAAAAAAAGGTCTTCTTGTTTATTCAAGACACAAAATACTAAACATAATTTAAGCACTATTAAATTGTCGTTAAAAAAATAACTTTGTATACATTCAACAATGTTTGTATCACAAAAAAAAAACAAACTTTATTATAGTCAACATAGTCTCCAACGGAAAATAGTGCTGTTTATTACATTTTAAGATGTTGCACATTTTTTGAGTTTGTTTGTTTGTTTTGCTTGCTTGTTGTTTTTTTTCGTCATATAAATTCATCAAAATTAAGAAATTTTACAGCTCATAATAAAAATTTTGATTGCGCTGACGAGTTGAGTAAAAACAAGGCAGACTAAGGCATCCAAAGAAGGCGTTGAATTCTGATTAAGGGTTGAAGGTCTGGTTATTGAATGGATTGATGGATAAGTGGGTGGTCTGTCTGCCAGACCATCGACACCTGCGCCTCTGGGAATGTGTAATCAAAGTGAGCGCAATTAAAATTTAACCGAATCAGCATGTCTGTCTTGAATGTGTGTGTACGTGTGAGTGTTTGTGTGTGGGAGTGAGGAATGTGTTTGTTTTTATATGCGAGCATTCACTTCAAACGGATGTTGTATGCGGAACAGAATACATATACATATGTAAAGGTGCATACGTATACGTATACGCAATGTGGCTTCATTCAACATGATTCCGTTTGAAAGCAAAGCCAACGGCTATGGCACACTTAATTGGCAGACGAAGAGAGTATGAAAAACTCAAATAGCAGCTAGAATTACATTTAACTTCTTTAGCCGCGCTTCAAAATCGCTTTATATCAAGTGAACTGGCGATTTGTTTTAGTTTGGAAAACAAGTTCAAGTAAGTTTAGAGCCTTGATAAGCGTTGCCTCCTTTGAGGCTTATGAAAAGCATTTGCTTTAGTGGTAACAACAAGCGTAACTGAATTGTTATATATAGTAAGTATACGCAGAGTTGTCAAGGCAGAGATTTCAACTACTTTAGTCAGCAGGAAAAAGAAAACAAAGGCTCCAGAATTTATTTGTTAAATTAACAAAACACAAAGATGCCAGCTATATCAATAATTCACAAAGAATATGATTAAAAAAACAAAACAAGAACAAAATCAGACAATGGCAAATTTTGTTTCACACACTTGATCAAACATTAATAAGTTCGCTGTAGCTGTAGCACTCGGCAATCCACTCGAGATATGAACTAAAAGTTTCTCCTTCTGGCTCGAAACACGAAACTTACTTTAATGCACGGCCAAAAATGTTGATTTGCATATTAAAAACATGAATATTGAGCAGTTGAGCGGTAAAGTTTAGTTGCTCTGGACACGAACTGGCAAGTTTTGGGTTTACTTCGGGATGAAAATACTACACCCTTCCACCGCCCGAAGCCAAACAAGTTAAATCTTTTTGAGTGAACTTTAAATGCCATCTTACAGTGCGGAGAGTGCAATAAAACAAAAAAAAAAAAACGTCGGAATAATGTTTTCGTGATCCTTGCTTGAGCCTGGGCCAACACCTGCGGGATAAAGATGCCTAACACCGTAGACATTAAAGTCAATTTGCAAGTACAATCAGCCATGGGGCAGTTGGGCACAAAAAACCCAAACCTCTTGATTGGAATATAAAGTTTTTGTTTTTGTGCTTCTCTTGTTGCTGTCTTTCGAGCGGTCAATTCAACCACTTGAGCCAAGTGGCAAAATGTGACGACAACGAATTTGGCTCTAACTTAAGAACAAAGCAAAAAGGTTCACCAATTTGCCATACACAGTCAATATATATACACTCTCTTCTTTGGGGAAAACTTGGCGCTGACTCAAACTTTAACGGTATATCTTTCCCTAGTGTGTGTGAGTTACGTGCGTTAGCACAATTTGGGAATACTTTTACACTGGGAACAAATCTTTATTATTGCTTATTAAAAGCCTTGAAAGTATGTAAGCTTTGTTCTACACATTTTCTTGGAGTGTATTCCAAAGCATTTGTTCCTTTTATTCGGTTGCTCCAGTTGTGTCTCAATGATGCCGCAGCACGCAAACTTATAAGCACATACACACACATACACATTCGCATACACATGTTTACATTTGATACATACATACATTAATGCGTACATACATATGCTGCGTACCCTGCTCATTGCTCGCATAAACTCTTACAATTCATTATTTATTACTTTCACTGTCATGAAATTTGTTCAGCTTTGCTGTTGGATTTTCTTTTTTTTTGGTAGCTAACCTTGAAGTCATCAGCGACAAACACAAGCACACACACACTCACACACACACACACACACACACACGTATACCACGACAGCCACTAATTTATATGCCATGCTCAAGATAAAGTCTTTCGAATCGGGTTATAAAGGGTTATGCTAACGGCGCTAAGCAGATAATAAAATCTAATTTAATTATAAAAAAAATATTGAAGCGCCGCGGTAAAGAAGTTAAAGTCGATTTTGAAATACACTTTATTTTGTGCGAAATGTATTTTTCTAAATATATCTGTCTACAGGCATAAAGTCAGCTATAACACACAATAAATGCTGCATTAAATCTTTTTTTTGTTCGCATTTTAAAGCCAAAACTTTGCATTGAGGAGAAATTGACTTAACTAGAAACTATTTTCAATAAAAGAGCATATTTATATGGCATAAGTAGGGCGGAGATATAGTATAGAACATAATCAGCCTACGCGGCGTATGCGTAATCAAAAATGAAATTGGATTTTTTTTTTTGGTTCGTTATATTTTGTTGGTGTTGGTGATTTCTTTTGCCTTTTCCGGAGCGTCTTAAACTTTTATTAGCGCACATAATGCCCATCGATTTATGAGCAACTAGCAACTGTCTATCCGTCTGTCTGTCTGTCTGTCTAGTTGTCTGACTGTCAGTCTTTATTTGTATGAGTGTGTTTGTTTCTTTGTCGATTTGTTTACTGTTTACTAAACACACAGAGATTTACAGCCGTAAGTTGATTCAGAACCAAGCAGATGCATTTGCCTAAGCAATGTATGCAATATGTTTATTTGCATATATTTATGCAATTTAATTTACACGCGCATCTGTTTAAATACTGCTGTGAATCTGTATCTGTATAAATGTGAATCCCTCTAACCGAATGTAAATAAATCAAATATTTAAATTTTTGCATTCTCTGATGTTTGCAGTTGTAAACGTTTTCAGAGGTGTTGTTGTGTATTTAAATAAATATATATATATTGCTTTAAGATAATTTTTAAATACAATTCGAGAGCTAACCGGAAGTGTCTTGGCCAAAAGTGTCATTTGAGTTTTTATTCTTCTGGCAATTAGACATTTGGGTATTTTTGTGTCTCTAACACGTGCATGTTATCTCCGCTTCCCTCTTCTCTGACTCTCTCTCTCTCTCTCTTTCTAAAGGTGAGCGAACTTTATTTTGACATTCAGCAAAAAGTTCAAGGATCTTTTTGCATTTGTTTCAAGCACTCCAATGATGAGCTCCATTTTGTGTGGATTCGAGTGTGTAACTGCCACACACACACACACACACACACACACACAGTTAATAAGAGTGTTTTTTTATTGATTTAGTTTACACACACAAAAACGTTAGAAAAAGTTTATTTCTTTGCCTTTAATTTGATTTTTATTTGGTGTTTGCATTTTTCGACACAATTTGGGCCACGCGCCGCTCAAAATCATATAATTTACATAATATGCCATTGGCAAAATGCTGAATCCAGCAATAACAAGCTATCACACACCATTTAATGCCCTTACGTTTCAGTTTTCTAAAAGGTTTATACTAGAGTATTGAACATTCGACCTTTTAACCTTTTAAATGTGCGAAAATATTGCAAAATGACAAATATGTAAAACATTTTCAGCTCAATTGGCTTAAAGTCACCAAGTTGCCCACGCGCTTAAGCTCCCCCCTGCCAGTGGGCGTGGCATGTAGGCTAAGGGTAGTGGGTGTCTTAAGGGGTTTTTCGGTCTTGCAACCTTCTAAGTAAGAATATTAAAGTGGAAATTTCACGCTGCGACAAGAAAAAGTTTTTAAAAACAGCAAGCAATTTGACCTTTAAACAGGGCCGATATCAAGTCCTATATGTATATATAAATATATATGTTTATAGCACCCTGGAAGCAAAGCCGAGGTCGCGCTTAAAGGCATTTTATTTGTGAAAAGTCATTGCCGCCTTCTAAATCGTACAAGCCAAAGAAAAAACAAAATATATTCTTTTTTGTTTGTTGTCAAATATAAGATAAAGAGAGACATGGAGAGAGTGGGGAAAGGGGAAGAGAGAGAGAGGGGCACTACATTAACCAATAAGCATAACAAAACAAATAAAAATCAAAAATAATAAGGCGACAGTTGGATAAACAAACGACAAAGAAAAATCCGAGAGACAAGAAAACGAAAGTGAAAGAAATTATTCAACGTTAATCCATTTAGCGAACACAATTACCACGTGCTGAGCGCATTTAAGCCAATTAGTTTTGGCCAAATTCAATAAATAAATAAATAAAATTAGATAATAATAGTTGTTGTTGTTGCTTTATAGCAATAAACAAATTCAAACAGGAACATAAATAAATAAAAAGAAATTGGCATATGCAGGGATATGGCAAAAGACAACTCTTTCGCCCACTCCTCAACAACATTGTCCTTTGACGGGAAACGGTTAACACACACGCCCACACACACACCCACACAGTCAGTCTATAAATAGTCGCTATTGGTAACTCTGTGTGTGTGTGTGTGACCATTGCCTGAGGTGCAGCTGACAAGAGCAGAAGCATCATCGCCAGTATCCAGAGTAGCAGTAACAAGAAAAACAACAGCAACAACAGCAACAACAAGCGACTGACAGAAATGCGACGTGTCTCGATGTCATTGTCGTCTCGGCATGGCACTGGTTAAAGGTTTTTGCAGTTGCCAGTCACTTGCCAGTTGCCAGTTGCCAGTTGCTCTGATGTTGACAATGTTGGCTTTTAAATACACTGAGCGATAATATCTAAATGTCAGCCTAAATGGTTTTTTAATGTCTTTGTTAGAAAGCATGAGCAGAAGAGTCAATAAAGCCATAACTATAAGCTTGATTTTTCTCTGCTCTTTCATAGCTCTAAGAACACACAGTTTTTGTCTCAGTGTTCACATGTATTTATAGCAAAGCGCAGGTTATGGGGCAGGCTGCTGCTGCGTGCCATGAAAGTGCTCCTTTGGCGCAAAGATTGACAGAGAGAGGGTGGACAGAAGGGAAGGGGTTGCAAGGTAGGGTTGTAGCTATGTTGAGCTGTTGCTGCTCTTGCTGCTGGGGATGCTTAAATGCTTTCATCACTCAGCTGGAAAGCCTGGCACGCTTCGGCGCTCGCACGCACAGCCAGGGTGGGAGGGAGGGAGGTAGGTACGGTGCTAGGCAGAGATCGAGAGGACCAGTTTATTTGAAGCAGAAGTTGAGAGTTGCTACGTGTATATACAAGTATTGGGGTCAGCTGCCTAAGCAAACACCATCAAATGGGAAAGGGTCAAAGGAAATTGAGTCAACTGCTGTTCTCAATTGACCCTTGCAGCCGTTACCTTCTATCTTTAGCAGCGTTGTGGACAAATCAGCTTGTCATGATTGATGTCCGGTGGGAAGAGAGAGGGAGAGGGGAGAGTAGCTATATTTGCCACAATTTCTGTCAGAGATTTGCAAACACATTTATATTATTGACTGTGAATGAACTTTGTGTAAGCTTCTGCTCTGGTCGTCGATATTGCTAATACGCACCGTATTTCGTTTTCCACATTCCATCACCTTTTCACAGAGAAATGTTTGTGACTGCGTCTAGCGACAAATTGTGCGTTTCTATTTGAATGGTAACATAATCGTTAAAGTTAACTGTAATATCCGTGAATAACAGCAACATTATACTAATGCGAGCTGCTTGCTCTCCCCTCCTTGGTGGCTCAAGTTTAATGTAGCCAACAAGCTAGAAACTTGCCAGAAGATTAAAGCTTAAGTGTTTGAGCTTAAAGTGAGAACTTTACTGTTGCTATTGCTTGCCTGCAAATGTCACCGCAAAAGGGAATTGCAATCCATAAATCGTAAGTGTCTAAAGTGAGTTAAATAAAATGGATATAGAAACGTTAACATAAATCAAATTGCAATTCATACTGCAGCAGTCAGTTTTGAAATCTAACTTTGATAATATACATTTTCAATTCCCAATATTAAAACAATATAAGAATGACAAGCACAAACTGTAAGCACTTTAAGCGGAAGGGAAGGGGAGGCTATGTAAAAAACATGAAAGCCATTTAGCAAATGCGCCACGTTGAAAGGAAAGAAAAAAAAACGAAAGCAAAGCAAAGCATAGCAGGGCAGCATATAGTTTTATAATGAACTTTGACACGTGTGCGGGGCAGAGTAAACAGAGGGTAAACAACAACAGCAACGAACTGTTCGCGTGTTTGCTGTCACACAGTTCGAGTGCTGAGCATGGACAACAAAAAAAAAACAAACAAGACGAAAAAAGAAATGTAAAAAGTGCACAAACAACAAATGGAGAACAGCACCAAAGCTGCAATAAATGAAAAATCAGCTTGATGCATGCAATTTTGAAAATGCCCTCGCCGTTACTAACGTACGTAATGGACAGAACGGACAAATGGACTAACTGACTAAACGACTGCATGACTTGACTGACAAGCTGTAGCGCTAGCCACAGTTGCAACAACAGCAACAGCCACAACAGTTGGCCAAACTCATGGTGGCCTTATCACAAAATCGCAGTAGCTGCAACAGAGCAAAAGTTATAACCAAAGCAAGCACTTTAAGCGACTTTAAAATGCTCTTTCTGTATTTTAGCTCTTTTAAAGTATACATGTTTTACAGTAATAACGGTGGATGTAAAGTTTAATTTAGCTTTAACAAAAATAATTATTGAGAAAACTGTAATATTTTTACCATTTGATATTTTATCTTAATTAAATGTTTAGTTTTTAATTAACAAAAAATAATAACTGCAAGATAAACTTACAACAAAACACTTATTATTTTTTTAATATAGTGATCGTATACGTAATTATTGTTAGTCTCTTACAAAAATTAAATGTCCTGCTTTCAACTGGAGCTATTATTTTGTTCATTTCAATTTTTTGTTAGTGTCAGCTAGTTCTTATCTCAACTTAATGGTTGAATGCCGTTTCGATTGTGTGTTGGTGTTTGTGTGCGTGTGTGTGGGAAGTGTTGCACATTTTCTTTTGCTTTTTGGCATCGTATACGTAATATAGTATTGAGGTTCAAAAGTTCAACTGCTCTGAAAGATATATGCAGATGATGGCAGCACACATTATGCAAACTTGGCAATAAAAATTCAATTAACTTAGCCAAGGACAACAATGTCAAGTGGCAGCGCTCGATAAATCAAAAACACACTGTGCAACAACAGCAACAACAACAACAGTGGCAACAAAATTGTGACATGCTGTGCAGTCGTGTTGTAACTTTGATGCACGTTTTAATTATAATTTTGACGCCAACTGTTTAAACACACGCACACACAGACACGCACATAAAACGATAACAAAACATGCAACTGTGTATGTGTGTGTACTTTGTTGTTGTTTTTGTATCGCTTGCACTAATTGTTTGGCACAGAGGGTTTGGGGGGGAGCATAGAAAATGCTGAGCCGACCAACATGTTCAGAAATGTCAGAAAGCGCAAAAATTGAGAGAGATAAGTGAGAAAGCAGTTGAAGCTCTGCATTTGGCTCAAGCTTAATTGAGGCAACAGCAGCCAGCACAAAGGACAATAGACAGAACAAGCCACAAGCTCGCATACATTCAACCACACACGTGTGTGTGTGTGTGTACTAGGCACATATGGTCAGCATGGTAAAGTCACAAAACAGAAAACGTGCAACACACACACAGCCTTATGCACTGAAAGAAAAGTTAACTAAAGTAAGGAAAACCTAAAATGAAAATGATTTAAGTTAACTTATTCTCTAACTAAAAGCATTCTTTTTAACTATCTCAACAAGATTTCTTCAAGTGTACTTGGCAATATAGGCAAAGGCTCAACTATGTACAATGTGTAGCTTAGTCAAGTGTGTGTGTGTGCTTGAGTTTTTGGCGTCGGCATTTCAATTGGGGGTGTTTGTTAGATTTATAGCCCCAAAAGCCATAAGTTTGAGGGTGGACTCTCTGGTTTGTGTGGATTGTGCATGCTGTACTCAATTAATACTCATCAGTGTGACATTAGTGCCATAGCACAGTTCTATACAGGATGGTGGGGGGGAGAGGAACTAGATCAAAGACAGAGATAAAAGATAAATGAGATAAGCACGTGCATTGCAAATTGTTCGAGACGAACGAAGACGAGGATGCCAGGAAGAGAGAGAGGGGGAAGGTTGGGAAACCACTTGATTGGCCAACCACCAAGGCCTTATTGTGAAACCACAACAACAACAAAAACAGCTAGCGCTACTTGCTGTATCTGTATAATTCACCAATAAATAGCACATAATTAATTGTGTTGTTTATCAAGTAACGTTCAAGTGAACTTTACAAGTGGGAAAAGGGGAATGATACCAAAACCTTTTAAACTCTTTCTCCCTTGCGCCTGAGTGTCGCTGACGACATTTAAGTTTAATTTGATCATAAACTGTGCCAAATGCTGCAGGCAGTAAAACGAAAAACGAATAAATTAAACGCTAGCTAAAACTTTAGATGCGAATTGAATAAATAAGCAGAAAATTGCTGAAAAGGCAGCCAAAAATAAAACTGAATCAAATGCAAAACAGTTGAACTTCTAAGTGAGTTAAATGGAAGTTGTTAAAAGCAGCCAAGCATAGAGCACAGATAATTGATAGAATATGCCGTTTAATAATGCATTTGGCAATCATAATTTTAAATCACAAAACCAAATCAAAATCAAACTTTTGACAACCGTTAAAGTTCTCACGTTCATGGCATCGTTAAATTATATATGTGCACTTAAAAATTTTATGTCTGCTTAACACAAGACAGATGGTTAAAGAGAGAGAGAGAGAGAGCGAGCAAGTGAGGAAGTTTTAGTTTGTCAAAATATATATATATTATAGACCATAAAAGTTAGCTATTGTCAAGAAAGTTTTCAACCGCTTTGTTGTTAAGCAAATACAAAATGAAGTTTGCAACTAAGACAAACTGAAACTGGCCAACAAGATGAGTTAGTAAATATCTATCAGAATTTAAAAATTTATTCCCCTGCAGCAGCAAACAAGATGTTTTACATTTTAAGTACATTTGGCAAAAGCTTGACTTGCAAATAATACAAAAGTCCAAGTTGACCTTTTTGCGGCTGATACAGTTAAACAATGCCAGATGTCAAAGTGCAGCAGCAGCAGTTAAGTGGCAGAGAGTTTGAGTGGCAGCTTGTGTTGCCACTTTTGGCTACCACAAACAACTGGACCCTTGACCCTAAAATAAACAAATATTTGCCAAAAGTCGCCAGATTTAGATAAGTCTAAGAAGGCGCTAAGATAGCGACAACTTTAATACAAATACTTAAAGACTTTAGATAGCGCGTATCAAAACAAATAGTAGAAACGAATGCAACATAGATTTAAGTGTTGTTTTTGTGCTTACCATTTGAAAAACAAAATTTCAAAACAACTTTGTGTCTGCTGTGCGATATGTTTTGTGTTTTGTGTTTTGTTGGCCTCAGCCTGTTTTTATGCGTTTTTAATACTCGAAATAATTGCAATATATATTTTTAAAATTCACTTCTTATTACAAAATATGTGTTTAAAAATATGCTCAAGTGGCAATTTAGCATTTTTCGTGTACATTTTTCGAGAAACAGAATTTAATTGATAATATTTTGATTTTTAGAAAAAATACACACGCAAACACACACACACACACACGTATGCGAGGCGCACGCGGCCAGCATTAAAAACGAACTGAATAACTGTAAAATAAGCTGAAAGACGACGAGTAGCTGTAAATTTTGCCGCGTTCAACGTTGCGTATGAGCGACGACAGAAAACTAAAAGCAAAGCACAAAACGCTGCCAGCGAACGAAACACGCTTGCAACCTGTTCGCTTCGAACATGTTGCAATGCAAGTGTGGGTGAGATATATGCCGGCAAAACGACGCGGTTGAAGTGGTTTGAGGTTCGGTTTGAACGACAGCAATGCTTGGGCTTATCACTAGAAATTAAGACAAAAAGCCCGGCTGCTGTTTGAGCATAACGAAAATTAAATGTGACCACAGACAACGAAAAACACAAGAAACAGAAACCAGAAGAAGAAGAAGCAGAAGAGTTGTTGTTGTTATTGTTGGTGTTGAGCCAGTCACAGTTTTAACTGCGGTTCATTTTTAAACACTTTCGGATTGCATTAAGCGAAGAAAAAAGCATTGAATGGAAAAGTAAATGAAAAAGGTCAGAAAATGTTATATATTAATTAAGTTTGCAATATACACTTGGAGAAAAACCACAGATCTTAAATATTTATCTCAACTGCAGAACTGAAAACGTAAGGCAACAAAGTAAAAACAAAAAAAAAAAGTATTTCGATAACAAATTGACGTTTTGTTGGCTACAAACTGCCATTTTTCTCTTTTTCTTTCGTTCTGTTGTTGCCTTAAATGATTTTCCATTTGCACATTTTACGCTGCCAAATGTTTGCCTTTCAATTGCTCTGGCAGCAAAAAAATTTTCATTCATAAAAAAAAAATAGGTGTAATGCTTGTGGGCGAAAAACAATTAAATGCCATGATGAAGACGAAGAAGCAGGCGGAAATCATATTGGAAGAGGATGAGTGCGAATGCCCAGACAGACAAACAGGCGTAGCTACAAGGTGGGTGGGGGGAGTGGTGTGTGGGTGACGGCAAGGTGGTTTACTCAAAGCAAAAGGGCGAAAGACTACGGACAAAGTTTTCTTTTTAGCAACTTTGTTGTTGTCGCATCATTTACGTTTGTATTTATTTATACATACTTCTTAATACGCCACACACACACACACACACATGCGTACGTATGTTTATGTGCGTATTTTTTGTCTATTTTTTTGTTTTCTCTTTTCACAGCAAATGAAATTGGTTTAAAGAAAAAAAGACAGCAGCAGCAAAACTTTAACTGTAACGGTTTATATAGTTGTATATGTGTGTTTGTGTGATTGTTGTGTATGCTCTGAATTGTCACATTGTTGGAAACCTCAAAAACCCAAAACCAAAACCAAAACGATATCTCTACGGTTTTCTTTTTTGTATTGTTATCCCAGCATAACCCAAAGCCTAACCAACCCCAACGCAGTTGGAGCCGAGAGCAATGCGAAAACATTGAACGTAAAATGTTAAAGGCAAAGCAGCAATGCGAAAAAAGAAATCAAATAATAATAAAAAGGGACGCACACAATTCTTTGGTCGATAAGGTTGTCCAAATCAAAACATTGCGACTTGTCAGACAGAGCAGCCAAAGGATGTAGGAGAGCAGCTAGGCGGCTTGGCAGGCAGCAAAGAAAGAGAGAGAGAGGGAGAGAGGAATTAGGAATAATGCCAACTTTGAGTTGGCTCAATTCGATAGAATATACCCTGTACTTTAACAACGTTAGGCAGTGATGAGTACTCGATGTTTTTAACAACTTTGTTGGAGACAATATCTGGCTAATATATCGGTTTAGTTTAGTTTACTACAGGGTACTCCCAAGTCCTTCACATTGCTTACATATATATATTTTTTTACAGTTTTTAGCCCGTCGGCAATCGTACACTGGGTTAAAGTTGAGCCAGCAACTTATATACTTAAAGCTTGCCTCGAATATTTGAATTTGTCTTGAGATTAAAGCGCCGCCAGCAGCTGGGCAAAGCAGAAACCTTTCACCCCTGCCACATGCCGCCTGCCGCATGTACAATAATCGACAATAATCTAATATTTGAATTTAAGTTTAAGCGGAATTTCGGTTTCATGTTTAGAAAACATAATTAAAAAGATAACTAAAAGCTGTTGTCAGAAAGACTTCTGAGAAACATTTTAAGTAAATTGATAAATGAAAATTATATTTCCAAGAAAATATTCAACGGCCCAACAAAGCCGGAAACTAAACCAGTAAGGCTAACTTTAAGCCTGGCTATTGATTCAAATGAATTTTCTGCAAAATGAAACTTTTCACTGCACTTTTATTGGGATTAAAATCGAATCTTGCTCAAAGATAAAACTAAGCAACAAGGGGAAAGTTTTTAAAAGCATTAAATATTAATTGGATTGAGTTGAAGCATAGAAATACTTAACTTGTTAAGGCAAACCTCTTGAGCTCAAAAATATTTTTCAAAATATTATATTTCTTCAAGGGCAACAAAAAAAACTAACCCAAAAACATGCAGAAGGACAAATCTTGCGCATGATAGCCAAACAAATATATATGTATTTATTTATAATTTTATATTATATTATTGCCATTCTGTGGCACCAAATAGTGCATGCCCCATTTGCTGTTGTCACTGCAGCAGCTCTACCTGCAGCTGCACAAGGCTTATTAAAATTAACAACGAGCTGGCCGAGAAAACCAAAATATGTAAAATAATGCCAAAATAACATTAGTATGTGCGATCTTCCTGTTTGTCAAACAGCCAGAGCAAAAAAAAGCTAGATAACAACAACGAAATGAAATTATGATACCACAAGTGAGAGGAGCAACAAACCGGTCGAGCAGTTGGCAGATTCGATTTGCGTCAACATCGTCGTCGTCGTCGTCGTTGTCGTTGTCGTTGTTGCTGTTGTATGATGCCCGGACATGAATGCAAAACCGCATACCCCAAACCGCACCACACCCATTACCCGGACACACACACACACACAGAACGAGAGAGAGAGAGCGGAAGAGAGCAACCAAGTGGCGAACAACATACGTAGGTTGACACTTGAAGACAATATTTGCCTCTACACCAGTTTCTCTCAGTGCACTCATGTTGTAAAAATGTGCATGCCAGTGCCGCTTGTCGCTTGCTGTCTCTGTCTTTATGTATTGCTGTGTCTCTGCATGCGAAATAATTATTAATAATAAAAATAACATGGCATGTGCCAAAGTTGTTGTTGTTGTCCTCGCTGATGCACTTCCGCCCATTGCTGGCTGATGGGTGTAGGTAATTAACACACAGCAGGGTGCTAAAGCTCAATTTACTCTTTCCTGCAAGTGGCACGAGTGGGCGTGGGAGGGCGTAAAACAACAACTAAAATCAGTTGGCCATTAAGCTATGAGTTTAGTGTGAGCGAAGAATTGAAAAGTTAGCTTTTTTTTCTGCCATAAAATGCCCTGCTCAAGTGGGTATTAGCAGCACTTTAAGAGTGTTTGATTGAATTAAGTTTGTTGAACTAGACTAGAAGCTTCGAAGTAGTGTATTCCACAATTCGCTTTGTTTAAGTTTTTATTGCTTTCCTTTTTGACATTTCAATTGTTTGTTTGTTTGTTTTGGCTGATTATGCTTTCTCTTTGCTTTGTGTACTTGACTTTGGCATTGCGCTAATTATGACATTATTGTACTCTTGAGCAATTACTGACAAATGCTTGAAAGCACATTTTAAAATTAAGTAGCCCATTCCTGCCACCCTGCCGCAGTAGCTAGCCAAGCGCCCCTTCTCCCCCTTTGGCACATTTAATTTGAATTATTTTTAAACTCAATTTGTTGAATTGCATTTTGTGGTTTCTTGGCTTTTAATTGATGTAGCTGATGAATACGAAACTACAGACAGTATATATAAACGGGCTTTATATATATATATAAATGATATTTGTATATGTTTTTTTTTTTTGGTTTAACTTTTATTTATGTTTGAAAACTTGGCACAGTTCGGAGCAGCCGAATTGCAGCATGACGCAATTGACACAACGTTGAATGCTTCAAGTTTTCTTCTTCTTCGTGTAACACACTTTTAAAAACATCAAGTAAGTTCGCTTTGATTCTGCCTTAAAAACAACGCAAAGATTTTTTTTATAATTTTTCCACTTTACAAAAAAAAAAATAATATTTAAGCTCAAATAAGTTTCTCTCAATTTGTTGGCTAACTAAATGTGCAGCTACAAATTATTTGGTTTTATTTTAGTTTAGCAGTCATTTTAATTGCTTGTAAATTAATGGCGCATATTGCGTATACGACGCGTTTGTCTAATGCCAAAACAAATACATAATTCTATTACTTGACGCAAAGCATAACAACATTTGAATGCTACAAATCAACGAATGAACTGAATTATTGCTCATTAAACAATCATAAACCCAAATATATCACAGCTAGCATCTGTGCGAAGCGTTTGATCATTATGATTGGTATTTATTAAATAATATTTTTAATGTTGCTAAAAAACAATAAAAAAAACTGTGTTAAGAACAGATTTAAACCTTACAGCATTTAATATTTAATGCTCAGCAGACGCCCAAAAACTCATAAATTATTATCCATTTAAAGTGTTATAAATCCGAACAAGAAGAGCCAAAACTAAACTTTGTAGCACTTGGCATATGCTGCCTTGGTCAAGGCAAAGACTATTATTGAATATTATATATTGCATGGATAGTTCCCACACACCCAAACACACACACACACACACACACAAACACACAGTGAAAATTATAAACTTAGCTGGCAAAAAAAAAAAAGTTATGGCTGAAGGAAATTTTCAATGAACGCCCAGCGCCAAATAAAACAAATTGTCGAGTGCGAGCTGCACTTGAGAATTGCTCGAGCAGAGAAGTGTAGAAAGCGACAGAGAGTGAGAGAAAGGGGGAAAGACCACTCGAGAAACGGCGCGCAAATTTGTTGCCAACTTTTGTGGGAAAAAAGGCAAAATGCGGTTGATAAATATATATATATATATGTGTGTGTGCCTAGCAATTATCGTTAGCAACATTTTGGCCAAATTTGTTTATTTTCTCTATATATTTAGTGCGAAAAAAAGTGAGGTTATAACAAATCTCTTGCAACTTACACACAGTGCAAGTGTAAAAAGTTAAAAACAAACTTTTCTTTCTTTTGTTTAATGTTGAATTTAATAATAATGCTAATTTATACAATGTTCCATCATATTTCACTTGTCATTTCAAATAAATCTCATGTGCAAAAGTAAATAAACCAAAAAAAAAACTTTCTGTCTGACCCCAAATCAACTTTTGCCTTGAACAAAATAGAAAAGAAGAAAAAAAAACCGATTTATTATTTCATTCATTCTCGAATTGTTATGTTTATGTCAAATGCCATTGTTTGGGATTATCAGTTGGTTGACCCATGTTTTTAATGCGCTTATCTGGGCAGTGCGCAAACCGCTTCACAATGCCATTATAAATAATAACAAGCTTACATTCAATCCAAACAATTCAAACTAATTCGACACAAATAATCAAATGCAAACAGTGAAAAGTTTCTGCTTTTTGTGAAATGTTAAAAGTTAATTATTTGAGAGCAAATCGAAACCAAATGTTTTCAATCAAACTAAATGGACAACATGTCCAACAAAATGAACACTAATGAAACTGTATGTAAATCAAGCCAACAACTGAAACATGACGCGCATAAATATATAAATATTTAATGGAATTAAACGAGAATGATGAACTAAAATGAATACCCTTAAAGTTTGTTAAATAATATGCTAGAGTACAAGTCTATTATACCCCTTAGCCTGCACTGCGAGCTTATAGGGTAGCCTAACTATGGACGCCAAGCGATTTGCTTCATTTAATGGCCAACTGTCCAAATGCCAACAAATAAAATAAAATAAAATTTATGCACATTAATATTAAACACATTTCAAGTGCTTCACACAATGCCAAAACAGGTCAAATAATTTATTTATAAATTAAATGGAATTGATAATTCGATGTGTTTTTTTTTGTTGAATGTGCCACGCTGCGTATGAGTAATGAGAAATCATGAGCTATGCCAGCTGACAGTGGGCATAAAAAATTTCATCTTTTAAGAAATGTTTCCTCTTCTCTCACGATTTCAATTCTTCTCACTTTAAGTGGCAACTGTTTAGGGTGTGGGGGGACGGAAAGTGTGTGTGTGTGTGGCATTGTGAGGCTGTGAACCAGACACAAAAGCAGACGCCGCGTCGTCAGCAACAACAACAGCAACAAGAGCGAAACAAGCAGCAAGAGAGAATGAGAAAGAGGGGAAGAGGGGGAGAAAAGTACATTGCCAAAATAGCAAAGTAATTGCGAATCGTTAAAGTCAGGCAGGCATGGCATATAAATGCTACACACAGAATAGCTAAACCCCTCGCACAATTCAATGTTTCAAGAGGGTTGCCTTTAAAACTAAGCAAAGTGCTGCCCAGAGTTTTGTTAACTTGTTCAAAGCAAAGGCAAATTTACTATCTCTTTTCCTGCTAAGATCAAACATAAATCATTCGCTTTGATTCAGCTAACTTTTTGATATACCCACGCATATTTTTGAATAGGTTTATTTATAAATAGCTGTTACTCTCTCAACATTATCAACGTGTGTGTGTGTGTGTTGTTGTTGATGCGCCACCGATGATTAGCAAACGTTTGTTGATTCGCAAATTACGCATACGCACAGTGGGTTTCTCTCAGTGCATGCTATTGCATTGTAGTGCAATTCAACAGCTTGCAACTTGACGCCATTAATATTGCCTCGGTACAAACCTTCCCCCTCACTCCCTCTTTCATTCTGAGCGGTGTGAAAAAAGTCGTAAATTTCAAAAGAAACGCTTTGTGGGTCATAGCTGAACTTTTGAACCGGCGTGGCGAAAGGCGAGAACAAAGCTGGAAATTTATGCGCTTGACTGGTCGGTCAGCAACATGGCGCCAAAGTTCAAAGCACCAATGCTTAAAAAGAAGGGGAGGGGGTGGGGTAGCCACTGAGTAGCTGGACATATAATGCAGCAGATCTCTCGTCTTGCAACTCGCCAAACTTTGTTGAAGTTTTTTTTCGTTTCGTTGGCAATTTTATTGCAAACGGTTTGCAACCACCATTTTCTTTTTTCGAGTGCGGTGTGTGTGTGTTTGTGTGTGACTATGTAAAATTTTGTAAAAGCTTGTCCTCAAACGTTGTTGCAACACAAGGGGGCAACAAATTGGCATTGGCCATAAAACAAAATGTTGCTGCAGTGCAGCAAAACCCACAATAGAAAGTGCCAAGGCAGTGGAAGTGGAAGTGGGAGACGTGAAGGGCGGGAAGGAAGACGCATAAGCTATTTAGTGGCAACCTTTGCATACTACGTTGCACATACGCCACGTGACACGTGACGTGGCAAGTTGAAAGTTAAAAGTTGGGCAATAGTCCAGAAAGCTTGTTGGAATTGCATTGTTTTGAATTTATTCTAAAGAAGTTGAAGAGAAAAATGCGAAAAAGGAGGAGAAATGTTTTAAAATGATTTTAAATCGATAATATTATAGATCTGGCAACGCCATTCGAGAGCAATATCAGTATCTTCTCAACTCATTTTCATCCAAGTACATCAACAGCAGCGGATTAAAAATAAATTCTGAATTTTATTCATGCCCTCGCTTTGCACCAAAATTTTACTACAAAACATACACACATACATATACATATGTAAATTTATTAAAATGCATGGCATGCATATATATATAACAATGCGAAGATTCACATACACAAACACATAGAGAAAGACAAATATTCAGACAAGACAAAAGCGCCACACAATGCAAAATGTTTCGTTCTATTTGTATATACATACATACATATATGTATATTTATGTAAATACATTTTGTATGCAAAAAAGAAAGCCCTTGAGCATTGCCCTAAAAGCATTTGGTCAATAATTAACTGAAATTCTATTAAATGAAACTGCAGCTAATTAAATGTCTAACGCTTTTGAATGAACTCTGAAAGTCAAAAGCTTTCAAATAACTGTTCGCCACTGCATAACATACACACACACACATACAGACAGACAGACATGTGTGTGTGTATATGTATTACAATTAATTTGGCACACATTGCTGCATAATTTGTTTGTTGTTGTTTTTTTTTTTGGTTTTTTTGGCCGTCGCGCCACTGCGGCAATTGAGTAAATCCGTGGCAATTGGCAATTATACAAAATTTCGCGCAAAGACAATTTGCAAGTGCCAGACGTAAATAGAATGAAAGCAGTGTGCGATAGGTTAGGGTTGACACGTTGGAAAAGGAGAAGAGGGAGGCAAGGAGAGAAAGAGAAGAAAGTAAAACGGACTTTGATTGATGAGCTTGCTGGCCTCCAATGATGTGCCAGTGACAGACAACAAATGATTCATCTGCAACTAAACTATGTAGTTGTCACACACACACACACACATACTGTTAGTTATCATGTCATAGGTTATGTGAACTGTAAATGTGCATAACATTTACATTTAAGCTTCAAGTACAAAGCGTTTTAAGCACAAGACAGATGTACGCATATGAATAACTTTAATAATGCTCAACTCAACAATAGGAAAGAGCGTGAGAGATGAGCGCGTGTTGTAGGAATCATGCTCGTGTCACGACACGCGCTCAACACTAGTGCGAAAGTAACGGCAGTTGTCAGCAGCCAGTTCCATCAACGTCGCATCATAAAACTATCACGGCGTCGCCAAAGGCAAAGGCAACGACAACTGCGACGTCAACGTTGACTGCGCTAATGGCAGCGCTGAAATATTTACCGTTCACAAACATTGCCACGTTATCCATGAGAGCTGCAGGTGTCACAACAACCTGGCGTGCGCGCGTTCTCCTTCTCCCTCACACACTCATGCATATGTGTTGAAGGAATCACCGTTGCGCACATTCCATAACAATAATCCCGCGATACTAATCCGCGTAACTTCAAACGTTGCCGACGACGACGACGTCGCCGTTTATTTGTATAAAATTAGTTTATGACGCGCTGAAACAAAAGGCGCACCGCAGCACTCACACACGCACACACACTAACACACACCCAAGCAGACACTTAAAAGGTGCTTTGGTGCGCCAAAGTTTATTATTTTAATAATTCCTTATGTTTGGCGGCTCTTTGACGCACAGCAGCAAGAGGGCCCAAAAACAACTGCACTGTGTGAAATGAACATGGCAACTATTTTAGCCAGAAAGAAGAAGTAAAAACCTAATTCTCGTATTTACACAGACAACATTTAATGCATGCCATTGTGGCAGCCAGCAATTTGTTTATAGTTCTCAAACACATGTGTGTGTGTGTATGTGTGTGTGTGCATATGCGTTATTAATTGCAATAATTGATGCCAAACGTGGGCGCGCTTTGGGCTTTAGTTTTATTATGTTTTGATTTGTTTTTCTTTCATTGTATCCGTGCGTAACGGGCTGTTTAAAATGGAACAATTTCACCTTCTAACGGCTGGTGTGCGAACTAACGTAAGATATTCACAATTGCTGTGGCCCGTATGTGCGCCATCTGGCAGTTAACAAGAGAAGCTTTGTTCAGGAATGCGCCATGTTATCGATATATTTATTTTAGTTTAAACCTACAAAGTACACTTTGAACACATTGTTTAGTTTTATCGCTACTTAATTTAATATGTGGCACGGCACCACATCCTCTATCTCCAGCCCCTCCAGCGTTTTAATTTGACATTCGCATAGAAAATGTAAAATTTTACGTTCCGCTTGCTTTCGCTGCTCTAAGCTCAAACCATCGAGCAGCATTTGCACTTTGCTCAAAAGTCCGCCGATATTTGTCTGCACTGGAAGAGGTGGTGTGCTGGCAGCCAACTGTAGCACTTGCAGACAATCCTTGGATTGCTGCAGCACTGTTTCTATATTCGATATGACAGTGCCCATCAATTTCTCAGCGCTTGTGGCATCATCCTCTTCTATTACACTTTCAATTAGAGCTGATGTATTTGCCGTTGAGTTATCCAGTTCGGATTCCACCATTGTGGTGCTCACATGCAGCTGTTGTTGTTGGTCAAGAGATTCTGTAGATTCCAGCAATTCCTGCTCCTCCATTGGCATTTCCATTTGCACATAATCATCGAAATCCTCCTGATCCTCATACTGTATTTCATCCTCAAGCTCATCATTATCAGTAGTATAGGGTGAATAAATATGCTCATCTGTGGCAGTACTTAGGCTGTTCATTGCATCAACCGTATTCCCTGCTAGACATGGATTCGCTTTGGGTGGACGACCACGTTTCTTGATGTTTGCGATAATCAAAGGAACTCCCTTGCGAAAATGCCGGCCAAGAAACAGTAAATCATTAAAGTATCTCCAGGTAATGGGCGCCGCTCGATTGATCTGATGATTGCGATATTCTCTTGCAAAGCGATCGCGCAGCTTCTTCCAGCGATTATAAATCAATTGCTCTAAAATGTCGAGCAATGGTTTAGAAAGTTCTTTCATAATGCATTGACCAGCTTACCAGACACATTAAGACTTTCAGATATGGCGCGCCAAGCCTCATTCTTGGCTGATAGATTCTTGGAGTTGCGGATTTCGTGACGATCATAGAGCACTGGATGCTGTTTGACTAGCTCGATGAGTTGCTGACACAGCTCAATATCTTCTGGTTCATCTTCAAACTCCTCCTCTCGTGATCGCTTGTCGCGTTCCTCAACGCGATTGGAACGTGGTTTCCGCCGACTTGGCATGAATTTCATGCCATCGAGACTTTCGTGCTTAACCAGGCCGTGCTTGTAGTGATCCTTGAGGAAGAGCAGATGTGGAAACATGTCCCAGTAGGTGGGGCTGTCTGGATCCTCTTGGAAGCGACGAAACTCTTTGCCAAACCGATCCCGTATACTCTTCCAGCGAGTAATGCAGGCGCGCTCGCTGGCGCCCAGTTTCATTGATATTGTTTTCCATGCTGCGTCCTTGCTGGCGGCATTCTTTGTACTGCGCGCATAGTCCTTATCGTAGAGTATGGGATAGATTTCAACTAATCTAACTAACTCAATGTCGTTCATTTATTGTAAGTTATTTAATTTTTGCACAACAGCCAAACAATTTTGTTATTTATTTATTTGTGTTGTGCAGATAAAAACAATCTAAGCCACAGCTGCACGCTTTTTGCGATACATCGATATGCAAGTGCTCATCGTGATTAAATATATCGGAAGATATGTGTAGCCCTGGTACATATTCGCGGCACCTGGCCACACAAGCATCAAGTACCTGGCCACATGGATACGCGCATTGAATATTTCTGATTTTTACAATCAAATGCAGATAAATAAATGAAAAATTAACTACAAAATTAAGGGCAGAAGTTGAAAAACTGCTAACGCACCGAACCGGCGAATGCGTTGCAATTATAGTGTGTGAAAACTACTAGTGTCCCAATTTAAAAGAGCACAGACCGTGAGTTTACGTGTTTGTGTGTGTATGTGTGTTGGAATTTGCAAGTGTGTGCACGGAGATCATCCAAAAAAAGCCGACAGCAACTTATGGGCAAAAAAACAGCAAACGCTGCGCCCAGTTTTTGTTGTTGATTCATTAAAAACGCTGCTCACACGCATACACGCGTAAATAGCAACACATTAATACACCAAGAAGACGCGTGTATGTGCTATTTTTTTCATGTTTGTACATATGTATGCATATGCATGTACGTGCATGCCCCTGTGTTTGTGAGTTGGAGCTGCCAGTCAAGCAATCTCCCCCATAAAAAGTAGCAGTCTCTCACACCAACACAAACGCATTCGCAGCAATAGTAGCGACAACGAACAGCAGCGGCAGTAGCAGCAAAGCAAAGAAACAGTTACCGCACGAAAGAGCGCCGCATTCGCAGCCGGAGCGGCAAAGGCAACGTCATAAATTTGTCATCGCTTTTTGGTTATTTGTACAAATTTTTGCGCACAGTTTTATTAAAATCGATTCAAAAGACACACACATTAAAACCTATTCAAGATGATATTGCTGGAAATCAATAATCGTATTATTGAGGAAACGCTTCTGGTCAAATACCGCAATGCACAGGCAGGGTGAGTCTTCTTCTTCTTATACTGCTGTCTTATACCCTCTAACTGTAAAAGTGTCCCATTTTATTTTCGTTTATCTATTTTCTTGCCTTATCAATTTTCGTTGTTTATCAGCGTTAGGCACACACAAGCAAACATGTATAGGGGAGCCTCACAAATAATCGGATGTAAGTTTAACTTGGTGGAGTACACTCATGCACTCTAATCATGTAGGTTTGTGTGTGTGTGTGTGTGCGTAGTATTTGTCAATGTGCTTGTGTGCTGCCGCCTTGCTTTCCCCTTTAGCTACCCGCACATTTGTTAATTCATTTTAGCTCGTTTATCCGCATCATTTGTGCATAATGCGCACCTCTCCCACTCATTCACACACACACACAGCCACTTACATATCATAAGTGCATTTGAGTCATCTCTGGAAGGCCTTTTGGGCAGCGGCTTGCAAAGCAAAACAAAATTGACAGGTTCATACTGTATAATTCTGTTATACATCGTGGAGTTAAAGTGGCATATTTAAGTATTTGCCCCTTATTTGCGTCTCAAATACTCCCAAAGAAACCTAAATGCGAACGGCATCCTGTTTAATCTCACATATTAAAACAGATGACTTGTGTTGGTGTACATATAATCCCATCTGTTATACTTCGTGGAGTCAAAGTGGCATATTCAAGAAATCTCTTGAGTTGTGTCTCAAATGCTCCCAAAGAAACCTAAATGCGAACGGCATCCTGTTTAATCTCACATATTAAAACAGATGACTTGTGTTGGTGTACAATAACGCTTTGAAGTCCATAATTTGAAAGCTATAACTTGCCTTAGATATATATTCATATGTATTGTTAACGTTTGTTTGCGGTAATCACCTTAGCGCATTGGCATGTGGCCGATAAGATATAGTATAAAAGCAACTTGACTGTTTACTTATGATTCCTTTTGTATTTTTTATTTTGCAGACTTAAACCAGAATCGATAGACGTACGAATAGCAGACTTTGATGGTGTTTTATATCATATGTCCAATGTGAATGGTGACAAAACAAAAGTGCGGGTAAGTAATTAACCAAATTACAACTGTTTTTGTTTTACAATTGATTTGCAAAACATATTTTTCAATTTAACAGATAAGCATTTCGCTGAAGTTCTACAAACAGCTACAGGAGCATGGAGCGGATGAGCTGCTGAAAAGGGAATATGGAAGTTTGCTAACCGAAACGGAGGAAGGTATAATATAAGAACCAAGCTGATAGTAGAATGAAAGTTTACTAAAGCGTTTAATTGTTAAACAACAGGCTACAATGTTTCTGTACTTATTAATCTGGATGATATACCTGCGGATTGGGAGCAAATTGCAAAGAAAATTGGCTTGCTGAAGCGCAATTGTTTTGCCTCAGTGTTCGAGAAATATTTCGATTTCCAGGAGCAAGGCGAAGAGGTCCAAAAACGAGCAGTCATCAACTATCGCAACGATGAGACGCTGTAAGAACGTTTGAATGTTAATATTATAGCTTAAATGTTCTAATATTTTGAACCTTATTGCAATCAACAGATATGTGGAGGCAAAGCCTGATCGAGTAACCGTTGTCTTCAGTACCATCTTTAGAGATGAGGATGATGTCATCATCGGCAAAGTGTTTATGCAGGAATTGAGAGAAGGCCGACGTGCATCGCATACGGCGCCTCAAGTGCTCTTCACGCACCGCGAGCCACCCTTGGAATTGGCAAACACGGATGCCAGGGTTGGCGATAACATTGGATATGTTACATTCGGTATGTCACAACCCAAGATTCCTAAGATTCCTTTAAAAATCATTTCTCTCTTGGAGTCAAAGTGGCATATTCAAGAAATCTCATCTGATTTGTGTCTCAAATTCTCCCAGAACAAACTAAATGCGAACGGCATCCTGTTTAATCTCACATATTAAAACAGATGACTTGTGTTGGTGTACATATAATCCCATCTGTTATACTTGGTGGAGTCAAAGTGACATATTTAATTATTAACCTTATTTGTGTCTCAAATGCTCCCAAAGAAACCTAAATGCGAACGGCATCCTCTTTAATCTCACATATTAAAACAGATGACTTGTGTTGGTGTACATATAATCCCATCTGTTATACTTCGTGGAGTCAAAGTGGCATATTCAAGAAATCTCTTGAGTTGTGTCTCAAATACTCCCAAAGAAACCTAAATGCGAACGGCATCCTGTTTAATCCTACATATTAAAACAGATGACTTGTGTTGGTGTACATATAATCCCATCTGTTATACTTCGTGGAGTCAAAGTGGCATATTCAAGAAATCTCATCTGATTTGTGTCTCAAATGCTCCCAAAGAAACCTAAATGCGAACGGCATCCTGTTTAATCTCACATATTAAAACAGATGACTTGTGTTGGTGTACATATAATCCCAACTGTTATACTTCGTGGAGTCAAAGTGGCATATTCAAGAAATCTCATCTGATTTGTGTCTCAAATGCTCCCAGAACAAACTAAATGCGAACGGCATCCTGTTTAATCTCACATATTAAAACAGATGACTTGTGTTGGTGTACATATAATCCCATCTGTTATACTTCGTGGAGTCAAAGTGGCATATTCAAGAAATCTCATCTGATTTGTGTCTCAAATTCTCCCAGAACAAACTAAATGCGAACGGCATCCTGTTTAATCTCACATATTAAAACAGATGACTTGTGTTGGTGTACATATAAACCCATCTGTTATACTTCGTGGAGTCAAAGTGGCATATTCAAGAAATCTCATCTGATTTGTGTCTCAAATGCTCCCAAAGAAACCTAAATGCGAACGGCATCCTGTTTAATCTCACATATTAAAACAGATGACTTGTGTTGGTGTACATATAATCCCATCTGTTATACTTCGTGGAGTCAAAGTGGCATATTCAAGAAATCTCATCTGATTTGTGTCTCAAATGCTCCCAAAGAAACCTAAATGCGAACGGCATCCTGTTTAATCTCACATATTAAAACAGATGACTTGTGTTGGTGTACATATAATCCCATCTGTTATACTTCGTGGAGTCAAAGTGGCATATTCAAGAAATCTCATCTGATTTGTGTCTCAAATGCTCCCAAAGAAACCTAAATGCGAACGGCATCCTGTTTAATCTCACATATTAAAACAGATGACTTGTGTTGGTGTACATATAATCCCATCTGTTATACTTCGTGGAGTCAAAGTGGCATATTCAAGAAATCTCATCTGATTTGTGTCTCAAATGCTCCCAAAGAAACCTAAATGCGAACGGCATCCTGTTTAATCTCACATATTAAAACAGATGACTTGTGTTGGTGTACAGTTAATCTCACATATTAAAACAGATGACTTGTGTTGGTGTACAGTTGTACTAAGTTTAATCTATTTTTTATTCCTTTTCATTATTTAACCTAATAATTTACTAATGTTTATGCTTTTTTTATTATTTTAGTGCTATTCCCTCGACATACCAATAAGGAGACACGGGATAATACCATCAATTTAATACACATGTTCCGAGATTATTTGCATTATCACATCAAGGTTAGTTAGTCAGATATTAAATCGAGTAAATATATATTTATGTGTATTTCTCTTGATTTATATTTATTTTACTATAGTGTTCAAAGGCGTATATTCATTCGCGTATGCGCGCAAAAACTTCAGACTTCCTCAAGGTGCTAAACCGTGCAAGACCCGAGCCGAAGACTACGGAGAAGAAGACTATAACGTATGTTGTATAACATTCATATTGTAAAATCATAATTATTAATTGATTTTTATTTCTAGGGGGAGAACATTCGTACGCAAAGAATGATATGCGCAGTATAATTAGTTGTTTTTATATAAATATATAAAAGATGAAAGAACATAATAAAAATGTGTATTAAAAAGTGAAAAACTAACAACAAAAAAATCCACAGAATTTTTGGCATAAAGAAAGCAAATGTTTCCAAAACAAAATGATTCAAATAAATCAAACGCTAAAAGTAAATGAACGAAAGAAAGTATTCCCAAAAGAGCTAACTGTAAGCCTGAGCATGTTAATGAACAAAGTAAAGAAGTAATAATAAAAATAGTTATGCGTTGTAATATTTAAATTGTGTGTGTATGTGTTTGTCGAGTCAGATATAGTAACAGTAAACGAATCAAGAATCAGCCACATACAAATAACTGGAATATATATATAATGTCGTTACAGTCACTGTGTATTACTAAACTAAAGAATTGTCAAGAAAGTAAAACGAAAACATTTTAGACCAATGCTTTAATATATGTGAAACGAAAGTAATGTCGCAAACTGTTAATTGTCGCAATTATGTAAAAGGCTGCCCAAGATCAGAAACCCTAACTAGCCAGTATGTGTAGAGAATTAATAAACCAAAATCAAATAATACATAAATTAATAACTTT
The DNA here is from genome assembly GCA_035044725.1 of Scaptomyza caliginosa. NCBI lineage: Eukaryota > Metazoa > Arthropoda > Insecta > Diptera > Drosophilidae > Scaptomyza > Scaptomyza caliginosa. The sequence continues at coordinate 1,403,907 of JAWNNR010000413.1, forward strand.
GATACTAAAATGCATACTAAGCAACAAGAAAAAATTGATTTCAATTCCAAAAGTGAAAAAGCAAAATGCAATAAAAACGAAAACAAATCAAATTTATATGACTGCCCAGTAGTTTTATTTATATGTTATTGTATCTAGTAAGTTGTATAACACTTTTAATATAATAGTTTATATCTTAAACTTGACATTTTGCTTCTCGTTCATGCTTTCCACACTGGCCTGCAAATTGAGATAATCGCTCTGAATGCGCACACAAACTGCAAGAAAGGATCAGAAAGAAGAGAAGAAAGCGAGCAAAATAAGCCAAATATATATTAAATACATACATATAGTTATAATTATAAAATGGCTACTTACAAATGTTGGCCGTAGATGTTTATATATAGTTTCTTTTGTTTTGTTTTGTGTAGTAGTAGTATTATATATATATAATTATATTCCAATAGATTCATGTGCTTTTGGTGAAGTTATGCATATGAGAATTTACAGAGAGAGGAAGAGAGATTTCCCTAGGGATCATCGTATTGCTCCAATTTGATATAAGCAAGTGCTGTGATAGAAAAGTGTTAGAAAGTGAGTGAAATTTAAATAGTTTAGTATTATATTTATATATACGTATATAGGGTTGACACTAGCGTGCATTGTTTAGGTTCAGACAGGTTCAAGGAATCGTTTATCATTTTGTATACATACAAACATATGTATGTATGTATATACACCATGCGTGTGTGCTAAACTACAAAAAAACAAAACGAAAGAAAAAGGGCTTGGTTCGCATTTGGGTGACAGAACAACAAACTGGGCCAAAAGGGGCGCATGTAGGGTACGAGTAATATACAAATTTTGTGTTAAATAGCTACAAGAGTCCTTTTTTTCTTAAACAATATCTACAGTAATCGCTTGCTAAGCGAAACATATATAATTTCTTACCTTTTTGCAAGTCCATATCATCCATTTCAGAGTTTTTTATCTGTTGCAGCTTCTCACGAAACTTTTTGGTTATCTGCTTGCGTTGATAATCCGCTTCGATTTCCTGTTTGGTGCGCGGTATGCGAAAACGTATGCAACAACAGACCATTATCACTAAAGGAAACAAATTTTATGTTTAAACAAAAGCTATGCCAAATATTTCATATTGTACACTTACTTAGACTCATAAGAATGCCGAGAACAGCGGCTATAATATGCCAGCGTCGAAATCCTCCAATTGTTATCTTTTCCAGCCAAGCTTCCTTTGGATCTATGTCAAAAATATCTGTATCGTCGTCCATACTGTATCTATGTTTTTTTTTCACGCAGGTATTCTTTGAGTCTTGCTGAGAATCGTTACAGAAAACAATTCCACGTCTGGCTGCTTCGCCTGGCCAATTGGGACTGCTGGCTGGCTGTTCATTTGGATAAGAAAGCTGAGCCACACTCAATAATATTGTTTGACCGAACTGGGTGCTAAAAGTGTACATATACAAATGATAGCAAAGCTATTGTTCTTAGCATACCTGCGACACACCCTGTATAAAATGTTGACTGGTATAAAAGAACAGGCAAAGCAGACAGTAAAACAGTTGTAACTAAAGCTTAATTATTTAAAATACTTGTACAGTTTTGCTTACCAACAATATACCCGATTGGCGTATTCATCTATTCCTTGGCTTTATTGTAATGCTAGATATTTTACTCCAGCTGCGTTGTCCATTGTGTGCATGTGAAAGCGAAAATGACAACAGACGGCTCCTTTCCAGAACTGGGTGCGGTAACGGTTTCTGGTGCGTTCCGTTATCCGCATGCCGCAGCACGACAAAGTAATTTGTGTTGTTGTTTTGCATACGGCAGGGCTATACCTATGAAAGAGAGACGAAGAGAAAGCAAAATACTTTGTAAGTAGCATCAGTAGTAGAGATGCCAACGTGATCGTGTCTGGACTATATATGTAAGTATAAGCTTGATTCTTTTTACCTTAAAAAGAATTAACAAGATAACTTAAATGTTCTCTTAAGGGTGTTATTATTTTCTTTTGCGCTTTTACACCTTATAGTTTCTGTATTTTATGAAAAGTCGTGCCATTTCGTGCCACGATGACAACTCTAATGGGTAACTGTAAACCGAACAGGAGACAATATGCATACGGTCACACACACAACTATACATACATACATAGTTAGCCACATGCTGGGCACACCCAGCTAGCAAGCAAGCAAGCAGCTAGCTAGCGAGGAGTAACCACAAAACGCCCACTCGTTTGTTAGATATTTAATTTGTTGACTTTTTGCCAGGCTAGTCGTTCTTGCTGGGCGGGATTGATGGGTCGAGTGTTTGCCTAATGACTATGGCATTTGGACTTTAGCGTGCTTATGTGATTGCAATTACAAATATTTTAAATGACCTTTATTAATTTCTAGCAATAAAGCAGAATGGTAATGTTTTTGACAGTTGCAGGTCATGTTTTTAATAAAGATTAACACCAAATGCGGTAAACAAGTATTCCAAGCATTTTATTTTTATTGTGTTATTTCTTGTTCTTTTTACATTAACCAGCCCCACTGTATCATGTCCCATTGACCCACAAAAAAATGTGTGTGTTTGTTAACTTTACCACAGATAAACGCAAACGTAAACGCATTCAACTTAAGCAGCCGTTACGTTAGTGCCTAAGGTGGCAACGCTGCCTTATTCACAATGAACTCGTTGGTCTTCAAGCTCAATTGTGCGCCTGTGCACAGAGCAATAATACCGTTAGAAATATGAACGAGTTGCAATGCACACACCGAGACAAACACATGCTTACTTTCATTCACCCACTCATTCAACAAAAATACATATAGGCTTATCCTTGCCATCGCGTTGCTCAGTTTCAGTTGAGGCTCTCGTTCGGTGGCACACACGCTGGGCTCGTCGCAGGGCAAGAAAATACATAGTGAAAAGGAATAGAATTGTCAAATCAGTAGCAAAAAAAGGCTGAGAATATTTAAAGCAAATCGAAAGTAAAAGAAAAATTTTCAAATTTATTAATATCACACACACAGTAGCAGCAGCAGCAGCTTACACCGTAATCGTTCCAAACGTTGTACGTATTCGTAACGGGCGTGTGTGTGCTTGTGTGTGTGTGTGCGTGCGTGCCTGTGTGTGTGAGTGAGTGAGTTAGCATGTGTGTGTTGAGTACATAATAGGGCCATGGAGTTTTATTGAAAAACGGAAAACAGAGCGAAAGGCAATACGAAGAAATCACAGAGGCCACACACACATAAGAGTATAAGAGTGAAAAAAAGTTATATGCAAATCATGTGTCCAGAGCAAATCCAATCAAAGAAAACTTCTTTTTAGATAAGTTGTGTAAATAGTGTTTAACCCACATTCAAAATGCAAATGTATATACAAATTTCAACAAATTGTATATAGAGCCAACAACAACAACACACGACACGACCACGACAATTATCATAGGTGTGGGAAAGTGTGTGCAAAAAAAGAGAGCAAAAAAAAAGGACGAAACGAAGGCAACGCGCGCGCGCTTCTTCATTGTGTTAGTGTCAAATGCGTGGGTGTGTGTGAAAGGTGTAAAAAATGTACATTTTGTGAATTGGCCACATAAAAAAAGAGAAAACGAGTAACGAGTGTACAAATAAAAAAGAAAAAAAAAACAAACCTAACGTAACTACAACGACAACCGTTATATTTAGCCGCCGCCGAGTCATTAAACGACCTACTAACACCAACGCACACTACGCACAAATGTAGCTGCTGTTGTTGTTGTTGCACATACATATTTATATGCATGTTGCGGAGCAAGCAATTTGAAAACTAACAAAATGCACACAGATCTCGATATCGGTATCGATATTAATATAAATCACAGCAAGTGCGCACTGCCGATGCGCCGTCAGCAGCAACAGCACTTTTATCAGCACACAACTCGTCCACCCACGCAGTGAATTTACTAACTAAATACTAAACAACACTCAACAAATACCAAATAAACCAACAGCAAAGTAAGCACCGCTTTAAACACCAGCAAATTTACAAATGCATTTTCTTATCCTTTTTTGTTTTGTTTGTTTTGACCGCTCAGTTTGCGCATCACTTGCGATTACACACAGCGCCCATGTATCGATAATTGAGTGATTAAAATCGATCGAAGGATTGTTTTGTTTTGCTTCGCTTGAATTTTGGCACATAAAAAGCAAGTGGCTTCTGTTTGATTTGAATTATTACTTTTAGATAATTGTCGATGAGCTTAAAGCACATCGTTTTCTTTCTACTATCGATAGTATCGCTGCACGTGCAAAAAACTATTGGCACGACAAACTTAGCGCACACGCATAACTAAAAGAAGAAGAAGCAGCAGTCGCACCAGGCGAGAGAGCGCATCCAATTGGACTGTCAGACGGACGCGCACGTACGTACGGTTTGTTACAGCGGCACTTTTGCTTGCTTTGTGGTCCCCTCATCAAAACTACAACAACAAATAAAACAAAAGCAAAACGCGAATTAAATGTAATTAGGTGCATTTAAATTTGATGCTTACGTGATTTGTGTGTGTCCGTGTGTAAGTGTGCGTGCCGTTACTCCCAAAGCAGAATATCTGAGCGTGTGGCAGGCTCAAAATTTCATTCATTCCATTTCGTTTTGTCTGTCACTCAACACCAAACGAAATGCACAAAACAAAAAGGAGGAGAACGGTGAAAATTATAATCTAGTTTCGTATGTTCTTTGCTTTTTTCGCTGCCCTTTTATTTCGTCAAGTTAATGTAAGCAATTTCGCGTGTGACTTCGTTCCTATTCTATATAAGCTCGCGTGTGTGTGTGTGTGAGTTTTGGTTGGCTCTGATTGGGGCTTGGTGTTGTTGCCGTCATCAGTTCCTGATGTTGGTGTAGGGCCGCATTTGTTATGTCAATAATTAACAGTAAAAACTAACGAAAAATCTACAAAACAACACTGCGTTAGCTATGTTTTCTAGGGCTACATTAAATTCTTGTCTGTCCAGGGACAACAAACAGTGGAGTTTTCTTCAGTTTTCGTTTTTTTGTTTTTTGACATGTGTTGTTGCGCCCCGTTTTTGTGGCCTGTGGCAGGAGCAGCAATTGCATTTGGCAATCACACGAAAAATTGATTTTTTACCAAATGCGCGAACATTTTTATTTTTTGTGTGTTTCTTTTTTAGAGATTTTTTGTATATATGCCATCGGTTCTTGTGCCTGACCACTTTGCAGCCTGCCTTTCTTTTTAAACCATCCAATTGGATTATACAGCTGCGAGCCGCTGCGAGCCCAATTGGCACATTGTGCTTTGTTGTTGTTGATGCTACTGTTGCCTTTGCTGCCTGCTTTAACTTGATACTTGTCTCCTCTTTTTGAATTACATTAAATATTTAAAGCATATGCAAATTTGAACAGTGGCCCCATAAAAAAAGTACCTGCCGCGGCCTTAACGCGCTTGTTATTATTGTTGCTGCTGCTGCTGCTCAATGACGTCGCTCTCTCTCCCTCTCTCACCTCTGCTTGGGCCTTCTTTCAGTATGTTCTTCTTCATTTTTTATTGTGGCAGCCAGCGCATGGCGTGCGCCCGTTTTTAACTTTAGTGTCGTGTAAATCGTTTTGTGTGGCAAGTGCTCTGCCCTTTTTATTTAATTTTTTTTTAGTTTGTGGCCCTTTTTATTTTTTTGCATTACGAAGCACTCACATTCACCCACACACGCACACACACTTGCAAAGTGCAATCAGCGCTTGGCGCTAGCTGCTCAATTCAAATGCATTTCGATTGCTTTTGCCTCTCTTCACTTGCAGGGGTGTGTGTGTGTGTGTGTGTGTGTGAGTGCACTCAACTTGTGAACGACGATTCTTAAACACCATTTTCGTTGATTCCGTTGTGCCTACACACACACACACACACACACACACACACACACACACACACACACGCGCGCACATAGGTGTTTGTGTGTGTTAGTTTGCCACCTTAAGCTGTGAACACTGCTCTCCTTTTGCACTAGTGCCCCTTTCTTTCATGTCGTCTCCTTTGCGCTCCACTTGCTGCGGCGACACGTGCCCATTGTGCCGCAACAAATTTACTCTAGTTTTGACTTTTGCTCCGTGTCTCCCCGTCTACGATTGTCTATAAAAGCTTTGTGACCTGCACAAGACCTAGCGTGTATGTGCGTGCGTGTGTGTGTGAGTAAGTGTTTGTGTTGCTTTGAACTCCTTTTGAATTGAAGTGACCAGACTGCAAATTGAAGTCAACTTTTGTGTAAGTGATGTAGAGGGCAAATTGATTGAGAACAAATACAATCAATACACTTGCAAAGGGTATTTATTATGTTCTTGGAAAAGATCATTTGAAAATACTTGCAATATATTAACTCACACTCTCCATGTCTGTGTACTAATCGATAGGCAAGGTCAACCTTTATCTGCTGCTTACCATAACCATAAACAGTTGTTGTGGTTGTTGTTGTTGTTTGCGGGTTGTAATTAAAACTTGTTGATTGTGGGCGAATTTCATGCTGGCAACAATGCCAACAGCAGCACTGAGAATTAAAAGAGAGAGAGAGAGAGAAAGAGAGAGCGATACACACAACGCCCAGACGAAAGTATTTGATTTATTTGACAGATCTACCTAAAAGTAAATTGTGTTCAATTGCTATTTAAGAGCTAAGGCCCATTTATGGTTTCGGCTCTGTGTGCGGCATTAAACTGAATAGAAATTGTTAGTTCAAGCTAATCTAGGGATCGAGTAGGAACAGTAAAAAAAAAGCAGCGGAACTTAGAAATCTTACAAACTCATTTGTTATAATCATAAAACTATTATTCAACTTTTCTTTTTCTTCTCTCTCTCTTTTGCAGTATCTTCTAAGGAAATCAAGTGGCCAACAGGCAGAAAGAAAGAAAAAAGTGTAGAAAAAAGCAAAGCTAAAAGAAAAAGTGCAACAAATAGTGCTCAAAAGTAATATTAATAATAATAATAATACAAAAGTAATCACCTCCTCGCTTAAGTGTGAGGTGTTTTTGTGCGTATGCGTTAGTGAGTGTGTGTGTTAGTGCGCGTGTGTGTGTGTGTGTCTCTTTTTGGAGTTATACGCGCCAAAGAGTCGTCACAACGTCGTCCGCAAAACCAACGACATCAGCCGCTGCTGCTGCCGCCGCCGCTGCCGCAACAACAACAACGACGACAACTGCCAAAGCTAAAACGCAACGCCAAGCATCCATACAGGAAGCGCCAGCAGCAGCAACAACAACAGCAATAGCAACAAAACGCAGCGGCCATCGGCGTCGCAGTAGCAGCAGTAATCCAAACGCCGGCAACACGAAAGCTACCAGCGGCAGCGGTGGAGCTGGCTGCGCCGGCGTCGCTGGTGGTGGTGGTGGTGGCGGAGGCGGAGGCGGTGCGGCTGGCGGCACAACGGCCAACATTAAGCAAAGCGTCAGTCGCAACAGCAACATACGCAGCAGCTCCTCCAACAGCACCATGGCATCAGCGAATCATCGCGGCGGTCGTGGCGGCATCACTGCCACCAATGCCGGCCCCGGTGATGGCAATGCGGCTGGCTTACAATTTGGTTCCGCCTGGTTTCAGCGCAAAATCAATCTAAGGCCGCAACATCGTGGCGTTCATCTGGTCACCGAGGAGATACTGCGACAAATGCCCGAACTGACGCAATTCTCTGTGGGATTATGTCATATGCAAAGTAAGTACTACAACATTTATTAAAGGCTTTTAGTTTAAAAGTTTTTTTGTTAAGCTGGGAGAAAAACTTTTTTGTCATTTGGCCAAGTAAGTTGTGCAGTTCATTTAGGCAATTGCAGTTTAACTGGGTTAAGTTACATTTTATATAAAGTAATCTTTCTTTTGCTTGATTGCCGAAAACTACAAATGACATCGATTTCATTTGGCCCAAATCATTGCCTCAATCACAACTGGATTCTGATCCTCATCTATCATATCCTGCCTGCTAGTTGAGCTCTACAGCGATTGCAGCATGCAGCTGCAGCATTAATTCCTTGCTCAAATCCTTGACAACAACTGCTGACAGCCAACAAGAAGCACATTTGCCTCGAAGCGACTTTGTGCGGTCTTCTTGACACTTTGCATTACAATGGCAGGACGCGTTGGCTCAGAGACTCTCTGAAATGAGCAAATAAATAAAATCGTATCATAAAATTCGCCAGTCGAGAGTCAGCGGCAGGAGGTGGCAGGAGGTGGCATTGGGTGGTTAGTTTTTCCTTCTCTTTCTTTTTTGGCCGCTTAGAAGAAGCTTCTAAAGTGAAAAGCAATCGTTTTCATTGTTGTAGTCGTTTCTCATGTCTTCATGTCATGGCTCTGTGGCTATGTGGCGTGTGAATGCTCGAGGCACAAACTTCTTCCTGTGCCGGAACGCCCTCCGCCCCCTCCGCTCCCTAAGACCTTTTCCTCGCCAGCCTATAGCGTACACAAATCGTCTTAGGCCCGAGTCGAGTCTTTATTATGCCTTGTCTTCTGCCTCATTCTCTCGAGCTCTTGTTATACTCTAGCCATGAGGCTTGTCTAGTTAAGTCTAGCGTTTCGTTACTCCATAAGCTAACGGTCTGTTAGGGTATTTAATCTTCGTCAACCTTCTTTTGTTTTTCTCTCTCTCTCTCTTTGTCTGTGGGCCAAATGAAAAGCACGTGTGTATGTTTGTACCCCAACCAAAAATGAATCTTTGTGTACGTATGTATGTGTGTGTGTGTGTGTTTTGTTGTCTGGGGATTCAGTTTAAGGCGGGAGGAGGGATTCGTACGGTTCGTATTGTGAACTGTAGTAAGCGGAATCTAATTGAGGTCAAGACATGTTTATTGATTTTCTTAAAAGGACTTCCTAATTAGACTCACTTTACTTGAATATGTGTACGTGTTTCCACACACACACACACACACCACTAGAAAGCTCTTACCTGCACGTGCACCTTCTTCACGTGCTGCCTGCCCCATCTGCTTGTTTTGTTTTTTTTTTTTCGTTTTTTATGTCACAGCTGGGCAAAATGTGCAGCGCCATCACAAATCAAATGACAGTCACGCCACGCCCCTTTCGCCCCCTGTTGCCCTGCAGCTCACAAGCCCCCCCTTCACAAATGGCACGAAACCAAAGAGAAAAAGAAGCAAAAAAAAGTTAATTTCAAAAAATTATTTCAAAGCAACCTTGCCATATGCTCTTATTATTTGTTGTTATTTTGTCTGCTTAGTATTGACCTCAATACCCCCTGTCATTGTTTCTATGGGGAAATGCACAAACAAACACACAAACAGACAAACAAATGCTCCAAACGAAGATACAGCTGGCAAAGTGTGCGAGAGAGAGAGGGAGAGGGAGAGATACACAAAATGTAACGGTAACTTGTTAAATGAGAAACGATTCAACGACTTTTCCAACAAAGCAACAAAAATTCTTATAATGTAAAAGGGAAAACAGCAAAAATAACTAATGGGTCTTTGCATAAAATGCTCTTTGAATCGAGGGAAATGTGTTTTCCTCTATTTTCACTGTGTTTTTTATTATAATAGTCATTATTTGGAATATTCTTCCGTTTTTCTCTAGTTAACTGTCATACTAACCTAAAGCTTAAGAATTTTTCATTCCTTTTTAGTTTGCGATTTGGAACTGGATTCATTTATTACTCTACGTTTTCTGAGTTTTGCCTTGCGGGAAATAAAGTTTATGCTTTGTAGCAATTTGCAGGCATTATCGCCAGATCATATAAATGGCTCAACTTCAATTTATAACCAGAGCATATATACATATATAAAAAACCAAACGAGACATGAGAACTCCGCAATGTCCTTTATGTATGTGTGTGTGTGTGTATGTGTTTAGTCGAAAGAGAAGCAACACCAAATAAATCAACTGAAAACGAAAGTGGGTGGCACAAAAAAAAAGGAAAAGCAAGAGTTGGGAAAAAAGAAGTAAGAAGGGAAAAGCATTGCAATGCTTTAATATTTCTTGTGTGTTTAGTGTGTTGGTGTGTGTGTGTGTGTGTTTGTGGGTGCCCGGCGTTGTCCTTTTTTTATTTGTTTCGTGACAGCAAAACGTAGCATGAAATAAAAAAAAACAATAGAAGTATGAAAGCCGGAAAGAATAACATTTATTCATTTTATTATTGTATATAGAACCTAAAATACCTTTTTGCAAGTTGCTTAAAAGAAAAGTTTATTGAATATATGATACTTTTCACATTGCGTATGAGTAATATTGTTATAATTGTTTCATTTTCATTTTCAATTGACACTTGAATTTGATTTACAACATTTTTGTGTCGAGAATTGTCTTTGGCAGCACTTCGTATTGACTGATTGACTGATTGATTGACTGCAAAGAAATGCAATTTAACATCTTGTCAGGCTAACCAAAACCCTAAAAGACAGCTCAAGCAAATTAAGAACTTTTCTCTCTGTATGTGTGTGTGTGTTGCAAACTTCATGAGCAACTTCACATGCCCCACATCAAGGACATGCCGCAAGCGAATCGAAGTGGCATGGCATACTACATTTTTTTGTGCCATGTGTGTGTCATACATTCTGCTTGCTGCCATAGGCTTTCCTCCATTCCCCCCCCTTGCCCATCACCCCAAAGAATTGGCGGCTTCATTTTTTGTTGGGCCAGCGGCGTCTTTAGCATTAAAAATTGTTTCGCTTATGAGCCGCAAATGCTGCGCTAGCCAATAAATCAATATTATTTATGCAAAAAAAAAATAAGATATAGCAACAATAACTAGGCGACAAGCAATAAACATTTACATACGTTTTGTTTTGCTATGAAAAACTTGAACTAGTTTCATTTCACTAGCTGTGTGTGTGTGTTTGGATGTGTGTGTGTGTTTTAGCGCAAGGGTCGCCTTGGTTTAATGAGTGGTTAGCAGGTACGTCTGTATCTGGCGTCGCTTCCTTCTTGCCTTTAGTTCTTCTATACCCTGTAATGCCATTTAGTAAACCATACTCTATAAACACTTTTCTAACCCTATCAAGTATTCTAGCCTTAAAGTTAACCAGCTTGCTTATAGCCTTATTAAGCAGCTTAATGTAGGGTAGAACTTGACCACAAAGCGAGCCTGATGAATTTAAGCGTTTCGTTCTGCGTTATATCATGTAATATGCAGACAACACACACACACACACACACACACATACGTACGTTTATACACTCATATGCACACAGAAAATTGCTACTTAGATATGCACATATGCATATATGAATGAATGAGTAACATAAGCGAGCCGCAGTTTCATTGTTCAACATTTGCAGCAGCCACAAACGTTTGTGCCTCTAAATGTGTGCGGTTGTGTGTGCTTGTGCTTGTTTGCCACAGACAGAATGTTTGACTTTGTATAATACAAAAAGGCCTCTTTAAAAACATTAGCAACTTTTGTAGTGCCTAAACGCGCAGCTAAATGTGCGAAAGCCAGCCAACAACCACTCGAAATTTATACATTCAACTTCTCTCTTTCCCCCGCCCTCAACATAAACATAAACATAAACAAACATATATGCATACAAAGTTGATACACTCTGTGCAGTCGACCAAAAAGAACCACCTGCCATAACACGTCGTATACGTGATGCACTAAAAGAAATAGAAGTTTACTTTTTTCTCGCTGTGCATTGAACACATTGTCAATTTAAGCTTTCTTTTTATTCTTTTTGCCACTGATATGCGCCACCAAATGTGTTTTTTTCCAACCGCCTTTGGGGCACATCTGCCCCATTGACAAAGACTCCCTGCCCAAGCCAAGGCCTCTTCTTTGTCATATCTAAATCATATTAAAGCCCTCGCTCTGTCGTTTGTTATGACGCCTGCAGCATTTAAATAGTGTCACTGGAATGTGGCAGTGAACAAGCAAGCAAGCAGGGGGAAGAGAGGGGTAGGAAGAGACTTCCCTCTTTGTGGGTTCATGAGCCGCCATTCAGACACGCACACAGTAATGTTAATGCTCGTAACAGTAACAAAAGCTTAGCGTATGAACGTTAACTTACAGTGCGGGTCATTTAATTAGGTGCACTTCATTAGGTAGGGTCTAAAATCTCTTTCTTCACTGTAGTTCTTGGCCAAATTCAATTCAAATTGTGTAAACTTATGTTGTGGGTTTGCCTTTGGCTGTCAAGTTTTGACCAAATATTACTGCCTAAGGTTTGTTTGTTTGTTTGTTCGGTTGTCAAGCTCCTTCTCATTTGCACAGACCCTTTGTTGTTTGTTTGTTTGTTACATTTTAAATTTCATATGGCCATTTACACTTCCTCCAAATGACATAATCGCTTTTGTAAAAAGTTGCCTTATTTTTTCTGCTTGTTTTCGGAAATTCTAAACTCGTAGCATAAACATTGATAAACACAAACAAAAACAAACACACACACATAGAGTGTCTATGCAGCGTTTTGGGGCAACAAATGACATCTCTGGGATTTGATAATAAACTAATTTGAGCTGCGTTTTGTTGCTGTTATTTTATGCCTCTTCATTTATTCATGAATATGCAATTAGTGTGCAAATTGAAGTGTTTCTACTATGACTATGACTCTATTTATTATTAACACTAAATGATTTTAAGTACTACTATTCAATTTCAATGTTCGTTGGCCCTATTGCCGTTGCCTGTTTGTTGGCACTGGCACTAGGCCAAATAAATGAGCTAGCAAACAAAATTTGCTCGTTGAAATGCCTTAAAGTCAAACAAGACATGAGAATTGCTCATGTTCCCTTTTTCTTCGACAAGCAATTTTTGTGTAAACCGAGGCAATGTTTCTTAGTCAATTTATGTTTTTGTATTTGTATATAATTGGATTATATGTCCGTTGGAATATTTAAGCCTTACTCTTTACTTAGACATACTTCTTTATGACTCTTGAATACTTAATAAAGATACAACTTTTGTTTTGCACTCATTATTAGATCCACAATTTAATAGCAAACTGTTGCTCTAAGAGATTAAATTTGCAAGAAAAAGCAATTTCACAATACATGTCATATAATTTGAACAAAATATTTCATAGAAATTGTTTGTAAATTGCTTTCACAGCGTGTCTTAAACTCATTTATCATAAAGTCTTTTGTTTGATTTTCACATTCGTGTTAAATATTATTTTATTTTGGCTAATTAGCGTTACGACTCAATTGGAAATGCATCAGTTAAAAGCCCCCGCTCTCGTAATGGTCTAATAAATGTTCATAGATATACTTTGGCTTAATTAAATTGTGAACACAAAATAATAGCTAGTGAACTGATTAATTGACGGCATATTTACCTTGTCTTTATCTTTTCTTCTTCTTTGCATTGCAGTACTTCACACCTCGGCGAGTTTAGCGTTAAACGAGAGTTGGGATCCAGACGTCAGGTGAGTTTATAAACAATACTTTCCCAGATACCCCATATTATAATAAATGTTTACTTACACAGAGACGATATGGAAATGATGTTGAATAAAATAGTTCCCGAAGGATTGCCCTATCGGCATTCGTGTGAAGGACCCGACGATATGGCAAGTCTTGATTGAAGTTTTAACACACTCATCAAATTGTATTTTTAGTCAAGAACAATAACTTACACTCTGTACTTTGTACCTTGCAGCCGGCACATGTGAAGGCATGCTTTTTGGGCAGCTCACTGACAATCCCCATAACCGATGGCAAACTATCGCTGGGCACGTGGCAGGGCGTTTGGCTCTGTGAGCATCGCGATCAGGCAGGCAGCCGCAAGCTGGTCATCACACTAACGGGCTGTCCGCGCGAACAAGCTGTGCGTAGTCCACTGTCACCCGTCTCGCCGATTGCCAGTACGTCCAGTTAGGGGCGGCCTCGCTCCACCCGCGACAGCCGGTAATCGCGGGGGAGCGACAATAATGACATCATTTCGTCGAGGAAGTTGATTTTACAAAAGAATTTAGCTAGAGCCACCGCACAGCAGCGTGCAGCGGCCGTAATAGCCGCTGGCCGTGGTTTAATTGGTGCCGGATCCGTTGCGGCTCCGGCGCCACCAGCCACCGTTGATAGTAGTAAAATGCAGCGTTTACTTTTGCGTCAACGTTTGCATTTGAATCTTAATTTAGATGTTACCGAAACGCTGCAGGATGGCGTTGATATTGATGATGTTGATGAGGATGTCGGCGATGATTACGATGAAGACGAATTGGAGAATGATGATGTTAATGATGTGGATGAGAATGATTTGTTTGATCATTCAAGTACTATCGTTGCCGATATCATCGATGCTCAGGGCAGTGGGCGTCGCCATGTTGGTGATTATCTACAAACCGTCACAACAGTGCCTCAAACCAAACAACAACAACAACAACTAAGACATAAGATCACAACAACAACAACAGCAGCAGCAACAGCAGCAACAACAACAACCAGCTCATCGACAGCATCTAGCGCATTAGCTAAATTCAATCGCATACTCGACGCTGCCAAACTGGAACCACATCGCGCCTCGTCAGCGTTTAGTAGCGCAACGTTGCAACAACGTTTGGCGCTGGCGTATCCAGAACAACAGCAACAACAACAGCAACAGCAGCAGGAGTTGCAACAACAAATCAATAACCTCCCACGTAGCAATAGTCGTGGCATTGCCGTCGTTAGCACACCATTAACATTACAAGCACTCGACACAATCAAACTTAAGACGGCAGCAATGCAACAACAACAACAGCAACGACAACACGACGCCGCTGAACAAACGAAACGAAATGATGTGCATTATTTGTTGAAACAGTTAAATAGTTTTAGTGATATTGAAGAAATAGAAATTGTTGATATGAAGCAAAGACAGCAGCGAAAACAACAGCAGCGACAACAACAGCAGCAGCAACAACAGCAGCAACAACAACCACAACAACAACAACGCACAACAGCTGCCTGCTCTAGCTCGTTAGAGCTAATGCCCATGTCCAGTTCAATGTTGCCCATTGCCATGGGCTCACCATCCACACAATCGCACAAGGGCAACTTTATGTGTAGTCAGGATAGTTCAAATCGTTTACAATTCGATGATTATCTATTTGAATCGTGCCATTATTTGGAAACAAACTATTTTGCCGCTACCTATCGCACTGCCATGGTCGAGAGCTCATCCCATGAGTTTCGGCCGTCGACAACGACGCCGACAAGCACACGTTCCGACAGCTTTGAGCTGCACGAACTGGAGCCGCCTAGCGTTATATGCAAAGCGGCACCACCACAACCAGCACCAGCAGCACCACCACCACCCTATCAGCATCAGGCTGAGGTGCGTATGACCCACAGCGGTGTTCAAACTGAGCTCACAGTCGATTCGCTGGCACAGCTCAGCCATAGTGCCAGCAGTGGTGCCAGTTCAGGTGGTTCGCCACGTGTGCCGCCCTTTTTTATCTGCTGCTATACGCCACTAGATCGTTGGCGTGCCCGTCGCCTGGGCGCTGCAGCAGCTGCCAAGCGTGCGAATGGTGAAAAGAATGGACATGCTGTTTAAAATGAGATCAATAATAATTCAAGTTGAAAGCTGTGCTGTTTCATTTGCGATATCAACAAATGGTTCCATTTCGAAAGACAGTCAACACAATTCGCCTAAAAATCAACAATTTTTTATAAACAATTTATTACACAACAAATACACAAACACAATCCAAAACATTTGCACATTTTTGCAATACACAACCACACATTTTTTGATAAAGATAGTAAATCTCCATTCAAATCCATTTAGTTTTTTTTTGGAAAATGTATAATATATAAATGAAAATGGTAATTAATAGCGTATGTCATAATAATTATAATTCAAAATGTAATTACAAATTGTTTCAAATAAAATACAAATAATAACAAAACGAAACTAATGCAAACATATTGTTAAAAAGCGCAAAATACATTCAATTTGTAGCCAGCGAAAGCGAAACGTGTGAAATTAATAAAAAGACAGTGTGAGAGAGAGCTTATATAGTAAGTTGCTTAATAAATAATACGAAAATAACGTTTATATATATTTAAATACACAACTATGTTAACTGTAATGACAAAAGCGCACATGCCACAAATTCAAAACCAAATTCCCAAGTGTTCCTAAATTGAGAAGAATCGATTCAATATGTTTTATTCAAAATGCAGCTGCGTGTGCGCTTTATATAGTTCAGTTATGCATAGATATCATTCAAATGGCAGGCAATGCAATTGTTACATCTACTAAACACTAAAGAATAACATGTTTTGAGTAAAGATTTGGCCTACAAAATGCTAAAGCATACTCTCAGGCGTATAACAAATATTCAGTTCATGTCAATACAAGCCAAAAAGTATGCTTTGGTAAAATTGAAGGCAAATTAATATTCGAAAAATGGTTTAACCACTTCTTTTTATAATATTTATGTTTGTTAATATAATTTGTAAGCAATACAAATTAAGTTTTGATACTTTGATCAATTGTGAAAGAAACAAAAATCGAAGCAATATTAGTTTTTTAGTTCAAACAAAAACTAAACCTTAAATTAGTGATGAATTATAACATTCCATACATAGAGAGATAATATCACAAAGCTTAAGATGAAAAGAACACGCGCTTTAGTTAACAAATGAAATAAATTAATATTTAATTGGAACACAATAAAAATGAAAATGTTTTTTTCTCAAAAATCAACTTGTATTATTTATTGTATACAAGAAAAAAGTAAGAAAAAAGGAAATGTGAAGCCTTAAATTTTAATTGGGCATATCAAATGCTGACATTATTGGAATACTAGCAGATAGTGAAAGTAATTTCAGGTTTTTCAGCTCAGTTCTTCCAAAACACCAAAAGAAAAACAAACAAACAACTTAAGTAAACCTTAAGAAAAAAATAAAACTTAAATGATTACGAGTAAACGATAAAAACATTAAAGAGAAACACACAAAAACAAAACCAAACAAATGCCTTTTACATGCCCACGCGTACACTAATCGAAAATAAAACATAAACTAATTAAATACAAATAAGCAAATAAGCTATGAAAATGGTAAATGTTAATCGAGGAATCGGACTTGATTTTGTGTTCAAGTTTTCACAGATTATTGTTAATCGAGAACAACAACTGTTAAGTGGGTAAAAGTTAGCAAAATCAAACATTAATCATAACTATTGTTGTATGTTTTATTATGAAAGCGCACGAAATATAAAAATATATATATATAAATATATAATAAACTAGTACATGCAAACAAAAAAAAATTAAATATTTAATGCAGCTAAACAAATGTAAAGTAAAATTTTTGTAAACTTTTTGATATGTGATGATGATTTGAATAAATTAAAGCCACAAATGAGAAGAAAAACAAAAAAACAAAATATGTATTATTACATAACTTAGCCATAGATATTAAAACTAAATACAAACAAAAATTAATAACAAAGTAGCGCAACGCAAAAAATTAGTGCATAATGGTAAAAAAAAACAAAAATAAAGAATGCTAGTTAAAAATAATAAAAAAAAACTTGTTATACCATAAGAATAGTCTCGGCAAGCCGAAAGCACTTGATAAGCCCGAATGCTGCATCCATTTGCCACATGCCACAGATCTTTTGATTTGTCTGCTCTTAATTGTTCTTAAGTTCTGCATAATTTGTGTATTTTTCGGATGCAGCTTAGATGCTATATCTTTAGCAATATTAATGGCAATTCAATTGTATTAACGACATTGATAAATCTGACAAAAAAAAAGAAGTAATGAAAAGAAGAAATAATTCAAATAGCAAGCATTTTGTAGGAACGTGTAGTTAAAAACTAAACAAACAAGAAAAACCAAAAACCAAAAATATAATTATCAAATTGTAATAGTAAATCGTATGTGCATAAGTAGCAAAATATTCAATTGTAAATAGAATTTTTAAAAGTTCATCTTTAAGTTATTTGTTTTGTTTTATGGGACCGAATGCTTAATAATTAATACTAAATGAGGTCTCTTTAAACAATTACAAGACACACACACACACACACATACACATATACACACGAAAAAGCTTTAAATAATTTAATGACAAATACACATGTATTAACGGTAATAATTTTGATATCATTATCATTGATATATTCCATTGTAGATACATATTTGTGAATTAATAAATAAAAAAATTAATTAATTAACTAGCCAGCTAAGTCAATGTCGCCTAATGTGAGTTCTATAAGCATAAATAAATAAATAAAACTCACTCACACACACACACACACAACCAGACACACATATTAACTATAAAAATGCAACTACTTTTCAAAACGAAAATAAAATATATATACATATATAAAAGCTACAGAAACTGAAAACGGGCCTAAAACAAATACACATCCACAACACACACACACACAAAGCTTTTATAAAACTATTTAAAGAAACCAAACAAAAATATATATATATTTAAAATGGAGAAAAAAATAATAATAATCCTGCCAAGTAACATTCGAATACCTGCTTGATGAAGATACACACCCGCTTTTGCTAAAAAGAAAAAACCAAAAAAAATACGAACAAAAAAAAAACGAAAATTTAATAAATAAATAAAGAATATAAAATGAAAGGCTAAATACGATTTTTATACTTTCGATATAATGATTTTTTATACTATACGTCAACTCTTTGAAATAAAACAAAACACAAAATACAAAAAAAAATAACAAACAAATACTGTACGATTTTTCGAAGGGTATCGCTAAAAGTAAAGTATTTTTTAAAAAACTGATTGATATTGATTTAAATGCAAAAATCGTACTTAAAGTCATACATAAATACATATGTATGTATAAATTATATATATATACATATATATATATAAAACCCTAACTGCAACTAACTGAAACGACAGCACAAATTTTGTTGAACAAAGTAAAAGTTCGGGTTTTTTTTTCAATTCCACACCCACACACACACACTCGAACATAAATTCAAATATAAATATATATGCAAATCCTCAACTAAATATATGAACATATATGTATGTATATCTAGCTAAAGAATCGCACAAATTGATCACCGCAGAAAATATGCTTTCCCAGAACTCCAAGAGCTCCTTCTCTCCCCCTTCTAGATACCCTTCCACCAAAAAAACAAACACCAGCAACAATTTCTAAGATCACATTTGTATTTTTCAGCCTATTAACGCGATTTTTGTATACGCATACAATTTGTAAATAACTATTTGATAATTTTACCTAAGCAAAAACCAAAAAAATAAATTTGCAAGCATTCATTTTTAAAACATTTAGTTTTCTCCTAAATGCATTTCTACTCTGCACACAATGTGTTTCCAACAAATGAAACAAAAGAATATAAAATTTTGAAACACTTGTTGCATGTCTATCATTCAATGTATTAGATATCAAAGAAGCATACTTTAACAAACAAAACAAAAGAAGAAAAATGTCAACTACAATAAATGAGCAAGTGGATAAAGAAAATATAATAAAGAACAAAATGGAAAAACAACAACTAGTGCAATAAATATCAAATTATTCGGTATAAATGTAAAATTAAATACATTTAAGTAAACGCTTTGTAAAATACATATAAACAATTTATTAAAATACAAAAAAAAAACAAAAACAATAAAAAAAAACACTATTGAGTAATAAAAAGCGTTATGCATTGACATTGACACACGTGATTCGATATCTCATCTTATAAGCATTAATCAATAAGATAACAATAAAGAAATAAATTAAAGAAACATGCCCTTCTCTTTACAATCTGCACAAGTTTAATAGTACACAGTTAAACAGTAAGTATAAAAAAAACTTATTAGTTTCTTAAATTCATTGTATTCAATCGTTTTCTTTTAACTATTGTATGGCACGGCCAACGCCATCGAAAGCTTTCTCCTTGTGATCGGCCGCATTGGCACGCGCTTCATAATTGCAAATGGTAACGCCGTGATAGTGAGCCTCCGAAAATTCACCACGAAGACCTGAAAAAGTAAGTGCAGTTTTTCAGTCGATCAGCTTGGCTGGGCTAACTTACCAATATAGTAGATGCGAGTGTTGTCTTCACCAAAATTACTGGGAAAATACAGCGACAAGTGATGCACGGAGGAGAAGGTCACAACCCTAAAGACAGACACAATACATAGTTAATTTGGATAGAGTTATGAATATTGAACAGCTGTTTACTTGGGTGAGTATTCAATTTCACCGCGAGAATCACGCGTAAGCTCAAACTCCTGATCCGCCTTGCCGTGCGCATCATCGAATGTCATCTTGGGTCGATTCTTAAAACTGTCAACATAAAAGGTAAGACACAGGATCGAGTCAAACGCACTTTATACTTACAGTTTAACTATGTTTGGATGGCTATTGTCATTAGCGCCGCTTATGATGATGCCTTTAAGCTTAACATTGCCAGTAAAAGGTATGTTAAACAGGAGCTCCTCGTCCGCATCGCTTTGTACAAACTTGGTCACGTCCTGACGCTTCTCGTATGGCTTAAAGACGGACTTGCCGCTGCCTTCGGTCTCCTCGTTCAAACATTCCGTATTTTCAAGGTCGATTTTTGTATACAAACTGTATTCGATGCCCATTTCGAGTGCATTGTCGATATCAGTTGCTTCGTGGCTGCAGCCATGACCATGATCATGTGAGTGACCGTGCGGCATTTTGTTTAATAACAAATTTCAATAATAAATACAATAATTTAATGCAAGTAATTGTGTTGAGCAGTCTTGTTCATTTCTATCGATATATCGAAAGCCGCCAGTCTGGCGCTGAGCGATATTTTATTCGCTGGTGATGACACTCACAAAAACATCGCTATTCTTGAAATAGTTGCGTTGCCGAATAAATTCAAAACTTAAAACTAAAAGGAAGAAAAATGCTTGTGTAAGCTACTTAATCATTTTAATAGAATTAACATTAAGACGTTGCGCTTTTGAATTGAGCTTTAGCTGCCGTAATTGAATATCATTATTTTAAGCTTTAGTTTGTCACATTTTTGCAAACATTTGATCACGAAACTAGTACTACGACTACTACTGACGTTTTGTTCGTTCTGGTACTGAAGTAGTTTATGGTTGCTGCATGACAGTGCGTATGTATTGAATAACATCTTGGTTTGCAAGGATGCTCATGTGATCCACACCCTGTAAGGCCAGTGTGGATATATGCGAGCTGGTGTAGCCTGACCAGTGTTGGCAGGCGCGCAATGAACGTTGATTAACGGTTCCATCGCCCATGCCCATTATTAACTTTGGAGTTTCTCCAGCAATTGAGTTCTTTTTGTATTGCAAACTGTAAAGAAAGTAATTAAAATCACTGTTTGAAAAGGTTATCTTATATGGCATCTAACTTACCTCTCAACCGTGCTAACGCCGTCGCCGTAGATGCAGTGCAGCTCAACATCTGGTGGACTAAAATTTTGTGTATAACGCATCGTATCCTTGCGCATCTCCCAGCCTGTTTTGTAGTCAAGGTCAGTGAAGAATTGCTCTAGTTGTGCCATTGTGTAATTTCTCGCAGGTGTGGTGGCAAAAACCTCTGATGGTTTCCAAAATAATGGCGAAGGCAGCAGCCAAGCTGTCGATGGATGTGAAATTTGTTCAGAGCGCAGAATCTTGGCACTCAACGCAAACGAATCCAAATCATCGCCCATGGCAAACACCTTTATGGCCTTTATACTGCCCGCCCATGCTCCGGCAAGACTGATTTGCCTTCGCACATATATCGTTTTCCATTCCAGTGTCTGCTCCTGCAGAAAGACCAGCGTCATGGTGCTGCCCATGCTGTGCGTTATAAATGTAACAGCCGTTTGATTATTAGCCTCATATGTGTCCTCCACCAGCTGCTTAAGATCGATAAAGAATTGCTGATTTTCATCTGCCAAGAAGAGCGGGGCATGAGCTTAAAAAACTGGCACAAGGATTATTTACTTACTTGGCGCTCGTCGAAAATCATAGGGTGCACCATGTATATTTTGACGACGCACGTAGCCCAAGTCGACAAGCAAGTTGCCAATGTCCTTAAAATATGCACCAGCCTTGTTTCTGGTGGGATCTATCCATTCCACAACATCGGGATCACCCCAACCGGGAATGCGCGTCTCAACGCCGGGTGTATTGTGCGTTGTGCGTGTCACCTTATCATAGTAGAGCTTCACATTGTCTATCCAGCAGTAGACCATTGGTATGACCAACTGCTCGAGATCTAGCCATAGATTATACCAGTCGTGCGTTTTCTCGCATATAACATGTGGTGAATGCGATTTGCTTAAACGCGCCTCGACTTGAGATCCGCCATCGCCTGGCACTGAAAAAGCATATACAAATTTCCTTTAGATGTGACCTTGACCTTGTTTTCATCTTGGCCTCAATTCTAAGACCCTTTAGGTTGGCAGAGAAAAAAACCTTGAATATATTTACCAAATATAACAGGAGATAGCTTTGGTTCTTTTGGAGCTGGTGCTGGTGTTGGCGGCTGTTTGGTCTTTTTACTAAATGGCCAAAAACAGTTGCCCACACTTAACAATGTTGTGAAGAGAAGCAGTCCGAATAGTAAGCTGTACTCGACTTTCATGTTGCAGTGCATATAACGGAATGGCAGTTCCTTAATTAGCTACAGAGTCAGCGATTTAAATGGCGCACACTGATAAAATTGTTAATGGTATTAAAAATCGCTGTGACAAACAAATGAGTCAGCGACTCAATTATTATTATCAATTTATGTTTACTAACAATTACATATATGCACATATATATAATATGCAAACTTTAAATCTTAATTGACCTTTAAAAGCCAGTAAGTGTAATTGTTATTGCTTATGCTGGCGTTCGGTAACCGCATCTCTATATGGTGCGATTTTAGCACCCAGCAGCAGTTGTTGTTGTTGTTTTTGTTGTTATTTATATGGTGCGCGGTTGTAAACAAAGAAATGTTTTCGATGCTACGTTATCTTCAAAATGGACAGTTTTTATATTGTTGTTCTCTTTGTTATTTTTTCTTTTTGCGCAGCTGCTTGACCAGTGCTGTGGAGTTTTTGCATTTGGTATTTTTTTAATGGCTCTAATCGCACACACAATCTATCGATTGTTCAAAGAGCGATACTTCGTGCTATAGCTATATCGATACCGGCAAGTGCACTTGTTCAGCGCGTTCAAAGCCGAATTTTGTTAGTAAATCTTAAAATAGCTGAATCCCAGCCTGCAATCAACAGAAATATATCATGCAGGAGTTTTTTAGCGTATTGATGCCGGATGTAAAGAAAGAACTGCGCCGTGGCATTATTGAGTGCTCGAAACGCGGACTGCTGCACAGCACCAAATGGCTGGCGGAGATGCACCATGGGCTCAGTGATGTGAACATCGATAATGCAGCGCCAGATGATGATCACTCGTTTAGTGAGTGCCAGCTGGAAGGCATTGCGCCCGCTGAATACAGCGAATACTTCCTGGCCAAGAGCTACTACGATGTGCGTGAATATGATCGAGCAGCGCACGCTGTGCGTAATTGCGAATCCTGCGTGCCACGTTTCCTGCATCTGTACTCCACGTATATGGCACGAGAGAAGCGCCGCCTGGACTCCACTACAGATCAAGCGAATCTCAATGAACCAAATCAAATGCGTGACCTGGCCGATCTGTTGGCAACGCTGCGCTCGGAGCATGGACGTTGCCGCTTAGATGGCTACGGCATCTATTTGTATGGTGTAGTGTTAAAGGCATTGGATCTTAATCAAGCGGCTGAACAGATGCTTGTGACTGCCATACGCATGGTGCCCATGCTGTGGAGCGCCTACTTGGAGCTATCGCCATTGATTATGGAAAAGAAGAAACTACTCAGCTTGCAGCTGGGTGGGCATTGGATGCGTCACTTTTTTATGGCACACACCTACTTGGAGCTGTATTTAAATGATGATGGTCTTAAAATCTATGAGGACTTGCAGGCAGCAGGCTTTAGCAAAAGCATTTATCTAACAGCACAAATGGCGCTTGTCTATCACAATAAGCGAGGTGAGTGAATGAGGCTTCACTAGCTTATATTCAAATCTAATCCTTTCGGTGGTTGCTTCAGATGTGGACAAGGCTATCGAGCTGTTTCAGGCATTGCTTGAAAGCGATCCCTATCGCTTAGACAACGTGGATACGTATTCAAATTTGCTCTTCGTCAAGGAAATGAAAACAGAAATGGCTCAGCTGGCACAAAAAGCAGTTAGCATTAATAAATATCGGCCAGAGACTTGTTGTGTCATCGGTGAGTACCAAGTAGAACCATATAAATACCGTATAAATAAAATTCAATATACCAGGCAACTACTATAGCATACGCTGTGATCATCAGGTGGCCATTTCATACTTTCAAAGAGCATTGAAACTGAATCCCAAGTACTTGGCCGCCTGGACATTGATGGGTCATGAGTTTATGGAATTAAAAAATACAAATGCGGCCATACAAAGCTATCGCAAAGCAGTTGAGGTCAACAAGCGGGATTATCGCGCTTGGTATGGCCTTGGTCAGGCCTACGAGATTATCAAAATGCACTATTATAGCTTGTATTATTTTAAAATTGCCCATCAATTGCGCCCCTACGACTCACGCATGTTGGTCGCGCTGGGCGAGACCTACGAGAAGCTGGACAAATGCGAGAACTCAGTCAAATGTTACTGGAAGGCCTGCGACGTGGGCGACATCGAGGGCATTGCCATGTACAAGCTGGCCAGTCTGCACGAAAAGCTGGGCGACAATGAAACAGCTGTCCATTGTTACATTATGTATTGTGAGGATGAACGTGCGGCCACCGATAAACAGAGTCTGTATCAGGGCTTTATGACTCTGGCCAACTACTACGAGAAGAAGGGTGACTTTGAGCGTGCTGCCTACTATGCCTACAAGTGTCTGGATTCTGATGATGTAAGTTGTTGCGGAAAATGGGCTCTCCAGACTTATTTAACCCATTTCATTTGCAGCGCAAGACAGAGGCGAAGGCTCTTCTGAAAGTTATTGATTCCAGGCGCAGTGAAAAGAAAACAAAGACTACAACTGTTGTGGCCACGGCCGAAACGAGTTCTGAAGATGATATGGAATGGGAGCAGTTGGATGTACGTGTTCGTGGCCCACTAACTCCAATCTCGGATGCTGGCAAGACAACCACAACGACAGCGACAGCAGCAACAACAACAACAACTGCAGCAACCACTAGCGGCAGCGGTACATCTACATCGACTGCAACGACTAATCCACGACGATTGCGTTCAGTGCCGGAGCGTGTGCGTCGAACGCAGCCAGCACAAAGAAATCTCCCACCACCAACGGCAAATAGCACAGCAACAACAACAACAACAACAGCAACGACAGCAACAGCGCCAGCAGCGATACCAACGATAAGCGAGGAGGCGCCAGCGAGTAGCACAGCGGCATCATCGGATACGTTAGAGGATGCAACACCGGCCACGGTGGCAGCGGATCAGCCAACTCTCGATGGCAGCTCCATGGATATATCGAGTGTGTCCATTGATTAAATCGCAAATGATTGAATGTAAATTTGAATGGCGATTAATATTTAAATATGTTTTAGGGTCCTGTACAACAAATTGATTTTAAATATCCTTACACACATTATTTAATACAAAACATTATTTTTGCAAATTAAAAACTGTTAGTAAAAGAAAATGTTAACGTTAAAGTTTCCTAAACCATCTTAGAAAAACCATATAATTTACATTTATTTATCCAATATGATTACAAACTAATCCTTGTTAATCTTACAGAGCGCGTCGTATGCAGACATGCAGGGAAACATTGAATGTGATGAGAAGCAGGAGGAGGAATAATCCCAACACCGCAATATCCACACTAAACTCATCGCCGGACATATCGAAATCTTTGAGAAACATTTCCGATCTCTTGTGATAGCAAAAGTCCTGATGGCAAGGCAAGTCTCCACGATTATAGCCATAAATGGCGCGCATAAGACCCTCGAATATGTAACGAAAGAATGATATATCACAAATGGGACGCAGAAACCAGGACAGCTCTTGCATTCTAATGAAGAATCCAGAGAACAGCAGAAATGGTATGGAAATCGATGGCACCATAAAGATGGCCAACTGCATGGACAGCAAAGTGCCTCCAATCACACCAATAAAGTGTCCAATGAAAGCGGTCAGCACACAAATGCTCCAGCACATAGCGAAGCGATTGAATTCCGGCGGCTGTCCGGTCATAAAGTAACTGATGCTTATAAACAATGTTGGACAGAGTAGCTGCAAAGGCAAATCCGCCAGCACCTTGGATATGTAGTAGGCTCGCAGGGAATACCAGCCATTGTAGTACTCCCTGATAAACACCGGCGCATCCTGAATGCACAGCAATATGGATGGCATTGCATTGCCGCAGAAAACGAAAAGTATGACGAAAAACTGACAGGATACATTGCTTATGACCTTGGCGGCGTCATTGCCAATCTGCCAATAGACAACGCCCAGCAGTAGAGCCACCACAAAGTGCATTATCACACGCATCTGTACGGCGATCTGTAAGAGAAGATTGTTACAAAATGTGGCGTCTAGATGTAACTAGCAGCTCATACTCATACCTGATCTCTGAACATGGCACGCAGGGAACGTTGCATGAGGACACGCAGTTGAAACCAGAAACCCACCTGCTCCTTGGGACGCAGATTAATGTTGCACTCCTCACTAGACTCGGATACATCAATGAGCGCTGCTGTTTGTGAATTTGGAATGGCACAGAAAAGGTAAAGATAGAGCAGAGTGGAAAAGAGGCATGGAAATTGGACAAAGGTGCAGAAAGCAAAAGCATATACAAAACCAATATGAACCGCATTAACAAACCATGAACACCAAACACAAACCGCAAACAACCAAGCATAACTTACTCAGCTCATTGTCAGAGACTTTGCTGAAACTCTGCAAACCATCGTATCTGGATTTGTTTTGTGTAATGAGCGTTTCACAACGCTGATTGGAGGATTCGCTGCCCACTTCCAGCACTAGGAGAGAAAGAAAAGGATTATCATACCATATGTTACTGCACTGTTTACTCACCAAAATCTCCTGGATTATAGTACTGTGGACAGGTGAAACCTGCTGCCTTAAAGCTAGTCAACATATCACACTGTGCACCTGCATAGAGTACCTCACCATGTGCCAGAACGAGCAAATCATCGAAGAGTTGCATTAGACGCGAACTTGGCTGATGCACCACACAAACCACAATGCGTCCATCGTGTGCCAAGCGCTGCAAATAGCACATGACCTGATAGCTAGCGACGCTATCCAAACCACTAGTGGGCTCATCAAAGAACATTATGGGCGGATTTGTGATCAATTCAATGCCAATCGACAGACGCTTATGCTCTCCACCAGAAACATCACGCACCAATGTGTTGCGGCACGAATGAAGATTGAGCACCTCTATAATATCATCCAACTGTGGACAGGAATAATGTAGATTGATTGATTGACTATTCGAATGTGCTGGCAAACTTACAATTCGTTTCTTTTCCTGTCCTGTGGTTGTTGTTGGTAGCTTTAAGTCCGCGGAGACTCGAAGAGTTTCTTCTACCGTCAGAAGCGAAAGCATTACAAAATTCTGTGCTATATACGAGGACATTTTGCGAAAGGTCAAAAGATTTCTTTGCTGTCCATTAAGCAGGAATTGACCCGAAACACCGCTGACCCTAAGGGCGAGGATTATTAGATGATATATCTCACATTACCCGTTCATAACTCACTTGAAACCCGCTAAGACGTTCAGCAGTGTGGATTTTCCTGCTCCCGATGGACCCATAATAGCCGTCAAGCGACCCGCACGAAAAGCTCCACACGCATCAGTTAGTATCTGACTCTTGTCATCTTTGGCACCCTTCAACCTATAGCACACTTGTTTGAAATGCAGTTCCAATGTTTGTATTGGCCTACTGGCCGTACCGTTAGCCGAAATGCTATCGGACATTGTAAGACTCTGTTGTTTTTATATACTTTGTATTCCAGATAGTGTTAACCAAGTCTGATACGTCTTGCCCTGTTCATGGGTAACGATCGACTGATATGCGAAATGCGCTTATCGTTTATTCTCTCTCTCTCTCTGGGTGATTCTTTGTGTATATTGATTGTGTATGGAGTTCAAGTGCCTGCAGTTATTATCAACATCGTAACTGACTCAACTCGTCTGTCTAATCCGGTATTTTATTTGGGATGGCGGTACTCGTAATCTTATCTACGTAATTGGCAGCTGTAAAGCTCTCGTTGTTGTCCTTGTACAAACGCCAAACTGGGAAGAAAAACAATATGTACGGTTTTTAAAAATGCAAGTTGCTAACTTTAATATGGGAAGCGTTTAATGTGTTGTTGTCTTGTCTGTGGTCATTTATATTGTGCTGAGTATTGCATTCAGTATGATACTAAAAACGATAACAACGCTGTTTTGTATACTAATTGCAGTTGACGCATATTAAAAATGCAGTCGCTTAATGATAGACTTTAAGATACTACCTAATGAAACATTTGACTAAGCACTAATTATTTTGAAGAGTTTTATAAGCTTGTAGTTAAGAGCTGATTACACATTGTTTTAATACTAACAGTATCAAACCTCTTAAACTTCCGTATAACAAAACCCTTTTATGTACGTGCCTAAAAGTATGCCACATATTATTGTGACTCAATTAACTATTGTTTTGTTTGAAACATGAGCATTAACTGGCATGCCCTAATTAATTTAAAAGCTGATCGCCCGCAAATAAATTCTTTGCTGCGTAATGCTGCGTAATATTTTTCTTATGATAAATGTGTTGTGACAGATGTTGTTTTTAAAAAGTTGTATGCATTATAGCTAGCCTCATTTGATTAATCGGCCTGTCCGTTGCAGCTTATCAGTTTTACTGTCGTATTACTAAGTATTTACATTGAAACTATTACATAGTGCACATGTGCACAATTGGTTCGAAAACAAACTGGTTCTCACTTTTAAAAAGTTTCCTATACAAGCCCAGGCAATTAGCTTAAGCATTCTTAGACAGACATTCTTTTTATTTGAATTATGTATTTAACTGGTTGTTTCAACACTTTGTTGCTGCATTTGGGCATCACTCAATTAACGTTTCAAGTCGCGTCTTACAATAACACGACTATCCACAACTTTTAATATGTCTGAATACATACATAAATAGTATATAGACTCTGGCAAACCGATCCCCGATCACTTTCAACTGAAATGCAAAACACAACTGAATTCAATTGCTTATTATTATTATTGTTGTGCCGGCAAATTGTTCCTGTTATTGTTGATTGAATCAAGCTCGAACATGTTTGAGTCGCAAGCGCTTGCAATAAAACGGCTTGTTTGGTTGGGCAACCAGAGGCTTATACAACAAACCTGATCTGGAATCGTACACTGAGAAAAACCAACATACACACACACACATGTCGTACAATCTATTAATACAAAATATTTAATATTTATTTATTTATAAAAATATGTACATGCGCTTAAAACTTAGCAATAATTTTTTTTTTGTTGATTGTTGAAGATGGGGAAGTTTTTAATACAATAATGTATAAAATACAAGTCTATGCTTGGGATATATATATATTGTTTTATATATACAGCTACTAAGGAATTAGATTTTGATTTTTGTTGTTGCAGGGTGTCGGGAATAGTTTAGATAAGTATTGCATTGTAGTATATCACGATTTCTTCTTATGCTAAAACGCTTTTCATTTCTTTGGCACATGGTTTCTCTCAATATTAAATGCTATAAGAAATCATAAATATATATACGCATACACAAATGTATGTTTTTTAGAAAAAAAAAAAAATTGGCTCTACTGAACTCTGAATGGAATGTGACATCATCTGAATAATCTCAGGCGAAAGGACATCATGTAGAAGGCCAAAATCCTTAACATAAGCAGCAGGCCCAACAAAAAGAAGATGGCAAACTGATAATTGGCATTCGCCATGTCCAGATCCTTGAGTATAAACTTGGGTCGCGACAAATGACAATACATCTCTTTGCAATCCAAACGCGGCCTATCATAACCGAATAAGGAGAGCATGGCACCATCAAGACTATACTTAAGAAAGGAGACATCAAATAACCAACGCAAATAGCTTGGCGCATCCTTCTCCTGCAGAAAGAAGCCACTAAATGTCAAAAAGGGGCAGATAAAAAACGGTCCCAATATAGCACCCAAGTTCATGCTAAGCGCCGCTCCAACTGTCAATCCAATGCTTTGTGCCACCAGCGCTGTCATTAACACAATCAGAAAAAACATGCCAAAGCGCCAGAGTTCCAATGGCTGGTGTGTCATCAGATACGTAGGCACTATGAACAACGAGCTACATATAATCTGAATCGGTAGATCCGCCAGGGTTATGGCCACATAATAGGCGCGCAGCGAATACCATCGATTGAAATGCTCACGTGAAACAATCGGAAACTCCAAAGGAACTGCAAAATAAAGGTACAGAGAGTGAATGAGTATGATTTTTAAAAAAGTATTACAGCATACTTACACTTGACCAGTATGCCAGAGAAGGCACAGTACATGATAAACATAATGGTATAGAAGACATAACGAAAATTGTTCATTGAATTGCTGGCATCATTGCCAATGCCATAGTAGAGGAAACCAATGAGAAAGCCAACTGCCAGATGAATGCCAAAACGCATTGTTGTCAACGAACTGTCGCGCCAAATGAGCAGAAAAGTTCTCAATAGCAATATGCCCAATTGACGATAAAAAGGCGTGGCATAGATATTCTCACTCTTGCACAGACGCGCCGGATCCAATTCCAATGTTGGCATTGACATTGCTGGCTTGTTTTTCTTCTTTTTCTTTGGCTTACAGCAATTGGCATTCGATTTACTGCTGGCAACCTCATCGCAGCTCACCTGGCTATCCCAGATGCGTGACGAGAGCTCATTGATCGGTGTCATGGGTTTAAAATTGAAACTTTGCCGGCAATTGGACATCAAAGGTGCTGTCACTGGTGTCAACAGGCCGGAGGACATCATTTGTTCTGCAAAGTTAAGTTTTCAAATTGCTATTCCACTTGATTTCTTGCCTTATACGTCTTACCAACTTTCCTCATGGCTGCCAACTGTGCCACACGAGCCGTTTTACTTTGTCTATAATCATCATTGCGTCCATTGTCCATAAGTGTTATCAACTTGTCCACCTGCCGCTCATCTTCAGTATCATAGTCATGTGTGGCTATTTCCATTACTGTCGGTCAAAGATTCAATAGTTATATATATATCAGTATCTTCCAACTAAACTCACAATAGTCTACTGGATTGTAGGATTCGGGACAGTGTAGATTGACCGCGCCCAAGAAGGGCACCAAATTCTGAGCGCCCCCTGCATAAATACACTGACCCTCTGCAATGGCATACAGATGATCGAACATGGAGAAGGTCAAAGCGCTGGGCTGATGAATCGTGCATATCACATTGCGTCCCTCATTGGCCAGCTTCTTGAGCAAAGTTATCAACTGATTGCAGGTAGAGCTATCCAGGCCACTAAAAAGCAAGAAACGTTAGTTCAACTAATCGAAAGGTTAAACTTCATCAAGTACTTACGAGGTGGGCTCATCCAGTACAAGCACTGGCGGATTATTGACTAGCTCCAGTGCAATGGCCAAACGTTTGCGTTGTCCACCGCTTAGTTTACCCGTTCGTGCGTTTCGCGTCTCGTACATGCCAATTGCCACCAGAATGCTCAGCACACGCTCCCTTTTCGCCGCTGAAGACATGTGTGTGCCAATCTTTAGATTTGCCGCAAAGTGCATGGCTTCCTTGACGCTCAGGAACGGCTGTAACGTTGTGTCCTGTGTGATGAATGCCACATTTGGTTTGAACGCTTTCAGTTCCCGCCGCTTGCCATTGATGCGAAAGTCGCCCGTAAAGCCAGTTACACTGCAAAAATATATATATTGTGATAAGTATACAATGTGAAATTGTTGAAAGTTTGGGGTTACTTTACGTATAGCCTGAGAGTATGTTGAGCAGTGTACTCTTGCCAGCACCAGACGGTCCTGCAATGGCATTCAGTTCACCCGAACGAAAATAGCCCGTTAGTCCAAGTAGAATGTCTTTGTTCTCTATTGAAGAAAGAAAGAATTTCAAGTTATTTAACTATTGTTATATACAATATTCATATTACTTTACGCTTAACTAGAGAGAAAAGCTGTTGCTGATAAAGGCAGCGAAAGGTAGAAGGCGTTAAGCGTTTGCCATTAGCGATGATGTCATAAACTATATATTGGAGGGTTATGGCAGAGAAACAAAAGTTTTATGATACAAATTAAGGCGCCGCTACATTGTAGTAAAACAAAAGATAATCAATAGATTATCTTGAAGCAGTTATTTTGGCAATTCGATTGTTTTGCTAATCGGGCGTAGTCTCAAGAGACTGGAAACCAAATCTAATCGCATATCCCGTTTTACCAGGCAATTTAAAAAACACATACACTGATTAAAGAACAGGTGCATGACGCGCTGTATAAATGGAAATGTAGCATATAGTATAACTGATATTTCCGCCAGATGTTGAGTATTATCGGTTTATTGCAGTTCGTCGTTTCAAGCCAACACGATGACCAGCTAACAGACATGGCCTTGTGACATTGCAATACACACACACACACACACACACAGATAGTTAATTGTGTGTCACACTCGTGCCACTATACTATATACTATTGTTAAACGTTGATCCCAGTGATGCAGATTAGTGCTAAACCCCGGACAAGCGCTTATCATTCCGTCTAACTCTACTTGGAAACTATAATAATTTCCATGCGTGCTAATTATAAATAAATAGCTAACGACATTTTATGATATCGCTCCTTCAAAGGTCGATAAGGCTATAAACGCATGACCAAATTACCGTCTGCATAACAATTGTATTCGGAATTCGGAATTCGGAAAGAAAGGAGGAATTTAATAAGTTCTTTGATCTTTTGACACGCATTTAGTAAGAACAATTAAAGCAAAAACAATAACGTTAATAAGGAAACAAAGATTGTCGTGACTCAGAATAAAGGTCAACTTGTTGCGTATTTATATATGGAAAGCTGGAATATGATATACAAGTACACAGGAAAACTCACTCAAGATGATACGACAGCAACAACAATAATAACAATAACAAAAGCAACAACAACAACAGCAAAGATGAAATCAAATGAATGAAAGAACATGCATAATATTTAATAGATCTTAAGTGATATTAATTAAAACGTTTGGCGACCTTTTGCAATATTGTCTATGATTTGTTGCCAGGCCAACTATTATTCCCATGTTACTTATTATATAAATAAACTTTGCTACACTTTGTTTTATTTTCCCTATAATAAGACACGATAAAAAACAAAACGAAAAACTCGTTTAGTTAGATAACGCATAAAATGGATAGGTTTTTTTCACACTACTCAGACAACATAATGAATAGTTACGAGTGTGTTTCGGTTCATTGGTGCACGTGTCCTAAACCGAATTTGAATAGGAACATTAGCATTATTTTGATGATTCATATTGCAGGAATGTGTAATCAATAAATGATCGAAACATTTACTTAACTACTGTTGGAACTACGGTTGGAATATTCAACATTAAACAACTTTATTTTTTTCGCTTGAAAACATAGAAATGCTTAATTAGGCTAAGCTCCCTTTGAAGTTCCCTTGTTAAACACAACAAAAGAATAATAATAACTAGGAAATACTTTTATCAAGTATTTACTAACATAGGAATGCAGTTGCTTAGAACTCAATCGTCTAATCGGTATCACATGCTAGCCTTGCACGAAGTATTATATTTCTGTCTTTTGATATCCAACAATATCTTGAAGTTTCAGTTGACACCCTTCTTCTTCTTGGGTGTGTTTAAATAAACTCGGTTTGCACACCTTTTGACACCTTTGAAACGGTTATGCAAAAAACCGATATTTCTCCTAAATGTTTCTCATGTAAATTTATTAAATTGGTTCTAAAATTGTTTGACCCCTTGGCACTTTGCAAGCACGAGTTTTGATTTATTTAATTAGCAAGATGTCAATAAAAATTAAATTGGTTTTGGTTTTTTCTGTTCTACTCGAACCTAATCATTTACCCAAGTCGTTAGTCATTTTTATCAGTTTGAAATGTTGTTGGTTTTCGAGTATTAATTTCATAGTTATGAATCCATTCAGAAATAAAACACATGTAGATAAGCCATAAAACTCATGGGCATATTGTTTTTGACACATTGTAATTATATGATAATGAATTAATTTGTAACACACTAATCAGCTACAAGTTTTTACTACATTTAATAAACGAAATTATACGTAAAATTAACCCAAACAAATACATATTTCCATTAAAAATAGTTTATGTTAATTTTCATGGCGTTTTAATAAAGTTTGCTTTTCGTTATTAACTCATCTAGCTGAACTAATTTGCATAGAATATTAACAGTCGAGTAAGAAGTAATAATTTTTTCTGGCAACTCTATTTAAAGGTTGCCCATTAATTTGCATACGAATGAGCTTTTGCTACTTGTATTGTTATCGAAGCATGCATCAAAGCGTGACGTGAAAAAAAGAGCGTTTTTACAACAACAATACTGTATACATAATTATAAGCTGAACGCGAAAAAACACGCACACATACACACACACACACACACAGAGCACTTTTAATGCTTACTTACCCCTCTTGAAGAAGCCAAATTTAGTGCTATAACGCACATTATCGAATTGTATGTCAATCTTTTTGATCGTTTTGTATTGTTCGTGTGGAAAGATAGAGCCAGCTGTGCTGCTGCCACTGTTGCTACTGTTTGCGGTGCCAAAGCTTTCCGGTGAGGCGACAGCAGCAGACGCTTCAGCCGCAGCAGCTGATGATGAGCTTAAAGGTGTGCCATATATGGAAGAGCTGGCCGAGAGTGCAATGTTCTCCTCTGGTTTAGCAAGTGGTGCATCATTGTAGTGTTTGCTTGTTGTTGGCTGAATGTGCAAGGTCAAATGTGGAGGTCGCTGTGGGGTCAACTTTTTGGCGGGCACTGGTGTTGTTGGACGGGCTGTTGTTGTTGGTGTTGTTGTTTTGACTTTATGCTGTTTGTCAGTCGGTGTTGCAATTGTTGTGTCGGAGTTGGCTTTGAGATTGCTTAACCGTATGACGTCACCGCCCGTTACAGTGGGCGAAATGCCGCTGGCCAAGCTCCAACTGGACATTTTGTCAAAGCTTTCTCAGTTTTTCTGCTGCTTGTTGTTGTTGTTGTTTTTGTTTGATCGCTTGTCGGTTTTGGTCATCAATAATAATTAGTTGTTCTTTTAAAATAATACTTGTATTCTCTTTTTATTTTACAGCACGCGTTTTGTATATGTTGAACTTGTTTAATTTATAATCTCTTCACGCACTCTCTTTGTTGGCGTTGTTGTTTGTCTGTTAAGGGCGCGGCGTGAAAAAAAACAACAATTTCAATAAATAATTTTAGAGCAAAAATAAATAATCGTACAGTGGGCTCACATTAAGTTAAACTTATAAATATTATAATATTTATATTATCTTTTGTTCACAGAAATTTAGGTTTTCAAAGCGTCCACTGTGCTTATGAAAAAAAAATATACGAAATGTTTGCTAGACATTTTGATGAGTTTGTTCGCATTATTTGTTTTTGTTTTTGTGTTTTTTTTTTTGGTTTCGCATATGAAGAAAACGAAATGAGCGCGAGTCTCTCATAAGCCGTTTCGGTGTGTCTGTGTATGTGTGTTCGTTTGTGCGTGTGTGGGTGTGAGAGTTCATTAGCTTTTAAGCATGCTGATTGACGCTGCTGTTTGTATTGCTGCACTGTTGCTAATCAGAACATGCCCCACAAACAGTAGCAGGCAGAAAATAGCACATACGAGGGCAAAAGCAGTTTTTGCTCAGCAACATCGAAAAGTTTTCGATTTCGATTCGATGGCACCTGTTGCCAGCTATTGTTGTTTTTGTTCTTGTTGTTATTACTACTTTTGCTTTTGTCTCGCACACGTGTTGCTCATTTTCGCGCGCTAAACGGTAAACAAGCCAGAGGGCGCTCTTCACTTGTAACTAACTCTTGTATATCTGCTAATGTAAATGCCATTTACAGCGATCCTGTTAATAAAAGCGTCTGTTAACTTAGATTGATTGTCATTGTTTATCTATGTTGTAAGCGATCCTGTTATTGCCCTTGTGTAATAATGTTCAACGTCTGTTACTTGCAATCTCAACTCTCTCTCTCACTCTTGCAAACTGACGCTCTTTTTTATTTTGTAAACAAATACGCTCAAACGATTTATTCATGTAAATGCACTCGAGGCAGTCAAATGAATATTTATTTATATATGTAGCATGCTTGTACGTACATACATATTTACGTATATACACTTATTACAAGTAATTTTATGCGCGTCTTTTGTCTTTGTGTTGCCTATCTTAACACTGGCACACATTTGTAATTATATATATGTATATTTAATAATTGTTGCATTGCTTTTGTGTGTAAGTGCTTTGCCTCTCACTTTTAATTCATTTTAATTGTTATATTTTCTACACAAAGTTTGTATACTTTTTTGGTTTTATTTTGCACACACTTTCGTTCTGCCTTTTTCACACCAGCTGATTATCACACACACACACACACACACGTGCGTATGTTTCTATGCGTTTTTAAGTGTATGTGTGTGTCACTATCTGTTAGTATTTTTTTCTTCTGCCTATTCAATTCGATGTCAGCGCTACCGTTCATTACACACACACACACAAAAACAACCAAATCACATACTAAGACTAGTTCTGATGAGAAATGCCGTGAAACTAATTGTATCAAATTCGAATTCATGTTACTCGGGCTCTCCTGCGGCTTATCACAATACTGCACTGCACGTTAATGTAAACCACAAATATTGCTTTTCGATTGATTGGTCAAAAGTTACTGATTAGAGAGTTGTAGCGCTGCTGCTGTTGTTCTTTTTGTTTTTGTTGTAATACAATCGCTACTGATATGACACTAATACAATAATATGTCACACATACAAATTACATTGTATAATTATTATAAAGTGATATTTACTCGAGATTTAGTAGTTCACTTAAAACGCTTCGTCTAATAATCGCCGTTTTTCATTTATTTATTGTCTATTTGTTATTATGTTATAGTTTTAATGACGACGAACGATCCTCAACGGCCGTTAACATGGCACAGACTGTTTTCAAATATGAAAAACTGAAAATTATATTCTGCTTGTTGCCCATTAATTCTTACGTGCTCTCGCGCTCTTTAGTGGCCTCTCTCTCAAACGCTCATTCTCTCTTTTGCCTAACAGAGGCGCACTTAATACGCTTATCAGCTGTAAGCGACCCCTTCCAGTGGAAAACACACAACGCCACTGAGTATATTTATGAATTTATGTTTCCCTCTGCCGTTGCAGGGGGTGTGTTTTGTTTTTTCTACCTGCACTCAGTGCATTTTATGTTGTTGTTGTTCTAAATTTGTGGATGAACGTACGACGCATATTTTTTTTTGTTTGGTGCGGAGTTTGTAGTGATTCCTTATATTTGTGGTAGGCCCACTCTACACATAGCTCCTTTGTTTCAGTGCCAGACGTAGCGAAACAAAGCACGCAAAACGAGTTTAACCAGTTGTGGAAGGTAACAGAGAGAGAGAGAGAGAGAAAGTAGGCAGAAAGGCAAGGCTAAGGAATCAGAAAAGCTGGTTTTCAAATAAAAACATAAATACAAACAGCTGTCTTTGTAAATAAACACATCTGACTAAGAGAATAAATAAATAAACGTTAGTTATAAGCTGTGTATCGAGGAAGTTTATATTTGTGTGTCTTTATATTGCTTTAAAGGTATTTACTTAAAATAATAAACAAACTGGCGCCGAATTGCATTAAATACTATCTTGCTATTTCTGTCTATCGAAATACTACAATCTGCTACGACGGTCACACTCACAGTTCTGATAAGACTTAACAGTATGTAAACTCAAACTCGATAGCAATATCGAAACATCGCATAGCGCTAGAATTTTAATCGCCCCACAGCTGGTGCGCTGACAATTTGCTACAACAAATTTTTTCTATCAAGCAGCAGCCGCCGACGCAAAGAGAAGCAAGAACGAAAATTGTCTTACGGCTAAATCTTTTGTATTTTTCTACACGCCACAAAGAGCAAACCCAAGCAACAATGACTGATATGCGCAACGAGTTGGACAGCGATCTGGATCAGAACTACTCGCTCACCAGCAATGCAGATCCCAAGAATATGCAGGAGCTTACAATTTACGTGAGTAATTGGGCAAACGCCACGAATTTGAACACCACTTATCAAAACTACAACAACAACGCACGGGCTCCTCCTCCTTTTGCTCTCCTCTGTCTATCTACATTAGGTACAAAATCTCTTGCAGAACGTACAGGATAAATTCCAAACGATGTCCGATCAAATAATCACACGCATCGATGACATGGGCAATCGTATCGATGATCTGGAGAAGAGTATTGCCGATCTGATGAATCAAGCGGGTGTCGAGGGACCCGGACCGGAAAAATAAAATCCTACTTATCCTAATGCCAAAGTAAGGCGCAGGGGGGCGTTTTTATACAATTAATATCAAAACAAGTGCAAGTGCCACGCCCCTTACTAGAGAAAGAAAGGAAACTCACACACAAACATGCACGCATACATTCATATACATCGAACACTACACTACAAAAAAAAAAAAACAAACGAGAAAAAATACAATTCCATTTTAAATTCGCGTTCCATTCACATTTGCTCTCAAA
The DNA here is from genome assembly GCA_035044725.1 of Scaptomyza caliginosa. Classification (NCBI taxonomy): domain Eukaryota; kingdom Metazoa; phylum Arthropoda; class Insecta; order Diptera; family Drosophilidae; genus Scaptomyza; species Scaptomyza caliginosa. The sequence goes on from JAWNNR010000413.1 coordinate 1,442,637, forward strand.
CTGCACAAACACACACACACACACACGCATACAATCAAGCCAACATTTTGCTCACCTATTTTTGCATAGTTTTAAGTTTGTCAAAATCAAAGAAAAATTAATCTAAGTGCATTTTAATTTTTTTGTAGAGCAAACTGGCAACAAATTTGAAATTTTTGCCAATAAGTTTTTATTATAATTAAAAAACGAGAATTGTAAAAGAAACTTTTGACTTTTGTTCTACCAAAAACAATTTTAAAAATGCATAAGTTACTGGGCTAATAGTTTATTTAACAAATATTTGCATTCAATTCGAAATCACTGTTGGAAACCAAACGAAATTTTATGGTTTTGTTGATACTTTAATAGCACAGTGCATGTCAAACTGCAATGTATGAGGTTTTAGGAACGCTTCGATTCAACAACGGTTACCAAGCGATAGCGACTGCCACCACCAGCCGCTGCCCGCCTCCCAGTTGCCAAGCGCTCCTTGCGTCGCCTCCGCACAGTTGTCTGCAAGGCAGCAGGGATTAGGGTGAATGTAGATAGAGAGAGAGAGACAGAGAGTTAGGGGTATGCAATGATTAGTTGTTGTTGTTGTTGTGTTGATTGTTTATTTGATATAAATAATGAGGCGTGGTGCTGCGTGGAATCGTAGCTGAATGCAAATGAGCTCTAGTTTCTACTAGTTTTGTGGCACATGGAATTGCTTCTGCAATCTTACATGTGTGGCTGCCACAGCTTTGAACGGATGCTTGACGCTCTGACGCACAGGTTTGGGAGGCATTGCTGTTGCTGCAGCTCCACCTGGCTCCTTGTTGCGCATCTTGGCCCCAAAGACATTCTCACGCGTCGTTGAAGGCGTTTCCTCGACGCCCTCATCTTCTGTGCCACTGCCCGTTGCATCGTCTTCCTCCTCAACGCTCTGCTCCGTTTCCTAAAAGAGAAACTTTTCAAACCGGTTCGCTGGTGCATAAGTAAGCTAACCTACCCCTTCCTCCTCCTCCTCCTCCTCCTCCTCATCGTCATCGACATCCTCACTCTCCTCATCATCATCCTCGCTCTGGGTCCGCTTGCTGGCACGCCCAATGCCCGCACCGCTTAGATTCTTGGTGCTTCTCGAGAGCTTCTGCTGCCGCTTCAGCGGACTGGCATGATCCCGCTCCAAGCTATCCATAGACTGCGAGCGTAGACCCTTCTTCAAGCTGGACTTGCGTGCGCTGTGCTCCTCCTTGGTCTTCATCAGCTTCTGAAACTGTAGAAAATCATCGCGCTCATCAATGTTGCTCACATCGTAGTAGCTGGCGCTGAGCACCTCCAGCGCCTTGGTATGTTGCTTCATGGCAATCAGTATGAAATCACTGAGAACTTGCTTTACATCGCGCAGCTTGCGTTGCTCAAAGTTACTGATAATCTCATCGATTTCCTTATTCGCGCGTTGCACTTCCATTTTGGTCTTAAACAGTTCCGAATCGGCAGCGCTCTAGAGGATTGGGCGTTAAACAAGGGTACATAGGGTATATATCAGATGCTCACATTATTCGCTGCAAACTTTGATTTGAGCTCCAGCATTTGACGCTGACTGAGCACCTCCTTGTCCCGGGCAATGACAGCCAAACGAAGATTATCTCGCGTCGATTTGCACAGCTGCTCGAAGTGAGCCAACTCATTGACAATCTTGGAAAGAAAGAGAGTGAGAGAGAGATAAACAACAGCTGAGCCAGCTTTAAGTGCTTTGTCACCTTTAGCTCCAGCCGATGCACATTTATGTCCATATAATCGCCGGATATGGTTAAAGCATTGGTAAAACTTTTTAAGCCATTGCATAAGCTCTCATTGATTTCCTCCTCATCGGCATAGGTTTTAATGTTCTTGGCCAGCTCATCGTGTGCATCGCGATATCTGAAATGACAATACAAGTTAAGTATTATTATCCTGCAACAACAATTAACCGTTTACTTGGCCATTTTTCTTGTTAGTAGCGAAAATGCTGAGCACATTTCCATTAGATGTCGTTCGGTAAGATTGATGCGTTCATTGATGATTTTAATGCGGTCATCTTTGCTGGTCAGAAATGAGAATTTGCCGCGTCGAAACATGATTGTGTATTATTTTGATAAAAGCCTTGTTAAACAACAAAATGAGCAAGAAATCAAACCGTTGCTGTGACAACGCAAGGCAACAACAATTCAAATGTCGATATATAAATATGGCAATCGATAGCTATCGTGAGCGCCACTATGCTCATGTGCCAAAATATAATAGGTGGCGCTAACTATTACTTGTCCATTCACCCATGGATGGCGCTTTCAATTTAGCACATTTAATATGACCACGCATGTGTCGATGCCAAAACTTTGTCCATTCTCAACAGTGTCAGGGTCAAGAGCACGATGCGCGTGGGTGCCAGCATCATTTAGCCATTAGAAATCGGCTAAAATTAGCCGAAAAATCCATAACAGAACGTTGCTCATCTGTACACTGAGAGACAGAGAGAAAGAGAGAGAGAGGGATAATATGTAAATTTATCAAACTGATTCAATAAATTTGGATGCTGGTGACCTTCATGTCGATTTCGTTGAAATTGGAGCATCTGCAGCCGCAGGAATGTTGTTGTAAAGTTCCCCACCAAAAAAGCGCAACTTTATCCAATTTAGTAGTAATTTGTAGAATTTTAAATGCTTTTCGCACTTATGGCAACGCACAGCTCAATCGGTATACAATAAAGCACAACAAAGTGCAGTTAAATGTGAATCCGGTTGAGGGAGAGACACTCACACACAAACACATACATACTATGTGTAAGAGGAATACAATGCAGACTTCGCGCTTGTCATTCCATACAAAACAAAAGGCCGGAGTTGGTTCTTTCGCTGTACCCTATATAAGCTATGTATTGGGTATAATTGTTTCCAAGAGGCTTTGGGTTATATAAGATATATTTCGTCAAAAATTGACTAAATTTCTATTGAAAAAAGATTATTTCTGCATCAGCGTTTATATAAGATCACATATACCTATCTAAGCTTATTGTAGGGCATTAACAAGTCGATCAATATTGAACTGCTTAAATTTTACTGTTGTTGCTCTTGCTGTTCTTCTTCATTTGGCACACAGCGAACGTTTGGTGGCGCGCGTTAGCGATCTACTATGAATCTCTAATGAATACACCTCAAAGCCTTGGTCAAGAGATAGTTAGCTCTAAGAAGAGGGAGAGACGTTCACTTTTCGTTTTCTTCTTCTGTGTGTCACTGACGCATTTCAACGTGTCGCTGCATGCGTCTCAATTCTTAAGCCATTCTATATTTCGATCGTGCGCTCTCTCTCACTTGTGTCTCTCTTTGCTGGTTCCTTGTGTATGTGTGTGTGTGTGTTCTGCTGCGTGGATTGGTATAAATTACGCCAAATTCGTACGCAACGTTTAGTCCGAAAATTGGCACAAAAGTTAACACACGCGATCGCGCGTACCCGCTACGATAGAACAACAACAACTACTACATTAAGCAAAAATAACCGTAAATAAAAACATTTTGCACATTTCCGTATGATGTGTATAAACAAAAATGTCGTTTATTTAAAGAAATTAAATATCCATAACCAAAATTCGTTTGTTGAAAAGTGAAGGTGCAAAAATGAATACGCCTAAAATAAATATAAACAATGCGTTATATGTATTGAATGCGTATGCAAGCTTTTAAATTTATATTAAATATATCTACATGAATAAAAATCAGATTTTTTAATCAATAAAGTTGCTCATCTGCATATTAGCCAAGTGTGCTATAACTAGTTTGTTAATTAAATCGTGCCCTTAACTATAGTACATCAATTAAACGTGACTTGCTTTGTTTCATCGATTAGTCAGTAACACTTAATCATAAATTAATTACACACTCTCTAAAAGTCCGTTTATCTGCTCAATTACATTAGCGGGAATCATACCAGGAACTTAGCTAACTTGTGCAATGCAGTTAAAGGTCTCCTAAAAAAATGTTATTGATAACATCTCTGTAACAGCAGACTGTTATTAAGAAGAAGCAATCAATTAATTTGTTTACAACACTAACAGCAACAACCACAATAACAGTGACCTTGAACTCGGTAGTCAGTGAGGCAAATAACAAGCGATTATTTTGCCAACAAGCAATTTGACATCATTTCTCGTGGACACATTTGAAAGGCTAACAAAGCAAACAACAAAAACAGATTGAAAACAAATAAAATAGCGTATAAAACGTGCAGCTAACGAAGCATAAATGACAATTGATTAACCCGTTAATGAGCAATTGCAACTCAAATACACTAATGGCCATAAAAACATGTCTAGTTGATCGCCTAAACTATTCCCACAGCAATTGTAGGGTATAACTGAAAAAAAACTAATACAAAATTATTAAAGTCTCTCCCCCCAGCCTATTTGTAGCCTTAATTCAACTTATTTTAGTGACACTTTCGTTGACAATATATATAACACTCACACGGCTCAACCAACTAATTGAGCATGAGCTTTGTGAGTGTGTGACTCGCTCTCCCCGTTCTACAGTTATCTCTCTGTTGTTGCTCATTTTACTCATTTGCTCGTTCCGTTTGTACATACGTTTTCTGTTTATTTGCCGTTTCCTCAACGCATTTCAGCGCATTTGACTATTGTTTGTCTTTCGAAACAGAACACAGAACAGATAGAACCGAACGGAATCGGAAACCGGTGTTGCTTGAGAACAAAAAAAGCCTAACTAAATATCAAAGAGTTTTAAAAACAAAAAAAGCAAATACAAAAAAAAGCGTGTGAAAATCAAAGATGAAGCTGCTTTGCGGTATTTTACTGATCGCCCTTGCTGTCAGCAATGTTTGGACTTTGCCAGGTAAGATTTCTCAAGTAAATATAGTATAAAGCTTAACAAAAACAAGTTTCTAGTTTTTTTTTTAGTTAGGCACTGCAATGCAAAGGTTTCCTTGTATTGATAATGAGTGAAAAAAAAACAAACACAATGTTTTAAATTGATAATGAGACCTTTTGAACTGGACAAACGTTGACTTCAACAATGCAAATTGATAAAGCCAAAGTAGAAAATATTACTAGGAATTGTCTGCGCCATTGTTGCTTGTTGTTTTTTTTTTTTTGATGTTGCTTTCTTATAATTTACATTTTCATGGCATAATGATGCTCGATTTGGTTGAACAACAGGAATGACAGCAGGCAACACTTGACAATCAAGCTTAACTGCAAAAATGCATCCTGCAGCGCAGCAGCAGCCGTTGCCCCATCATCATGGCTGCTGCTGCCACTTGAATGCATAACTTGCAACAACAACAACAATAGCAGCAGAATGTTGAAGATGCTGAATTCAACTGCTCTGCCACTTGAAGTTGTCAAATTTGCAGCAGTCATAGCTTTTATCCGGCAAAATATGCAAATTTTTATGCATAATTCCGTTGAACAAACGACCCTCTCTCCCTGTCTCTCTCTCTCTCTCTCTCTCTCTCTGTTGTTGTAAATCTGCGCTTTAATATTTAAATATGTATTCGATTAACCAAATTATGGGTTTTGCCTAGCTCAATATAATCTGTTTACAGTCTAGTCTAGAACATACTAGATGAAAGCTTTCAAACGCAAGATAATCTCTACTTTAACTAATTGTTATTGTAGCTAAGCTTTTAAGCAGCTTTTTGAGCTTCTAAGAATGCTTGACAATTACTGCTGAGTCATTTAAGAATTGTTAATTGAAAGCTAAAACAAAACAAATCAATTGCTTAATGACTTTAATGTAGGCTTTTTCTAAGTAAACCTTTAATTAGTTTCTCTTAAAGTTTAAACAATTAAAAGATCATCTTTTAATATATTAAATTGCGTGCTTGAGATAACTTTTCGGACAGCATTCATTAGTTTAATGAACCCACTTCTTGGGAATATGCAATTTCTTTGCGTCTGTTTCTTTCTTTGGCCTGATTTTATTTTTTTTTTATTCTTGTTGCAATTTGTCAATTTGCAATTGTTCTCAAGTGGCGGTGAAGACAGACAGAGAGAAAGATATATTCTTAAGCAGTTTCATTGCTGTTCCTTATGTTTTCTTTTTGGGTTTTTTTTTTGGTTTTATTCTTTATGGGACAACATTTATGGCAATTCATTTTATGGACAGCCAGTCCAGGGACAAATGGAATTGGGTTAATTGTGGCCATAATTCGTTTTTAAGGCCTGTGTTTTTTTTTGGTTTGTTTTCTTTTTAATCCATGGCATAAGTAAATATACAATAAATAGTTAAATCAAGGGGGCTTAGGGTAGGGGAAACACGTACTAATTGCAACTGCATGTTGTGCAAATTGCAGTAAAATTCACATAAATCATTTATAATATTTATTTGGTATTTTCTCTTTTATTTTTTTTGTTTTTTTTTTTGTTACTAATAAGTTGCGTTCGGCTTTGAACATAATAAATCGCTTTATAATTATATTATGAAATACGATTTTGTACTATTTAGTTTATAGCAACGCAATTTGTTTAATTTTTGTCACACATTGGTGCTAATTTTTCCGTTTGTATTAATCTAGTTCTATGTGAATTGTGTCTAATTAGTTTTAGTGGGGCAGGTTCCAATTGGCCCAGTTGCTTGTTTAAACTGTATTTTAGCCATTTTATGTAGTTAAAATTTGTCGATTAAACGTCAATTAAATGCGGCAAATAAAATTTTGCTTTGCGAATAAAACATTTTAAATATTTATTCGCTTAAAAGCCACAAAACAAATAAACAAATAGCTAAAATTTAAAATGCTAAAACCGTTGAAAATGTTTACGATTTTATTTAAAGGTCAACATTGAAAATCGTTTAACACACAGAAGTTTCTTGAACTTGCATTCAATTTCAATAGGTTTCAACACAAATAAACAGCGAATCAATCAAGAAAAATGTGCGAAAAGTTTCAATTTCAAGTGCAAAAGTGAGAAAAATAACAAAAAACAAAATTTTGTTTAGACAGAATCATCAATAAATCTTTCGTTATTTTCCTTTTTCACAGCTTTAACTTTTTTTTCGCTCTTTTTTTGTTCAACTAATAAAAAACCTTTGATCTTTGTTTGTGTTTTGCAAACAATTTTTTTAAATATTTATTTTAAGCACACCGACAGAAATTTCTATGAATAATTCAAGAGTTATGTAAAGTATATACCTGTTTCAGACTTCTATATATATATATGCAATATGTATAATATTGTTGTTATTCTATAGTTGCAGCTGTTACTGTTTCTATTCAACCGGCATTTGAATGATTAGTCATGATTCATAGTTAAAGATCTCTAAACACTCTCTGTATACAATTGTTATTGGCCTGAGTGTTGATTTACCAGTTGACAGCAATTATATAATCGTAATATAATGATAAGTTTATAGTATTGTTTATTTATTTTTTGTATAGTTTTAAACATTTCGTTTGTATGCATAATGCAAAAAAATTACTTTGTCTAACGACCGTTTGTAATTAGTTTTAATATTTAGAATAAGTTAGCAGAGTGTAAAGGTTTTTGCACGTTTTTCATGGGTTTAATATTCATATATAGATTATTCTTATGTATCATTGTTAATAACTTAACTTTTATTTCTTAAAACTATTTTGTTTTAACTAAATTGATTCACTTTTTTTGTGCAATTTGGCCCAAAAACGCAATACAATTTTGTTAGCTGATTGCTTAATCAGCAGCAATTTCCGGCTATTATCATAAACCACAAAACCTTCAATTGTCAGCTGTCACGAGAAGCTCCAGAAACCAGATGCAGCTGCCCCAAACCGCTTTGCCAAAACTAGTTGTTGTTGATGAGTCATGCAGTTAGCCCAGTTTAAAGCTGAATAATCATAAATTGAACTGGCTAGCTGGCTAACTTGGCCGGGTCCCTTTTGGCTCAATGTCCCGTAATCGCTGCAAGGTCCTTCACAATCCTTCCTCCTGCTTCTGTCCAAACGATGGCTCTGGCTCTTTATGTTAATTTATGTGCTGTGCAAAATGTGCAATGCTCAGCCACGCATGGCGCCAGATGCATATACATATATCTATGTATGTATGTATATAATTGTGCATTATAATGTAAATCCTAGAGTATTACTCAAATAGAGTCAGCTGGCACTGACTCTGTGTCAACGTGTGCACATTTAAATGTTTGACTGTTCGAATTGGGTGTGTGTGTGTGTGTGTGTGTGTGGCTGTAAATTTAATGAGATTCCTGTCAAATTAATTTCCGGTTATGATTAGATTTTGCGTTAATGGCAATTTGCGGTTTTTGCAGCCAAACCAACAAATATGTCCGCATGCAACAAACCCAAACCAAAAATATCATTCAACATTCTATCGTTGTGTCTTGTCCGTCTGCCATGTCACATTTAACAAAGTGTGTTCGTTGTAATTATCAGTGACACACAGTGGGGCATCTGCCCCCCCCCACCCCACACATTGATTAACATTAAGTAGTTGCACGTTATCACAAATCATTGGGCCAAAAACCAACACAAAGCCAGACCAGGCCATATGAAAATGTTGTGGGCAAACCTTCCTTTCCGAGACTCGAATACTATGTGGCATAGATGCAATTATTCTTGACATTCAATTAGGCCTGCTTCTTTGGACCAAGTCTCTTTCCCTCAAAGTGAAAGCAGTTTTTTTTTTCTTCTTACAATTTATTGTATACGTTTTTGGAATTAATAAAAAAATGTTTCCAGCACCTGTTTTCACAGTAGCGAAAATCAACCGAAATCAAAACTGAATAACATATATAAATATATTTTAAAAATTTTTGCACGTGCTCGACAGTCAGAGAATGAGTATAAATAAATCTTGGGTGGGGCGTAAAAGGCCTAAAATTAAACAATTTTAACATTTTTTTTTTTGTGCCGCATTTGCTACATGTGTCGACGAATGAGATGAACGAACAAATCATAGTAAAGCGACCGGGAGCAATTTGGGAATGCCGTGTCCGGGAGCCAAACAATCAAAATCAGATTCAGACAGGGCAAGCTAAACAAAAAAACAGAAAAACAGAAAAAGCTCATTTTAAACGCGACAAACGTAACGTTCAATCTTCCAGAACATTGCGTACGTGACACGATTGTCACATTTGGAACAGAAACAACAACAATTGAGGGTTACAACGTTGCAAGGTTTTTATTTAGGCATTTGCTGGTTGTTGTTGTTGTTGTTGTTGTTAATTTCGCGCCATGTTGTGCCAAAAATGCAAATAAGGGAATGAATGAATTGAATAAGGTAAGCTGCGGACATGAATGAGAAGTGAAAAATGAAGGCAAGTCGCTGACTTACCTGATTCCGTTTCGACTGGGGGAGAGAGAGTGCGTTCCTGACCCAGCAACCCAAAAAAAAAAGAAAAGTATTAATTGAATTACATTCGTTCATATTGCAATTTGGTTGCAAATCAGTTTCGACTGCAGATAGTTGGTTAGATCTGTCACGTTCAAGAACTCTAAATAGCAGGAAAATTAGTTTGACACACACACACACTCACTTAGACGAGTGTCAACATCGGCATTTAAGCCGAAAGTGAAACTCAAGCCGAAATCCCAAATAACTAGAAGTTTGCCTTCCCCTCCTTCCGGTCAGCAGTGAAAGTGGCCCCAAGAGCTGCTCTCAGTTAGCTGTCAGGCCTTCAAGTGAAATGCCATTCAGTTGACAGACATCGTCTGATATTTTGTTAGCACGCATTTGCACAAACTCGCTCTCTCTCGCTCACACACACACACAAACACACACACTGTAATAGCTGGTAGAACTTTTAACAAATGATGGACATTGCATAGGCAGCTCTTTTTTTTTTTTTGATTGTAGCGTGAGTGCATTTTTTCTTAGAGATGAGCGCGTGACAGTTTTACTTAACCGAAATATTTGTTGCCTGCTTAAAGTGAGTAAAATGCTTTTAAAAGAACTCGGCAACTCGTTCCCCCTAACACTTGCGTGTCACGCACTTCGTCACGATACTCACGCTGCCAGCTCTAGCTGCGCACACACACACACGTTTGGCTGCCAGCCGCACTCCTTCACATTCCCGCTTGCTGCCAATGAATTCGAGAATGAAATTTGTTTAACGACAACAGCCGCAATGGGAAGCTCGCCCTATGTTGCCACCTGATTTTGCATTTGCATTGTGACAGTGTGTGTGTGCTTGTGTGTGTGTAGCCATGGGGCGTGGATTAAAAGCCCCTCTTTAGCTGTTTGTGTGTGTGTGTAAGTGTGTGTGTGCTTGCTTGCTATCAATTCTAATTACAAATGTCTACAATGATTTTTCGGGCCACCCTAACAGTGCATGATGATGCAGGTGGCGATGGCGATGGCTCTTCTGGTCTAGCCTTGATTAATGTCACGCGCAACAACAACAAAAAGAAGAGGACTGAAGAGAGGGGTAGACTGTTCCTGCTGCTGTTGCGGATGCGTTGCCCATTAGAGGTTGTGGTGTAGTTTATAGTTATCAACACCAGAACGAGGGTAATACAACCAATGCAATTGACTGTCTGGGTTTAGTTGGCTCGGCAATTGATTGGCAGAGTGAAGGAAAAAGAGCAAGAAAGAGAGAGAGAGAGAGAGTTCCTTTTTTCTTTATATAAATATAATTAATAGATTTTCTTTGATATACAATCAAAGACAATAACCGCAAAAATATCTTAAATAACACAAATTAATTAATTTTAGATTTTAACACATGACTTTTGAAGTCTCTTAGAAATCCATTGAATATTAAATAACCAAAATGCTTTTTAAATGATTTGTTCTAACAAATGCCAGCATTATTATAATTATTATTATTTGGCAGCTTTTCTCTCTCAAATTTTAAACCACAAATCACACACAAAATTGCAGGCAGGCAATAGGCAGATATTCGGGCCACAAACAAAATGTTGTTTGAAATATGAGATGAGAGTTTTGATGCCAGTTGCCAGACAACAACAACAGGCAAATATATATGTGCCGATAATTACAAACTGCTATGGTTACGCCTCTTCACTCCTAATTCATTCATTTTGCACAATACGATATATGAGTTTTATCTCTCTCTCTCTCTGTCTCTCTCTCCAACTCTCACGCTCAATTTCGTCTAGTTTTTGCTGTCAAATTGCTGGCAAAAATATGAAATGCGCTTTTGCTGGCCTTTGCCTATCGAAAATGGTAATTAAAATGGCTGACTGCAACTCGTCCCGGCTCTAAAGTGTCGGTTGCAACAAAATACACACAAACACACACACACACAGAGAAAATACCAATAATTTTCAAGTGCCCACGAAATTCAATATATTTTTCTATATACGTAGGCAGTTATATAGGCGGCCCAGTCAAAAAGGCCATTCGTTGCATGTGTTTTCCAATTACTTGTGACTGATTGCCATGAAATATGTGTCGATGTGTGTGTTCGTCTGTGTGTGTGTGTGTGGCAAGAACTCATCATGCAACATCACAGTTGCAAAAATTGCAATTCAATTCACAATTTTCTGCCCATTTTGTTGAAACAAAATCAATTCTGATTTTGTGGCCAACATAACTTTTCTAATTAATAACTATAAATACAACTATTACAACAAGTTGATAATTATCGTATTGCAATATTGTTGTAAATACTATTTGAAACTTTTGCTGCAGGCAAAACAGAGCAAAAAATTATCTCATTAAATTTGCTACTCGCTTTCTATCTATCAATTATTTTGCCATTTTGCGCGCAAATCAATTAAACTTTTGCCGCGAGTTTTCCATCATTTTTTCCACACTCCAACTTTTTTCTAGTGTTTTTCTTTTCAATGGGGTATATATGTGCTAGTAAGTCGAGTTGTTCTACAGTTTACAGGGCATCTTTAGAGTCGCTTTTACTTTCAGCAATTGTGGTCTTTTCTTTTATGACGTATTTTACAGTTGCTTGCGATTAATGAATTTTTAATAGCCCGCACTTTGGTTAATGTAAAAAGTTGCCATAATAGTTGCACGGATACAATCCAACCCAACCCCAGCCAGTGTCTGCCCACTGAGAAACAGAGAAAGAGAGAGAGCTTAGGCTGCCACAAGTTGCAAACGTATTGAATAGCAAATAATTATGATTGCAGCTGCAGTTGGCTTTTTATGTAAAATCTTTTTCGCAGTTTTTTGTTTTGCTTTCTTTAATGCTTTAACCAAACTAAACTCTACCTTTAAAAAAATTTGGAAGCTTACTAAGTTATGCAAAATTGTACAATTATGTTAATTAATTGACGCAACGTGGCCAAAAACCCGAGAAGCAGCAGCAACGCCCCCTTTTTCTGCCTGCCAGCAATTAGCACCATAAAACGCAGGCAAAAGTGATTTGCCTGGAACAATTTCAGGCATTTCATTTGTGGCGGCTCAGCAAAATGGAAGCAAAAAGCACGCCAACCCATTACCAAACAAAAAAAAAGGGTCAAGAGCTGGGGGTTTGGTGGGGCCTACTGTTAACCTTAGCTTACATAATTAGCAACAAAATTCGTTTGTGTTTTAGAACAAAAGCGCCGAGCTTTGCGTATTTTGCGCCAACTGCTTTTATTAATTTCATAATTCAGCCAACGGGAACAATGGTATCGCATCGGCATCGAGGGCTGAATAATGCTGGCTATGTGTATTCATGGGGCTCGGCTTAATTATTGGTAAATTAATGAATATGCCATGTAGTTGTTTCCCAACCCCTCCTGCCCCTTCTCTGCCGCTTCTCACCATGATTAATTAGATTTGTGCTTTCAACTTCTTTCACAATTCAGTTGCAGCACATATTGTGCTTTTTGTTAGTGCTTCTTTTTGTTTAAATTCTTTACACAAACATGTTTCAATTTGCTTTTACACCCACCGCCCAACAGGCAAAACTCTGAGCCCCTTAAGGTATGCAACAAATATATATATAAACCATATATCATGGTTTGTTGCAATATGTGTGCAACAGTCTAGCTCTCTGGCTTTTTGATCTTCTGCTCTTCTGCAAATGGGGTATATTCGTTGTGTCTGTCCACTGTAAAGTTGGCTAAAAGCTAAGGGTAATTGCTAGTCGTATAACTACCCTAGCGTTTGTATTTTGTTGGCAGATTCTTCAGCCCACATATCGTACTGTTCGTACCACAAAAGGTAAATATTTGCACTTGTAAATGACATTCATATTCGTTTCGTATGTTTGTTGCTGCCGTTTCGTCAGTGGCAAGCTCTCCATATACACCTATATATTTATGCATGTATGTATGTAAACTTCTCATAAATCGGCTTACAAAAAAAAGCCAAAGAAAATAGATGAAAAAGTAAAATGTTTTCAGCACCACAGGCGCTTTTCGAGGTGCATATTCGTTTTGTGACCTCTTTTAACAGCCAGGGGTCACGTATACTTTTACGTATACGCAATTTACGCAATGCAACATAAGTCTCTCTCTCTCTCGCTCCTCCTTCGTCATATGACATAACACATTTCATAGCAAAGTCAAGTCTCAACTTGGCTTGACTTATTTTAAACATCGTTAGTTGAACGATTTCTGTTTCTGCCACTTGTTGTATGTCTCTTTGTATGTGTGTGTCAGTTGCAGCTGCGGAGATTTATGAAGTGCAACATGGCCAAGGGGACACATTTATCTGTGTGGCTCGAGGTGGCAGTTGCAGTTGTGGCAACTACTACCACTTTAGCTACAAGCTGTTGTTTATTTAATCCAACCCTGTTTGTAGGCTCTAAGTTGCCTTGGCCGAGTTTCAGTTCAAAGTAATGTTGTTGGCATTAAAATCCTTAATCTGAACTTATCTATTTAACAATTACACTTTTCACCAACCTTCCCCTAATGCCAAAGGTCAGCTCTTACTAAAGTCCCTGGCTAAGCACTTTATTCCGCTCTCTGCAAATTATGCTAAAATATAAACGCTAATGAGGCTACCAAATGATTAGCACAAAGGGTCTGAAATTAGACTTAATATTTTTTGCTGATTTGGCTTTGGCTGCCGTTGGCCCTCAAAGCAGTTATTGTGGCTAATTTATGGCTACATTTAACTACGCGTTGTATTAATTTTGTATATAAATTTCTTTTCTACTTGCAGCTCGCAGCAGCAGTCCTCAGGATGATGCTGAAGTGATTGCAGTGCCACGACCAGCTCGTCCTGTGACGACCAGCGATACAACGGATTTCCGTGACTTTGTCGATACGGGCGCTGAGAATCCATTTCTGCAACCAAATCCATCTTCTTTCCACTTTAATCTGGGCTTTGCCAACACTTTTGACGGTGAGTTGTTTTTCTCTGTGTGTGTGTAATTGCAATTTTATTGCAACAGTAAGTGAGGTAATTACGTGCATTTAATGCATTTTTTATTGTTTTTTGTTGTACCATGACATTTACTATTATTTATCAATTAAATAAGTCAACCAATTAGTCAAAAACCTACTTAACTTCCAAGACAAAAGCCTTGTTTACTTGGGAAAAAAAATAAAAAGGCAAAGAATCCAACAGAAAGTTTGCTTCACAGATAAACTTGAGTGGGCTAGTCTGTGGGGGGAAGGGAGAAAATGCAAACAATTTATCAAAATATTATGTCAAAAATGTTTAGAGGCAGTCAAAAGTTTTTAGCCTTGTACTTGACTTAATATATATATATATATATATTTATATTGATATGCATGTGCTGTTGAGTCCACATAAACTCTGCTGACCATTAAAAGTGAAAAGTTTGCAGAAAATAAAAACATTTCTCTGGCTTTCCTCTAACTACCCCTCGCCGCTTTAGCCAAGTTGTGAATGAGTGGCCAAAAGTTCATAAATCTTCTGCTAACTAATACGCCAGCGAAAGTTCTTAAGCCAATGGTTCGTTTTATATGCAAGAAAGTTTTATTTAGCTTCAGCTGCAAAGATAACAAGACTCTAAAAAAGAAATGAAGAAACTTTCATTATGTTCATAACTTCAGTCTTTAACAATATTTGCTCACAAATGATGCATAAACATGTGCAACAAATACTTTAAGAACCTTCAGGCTTCAGCTCAAAGTTCAAAGGTTGCCGCTTGCGGTGGCCAGAAATGATGTCAGCCAAGTATTTAAGGCGTCTATTGCTCTCTGTTTAAACTCATTAGAATGCAACAAGCAAATTGTAAATTGCAACATGCCAAAGCCAGCTAAACAATGCGGTCAAGTATTTATGACAAGGTTGCAACAATAACAAAACCAAAAACAACAAAAACAACAGAAAAGTGTGTAAAATATGTGGGCTAGGCTAGTAGGGTAGCTAGGTTAGTTAGGGTAGCTAGGTTAGTTAGGGTGCCAAAGAGGATTAGGTTAACAAGCAGACAGACAGAGGGCGAAACAGCGACAACGTTACTCTTCTTGTCTTTTAGTGCGTTTTACGGATTAGGGATTTTAAACAGAAAAACGCATTAGCAAGGCAAAAGGCGTCTACCGTCTGGCGTCATCAAAGGAGATGACAAGAACAACAAGAGACACCCGCCAAGTCGATACCAGATGGCACTTTGGCACTTTGCAAACACCTGTGACAATTCCCAAACGCCGTTCGAGTTCTCTTCTATTAACATTATACCCTGTAATCAATCAAAATACTCAAGAGGTTATTGGTTGTTGGTTTTTCCTATAAATAGTTTAGTTGGGTATCTTCAAGTCATTGCACTCTAGTCAAGCAGTAGATAGAAACATATTCTAGTTTGTTTTGGCATGAAATTATACCACAGACAAAACACACTCTTCTCTTTTTTATTGTACAGACCTTTTCCGTCGCCTGCGCACACGTCTCTGGCCCGTTGCTGTGGGCTCGGATGAGTCTGGCTCCGGTGATGGCGAGTCGGCGGAGGGAATCTCACCGCTTGGCTTTGGCCTTAGACCGCTGACAACGTTGAACACCAAGAATGGTAATACCACCTCAACGGTTAAGGTAAGACTGCAACAACAACTAACTTGGCTTGCTTGAAATTGAAATTGAAAATTGAAATGCATATTCAGGTGGTTGATGGTCACAAGGTGGAGATCAATGAGACCGTCTACGGTGACAGCAACAGTTTGTTCAAGGTGCGTCTGGTCAATGTGCGTCCACTCGAAAGTGGCGAGGAGGTGGCCGAGGGTGTTACCAACAATCAGGGCGACTTTAAGCCGGTTAGTTCGCCAAGCACCTCGGCGCCACCGAAACGCAGCGAGTTGCAGGATTCCGATGAGGAGGACAACGATCGCCGTGAGCCGTTGGAGAAACAGCCCAAGGATAATGAGGTGCGCGACATTGATGGTCCTCAGGTATAAAAGAAAAGCATTTGCAGCTAACACACAGTTAACAATGAAATGTTTTGCATATTGTCTTGCCAATAATACAAAACAATAATCTGAAAAGCTCTACTAACCGACAATATACGAACTATATAAACTTATTGTGAGCCAACTATGTAAACTTGTAATATATATATACATTAAAGAATGGACAAATTTCTAATATTCCTTATTTTCGAATAAAGTTTTTGCATATAAAACTAAAAGCTGTAAATTGTATATAAATCTATTTAGTATATTATGCTTGCTTTATTTATTTTATACTCTCTTTACTAAAACTAATGCTTTATGATGGTTTAATCGGTGTGGTTTAAACTTTAGCCAAATTTACTATTATTTGCTTTAACTCTGGTAATGAAGCGTGTGAATTTGCATTTGTTATTATGCAATTATTATTTATTTGTTATTTTCAATTGTTTCACCTTTGTTGCTGGTTTTTTTATCTACTACTACTACTGCTGCTGCTGTTTTTGTTGAAGCCATAATTAAGTTTTGTTTATTTGCCAGGCCAATAAACCGTCAGCAACCGCAATCATAAATATTTTATTAACAACGACAAAATGTTTAATTGCACAATTAGATTTTCCACTATACCCTGCAGTCGCTTAACAAAAGCTTTATTAAAAGATTAGCAATACAAAGTTGATTGTTAACTTATCGATAACTATCGATCAGCTACTTTCTGTCTATAACAAACTTATCAATTTTAAGTTTCTAGAGTTTTTACTAGTCAGTCAGTCATTGCTTGTTTTGGTAATTTTTTTTTAAATGTTTGTTAAACTTTGTAAAATGCATATTTGTTTTGTAGCTTGACATTTTGTACACCCCTTTTTTTCGTCGCTGTTTGTTATTATTGCATTTAGATTGACTCCAATGCGCCTAAATTAATAATGCAAACAAATTATGCAATTTATAATAACGTGTCAACGTAATAATAAGATGAAAAAAAACTTGGCCAAACATGATATGTTACCATTCCTGAATGCAAATTGTTTGTTCTGCCTTGCTTAAATATGCATAGATTAATTGCATAATTGAGTGACTTTCACAGTGGCTTTAATGTTAAATTATTCGGTGACAATGTTAAATCTTATGTTACTTTCAGCTAGGGCTGGCAACGCCATGTACACACGTTTACCGTTATAATTGCTCTTTCTGTCTCGCTTTCGCTCTTGCTCTGCTGCCCTGTCCAACCGCTTAACAGTTGTTGCAGCAATTTAACGGTACATGCATCATATATGCGGTTTTTTCAAGTCCATTAATTACTTTTAGCCATAATAAAAATTAATTTATATTAAAAGTCATGTGCGTCGTGCACATAAATCCTTGTCTTGGAGGGCGTTCGCTTGTCCGTCCCTGCATGCATACGTTCAAGTGAGGGGGCGTGGCAATATTTATGAAAATTTATTGTATCGAATTCGACGAGCACGCAATTTTCGAGCATTTTTGCGTGTTGCCAGACTTTTAACCCCAACGAAAGGGTATCAACACTTTGTTGCCACAAAGACAACTTGGCAATTCTAATTGTAAGTTGGTAATCCCAAAGTAAATACTTCATGCATTGTTTAGTAGAAGAGTATTTAGAAGAGTATTTCGCCTTCGACTCGTTTCTTTTTGCCTTTTCTCAGCTGCTTTTTTGCCGTGCTGACATAAATCAGAGCAAAATTAATAAATGACCATATGGAAAAAAAGAAGAAAATACGAAAATAAAATGCAACGCGTAAAGCGCAATTATGAACAAGTTTAAAGCATAAGTGCAACATGTTAACATTTCAATCTATATGCGCATAAAAATATTTACAAATTTGGTTTATTTTGTTACTATTTGTAATTTTCAACCTTCTCCAACAAAACTTTATTCAATTTATATGCAGTTGGGTTTTTGTATCTCGCGGATATTGAAAGCTGCGGTTTTGACTACCCTCAAACTATTAGCTTATGCATTTATTTAAAATATATATGTGTATGGAAAATGCATGGCTATAAATATTTATATATATGTATATAGAAACTCTTTTTTAAACAAAAATATTTGTTAAATTGTTAAAGGCTGTTAAACAATTTGCCTGCCGCTTGGCACAAACACTTAAATGCACACAAATATATATATATATTTTATTAATATTTTACTTGATGCAACGCAAAAAATATAAAAAAAAATATACAAATTTTGTATGTGTGTTGAATACCAAAGCCTTTCATAACTTTGTACAAAATTACTTTGGGTATTTCAATTTGTTATGTGCCCGATTTGTATGTTTCTTTTTTGTTTTTATGCGCCATTTAAACATTGTGGTGTAAGGGTGCTTACAGCCACAAACTGAGCATGAAATGAGCAGAAAAAACAGCGGGAAATTGTGAACTGTAAACCCAGAACACTAAACCCATGAAAAATGCAACGTAAAATGCATCATTAAACTCTGCAGGATGTAGCATACTTTAACACTGGCCAAAGCTTCGCTCACTGTTAAACTCCGTTAACAGAATCGGAATTCTTAAGTAACAGTTGTTGAAACGTGATTCATTGAAAAACTGTGACTGTTGTCTAATTTGCTTTTGCATCTGTTAAACAATTAAATCATCTGCCATGTCGTACAAAAGATTTAAGTGAGCGCCGCTAAAAAAATAAACTCATAGTTATGACAGCTAATGCGCATTTTGTATTATTAATACAAATTTCTACGAATTTCTATACAACATTCGTAACAACAGAGACAGAGGCAGAAGCAGAAGCAGAGCGTACGAAAATAGAATTATGAGAGGGGAAGCTGTCAAATGAAAAAATAATGAATGAGATTGTTACGTCACTAACATTACAGTGATCGACCGAGTGACCAACAGACACAGACAGTGTGTGTGTGTGTGTTAATGACAAGCCGGAGGCGATTTGCTCATTGCATGCTAATTTTGTTTTATTTGTGTACGAAATGTTAACAGGCGAAGGTGAATCATGCGTGGGGCAGCGCATAATGAGTAGAAATGTAAATTAGTGTCGGAATGACAAGAGCAAAGCGTTTGAAGAGTGCTTAACAACGGCAGATAGAACAAAGCTGTTGAGAAGAGCAGCTTAGAAATAAGCATGGCAACACTGAGAGAGAAAGAGAGAGCAAAATGTTGCAGAACAGCAGCTTAGCAACATGAGTCTGCTAATGACTCATAACAGAGGCTGTGCGTAATAGCGAATTGTAGCTATAAAAGTTAAAGCTTTGCTTAACAGTGGTTTAGTTGGATTTAACACAGCGCTGTTAGCACATACGCTTCTGTAAGTTATTTGTTATTTGCATGCGGCAACTGCTTGTACTAAAAGACTAAAAAACACATAATTGGCAATATCTTAAAGTAATGCAAACTTTCATTCAATCTATTTACGCACACGCACACACATAACTGATGCACACACCCACACTCACACACATACTTAAATGTATACAGCGCACAACCACAACAAAAAAAGCAACTATAGCAAAACTTGACTCCAGCTTGCCCATTGAAGATTCCATTGCCGAAGCAACTGACAACAGAGAACAGACGGCTCACGCTATAATGGCCGAACCCATGGAAGATATGAAAAAGCAGCAGCAGCAGCAGGAGGAGCAGTTGGCTCAAGATGTCGACACAATGCCGCATAATGAGGATGGCGAAACGGAAACGGAAATGCCGCTGTACGACAGCGAGAGTATGAATGAGAACTTTGGCAACGACAACGACGACAATTCCAAGCTGCAAGTCAAGCCAGAGATGGAGCGGGAACGCGAAGAGCTCGAGTCCTCAGACGATGAAGATGCCAATGCGGGGCCCATCGAAATGAGTGATACATTCAACGATGAATGGGCCACATTGGATGAAGATGCCGCTGCGGTGGATCCCACAAACGATTTAAATAATCACATTGATGTCTTTGAGAGCTTTGTGCCCGTGGATCTGTCCAATGATATTGCCGTTAACGACATAGCTGCAGCGAATCCAGACTTTCCCTACAACCCCGATGCGGAGCTGATTGAGATGCCAGTTGCTGTTGATGCAGCGATGCCAAAGTTTGAGAAATTATCCCTAACGCCGCTCGTGAAGTAGGCCAAAATGTGGCTTAGCTTAGTTTAAGTTGTGTTTTAGGTTTTTTAGTTTTAGTAAGCACTCATTAAATTATTATCAAATACGAGTATTAAACTAAATATAATATATTTATTGATGCCACAAGAATATGTTTGTTAAAAGAGCTCGGAACATTGTATGGGTTGCTTTAACATGATAATGGCCAGAAAAGCCAGTTAGTAAAGAAATGTGCCAGCCACTTAAAGCCAAAGCTTCGTAACTCGATTATGTAGCTTACAGATGCGATGGTAGAAACGATAGAATTGTAGAATCCTGGGCAAAGCGCTTCCATGAAACTTGAGATCGGTGAGCAAGGCTCGATGCCAAAATAGATAAAGTAGGCCTAGTAGAAGAGCTCGAAGAGCGAGTTTCATTTAGGATTTGTCTGGCACAAAGCACAGATTCCAGCAGTAATATGATAATAATATTGAGATCAGTTTTGAAGTAACTGTTATCGTTGGTTGAGATCATGTCATTATGCAACTGAATGTATGTAAATGGCCTCATACCAATTTGCTATTAAACTGAACCAAATGTTAATGAGCTGTGCGTTTAATTAATGGTTAACTTATGGCCAGTTAATTACGCGTTATCCTTTTGACGTGCAGTCATGTTTGTTTTTATTGTTGTTATTGTTAATAACAGCTTGAACTAAGCCGCTTATTGCAATGTGTTTGTTGTTGCTGGACTTAACAGGCAGCTGTAAGCTCAGCTTAACATTCCGTCACAGAGAGAGAGAGAGAGACCAAGCGGCTGTTAAGTCAGTCTGTTAAAGACACAGGAAGCAACAAACTTTTTTACGCCAGGCGTAAGGCTTAAGCTGCTCAACAGTTTTTGAGCGGCAGCTGCTGTTAACAGTGCGTGCACATCGTGGTAATTATTCGTGTTCAGTTTACGGTTTAATTATTGAATGTATATTCATAAAAAATGCATCAAACGAAAGATAAACGTGTTGTGTGTGTGTGGAATTTCGTCGTTTTAAATATTTGTGCCATTTTGTACATATAAAATGTGTTTTAAGTTTGATTATGTATGTATGTAAGTGCGTGCGGCCATGCTCTCTCACGAAAAAAAGGCGTGCACGTGCACACAGTCAAAGGTGAGAGAGAGAGGGCCAGCCGAATAACTGTTAACTAAGTGCAGTTAGCTGAGCTATTTTGTGTAAAAGTGCTCAAAGGTAAGCATTGTTGATTATAATTTAACATAAAACAAAAAACAACGCGTATTTTTAATTGAATTAATTGATTTCAAGCTGTTGCTGTTGATTTATGCTGTGCAAATAGCTGTAAAAGCATTTGTAATTTCTGCCATTTCATTTCATATTTAACTGTTTAATATTTACACGTCAATTTCATATTGCTTTCGCTTGGGCACAGACACTTAATGAATATATACATATGTGTATGTATATGCGTTGCTGTTGTTTTTGTTTGGTCGAATTGCGAGAGCATTGAATGCACAAGTGCCGAACATAACCTCATCTTTATCATCATGATCAGCATGCAGTTTGCAGCAGCAACATATTTTCTGTAAACATTTTCATGTTGCGAAGCATAATAAAAGTAATTATGGCGTTGCCAACCTATACAGCATTTGGCTATCCGCCGGCAATTGGCGCTTTTTCAAGTGGCAATCGCCCTGCTAGCACTGTCTCTCTTTCCTCCTCCCTTACTCCTTTAAGCTCTCTTTGATTTTGTATTTACTTTTTAATAATGATTGCAACTTTTTAATTATTTGTGTTTACATGCGAGAAACAAGATCTATTTGATATGTAAAAAAGATATGCAACAGATTACGGATTTTTATTGATTTTGTAATTACTCTTTTTGCATTTGCTTACTTTATTTATTTATAAGCTTTTTAAATGCAATTTGTAAATACGAAAAGTGTTTCATAACTCTCAACCCATGGCTGTACTGTTTTGCTGTTGTTATTTTTGCTTTCAACACAGATGTTAGTGCCTTGCCGCACACGTGCCACAACCGCAACACAGCGGCCGGGAGTGTTTGTTCCTCCCTCCCTTGCCCTGCAACCGGGCTTCCCCACATGAAGATACTTAATGATGTTCACTCGCCTGCCTGGGCAACACAACGTGTCCTTTTGGCTCGCCTGCCTGTGTGCTACGTTATATAACTAAATATAAAGTTTAATTCGTTGGCAACGCTTTGTTGACGCGCCAACTGCTCGCTCTAGTTGCCCATTTATCCGCCCACATCTGTGTGAAAGCGGAAGTACACAGATTTGGCAGAGATTAGCGAACGGGTTTTTGTGGGTTTACTTTTGCTTGGCCATGAGTTAGAGTTAATTAATTTTATGTTGCATTACGAGATCGTAGAGTTTCTCTCTAGCATAGATGTTTATATTATTTTTATTGATTTTTCTTGATTTCACTTTCAACACGCTTCAAAATGCCATCCATGTTGTTAACCAACTGCTCCAAGATTTGCTCTAGCAAAGTGACACGATTGTTGAGCCTGAAATAGAAAATAAGTTAAGAATATTTCCTCAAAAACTAGAAGAAACGATTTACCTAAACATATCCTTGTTTTTCACATCATCTGGTACATCATCAAAGTAATGTTCCCTGGGAAAAAGTAATATGCATTCATCATACATCAAAAGAGACAAACTTTTACTACTTACTCAGCTTCAGTCATATTTCGACGTAGTTGAATTTTGGGCGGCTGATATGAAGCATCGACATCTACATCTTCAGTTTCAAAATCAGATTCATCTTCACGTGGATGTCTTTGGTGCTGTTGCTCTTGTTGGGCTAGACGTTTGCGTCCACAGTGTGCGATGAAGTAGATGCATGCTCTGATTTTCTTATAGATATAGGAGCCAAGCTGGCTGCGACCTTGGGTTATTTCGCTCTTAACCGAATTGTATGTTTCCATTATGATGGCCAAAAACATGTTCTACAAGAAGCGAGTAACAATATCTGACGCATAAAATATAAGCTTAAATGGCTTACGAGTAAAATGAAGAAAACCAAAAGAATGTAGGTTAGAAAGTAGATGGGTCCCAGCACTCGATTAGCTTCCTCGATGAGATTGTATTGAAAGTCGCCAAGTATCATGCGTATCATGGTCAAAATGGAGGTGACAAAATCACAAAAGTCTGGATGCTTGGTGCCAAAGAGCAATAGACCAAGTTGTGCATAGGCCAAAAATACAATGCCAAACATAAGACTAAAACCAGCCAAGTCCTTGGAACACTGCAAGCAAAGACAGTTTATAAAATCAAACTTTAACATTAAAACCTAAAGAAACATACCCTCTTTAGCGTGGTTGTAAACTGTACAAGAGTCTTGTTGAAACTGATGAACTTGAAGATCTTCATCCAGACAAGGAACCCCAAAACTGCCATCATGTCCACATAGAGCATGTTCCACAAGCACAAAGTATCCAAACTCTGATAGGTTTCCTCAATTTTGGCCCTCTGAATTACCGTCTTCATTTCGAACGTATGCCAAATGTTATAGCACAATGCCAGGTAACAGAACTGAGAATAAAATCAGGCAATTTAATATCACAGCAATTTAGCCAACATTAACCAAACCAAATATCTTACGGTTAAAATCAGCGTATCAACGACATTGATTATCGAATGAAAATAGTTTTTGCAGCCTGATTTACGTAATCCATTGATCTCATAAATGGTGTAGTATAGAACCATAATGTACCAAAATACATAGATAAAGGTCATAGATAGACTTTTCTCCGTAAAGAATGTAAACTGTTTAACCGTCTGCAAGTGACTCTGCGGTATTATCCCACCCGTTGGCGGTATTTCCGCTATAAATCTAGTAAACGTGAGAGTAAATATGTAATGCATGATGTGATGTAATGCATTCGATGTACTTACTTGACGCTCTGTAAGATATCGGTATTCTCATTATACATATTGAACTCGATGAGCACAAGACGCGAACCGCGATCCAACCAATGTTCTTGCTTAAGTTTCCTAATTAAATGCATATTCTCGTCTTTGTCGAATGTTAAATCAATTGTGTAGCCACCAGTTCTATACGTATTCAGTTTTGTCCACAATACCACCGAGTCCAACTGACGCATTGAGCGATAAGGTGCGCCGCCGTGTGACATCTTCTTCTCCTCTGCTCTCGCAGAGTATGCGGCATAGCATGTATTGAAGTACCGGATAAAGGCATCATTCACATAACAGGTATCGTGGCGTACACGAACCTGGCGTAGTCGAGGTGGTCCAAACAATAGATTCTCGTGCAGAAATAATCGACCTTGGAGCGTCTGCGTTTTGTTCCGGGGACCACCGTCTTCGTGGTCCGCTGGATGACGCTTTTTTCTTATTTTTCTGGCGGTATCTGGCGGTTTTTTTGGCTCTGTTGGCCCATCGGGTGGCGTCGTTTCTTTCGCGTTACCTTGCTGGTCGGAATCATCGTCATCATCAAAATGATAATGCTCACCTTCGCTAGTAACGGTGCTCATGTCGCCATGCAGTGTTTCCAAAAAGTTATAAATCAAGTAATCCCAAAAGTCCACAACGGTTATTAGTTTTTCAAACGAGATTGTCGACGACGGCTTTATAACCATTTCACGTGTACTGAATAGTTTCTTTATTGTATCGTTAAAGTAAAACATATACGGATGACGTACCGAGAGGGTTACTACAATGGCATTTGCTATAAGAAAACCCAATTGAATTCGTTTTTGTACACTTACCTAGCGATGTTAGAACCAAGAATATAATAAATATTGCAAATTCCATTAGAGCATCGCGCACTTCCTCATCTGTGGTATACATAATGCGCGTATTATGCTTACGTTTATGTCTATCTATGGCTGCCTGACGAGACTGAGGGGATCTTTGTTCAAATTCATTCGTTTCACTCTGATCGGGTTCTGTGGTTCGTCCCTTCATAAACCTGAGAAGTCTTCCAGTTCTTTCTTCTTTAGCTGGCGTTTCTTCGGGCGCACGCAATTTATACGGTGAGGAAGCTCTCCTTTCCGGTGATGGGTCATCATCTTGAACGGGTGAATTAATGGGCTGGTCACGTGCACGAGACGATCGCCTACTTTGGGTCTCCTCGGACAGCCTGGCATCGTCTTCGTTTGGGGCACGTGACATACGAGGATGTACAGGCGGCGCTGGTTTGCGTGGCGAAATACGAGGACGCGGCGATATGATTGAACGCCGTGGCGATGACGAGGTTCCCGGAACATTGTCCCTTTCAGACATTTTTATATTTCAAATGCTTCTATTCTTTTTCAAGTATATCTTAATTTTTCTTCGTTTTTTCTATTCAAGTTTCTAGTCAAATATTTTGAGCAGTAAATATTTATTTTTCCTATACGTTACTTGGCACCAGCTCAACTTAACTGAGTGCCTGTATCGAGCGGACTGTTTTGACAGTTAGTTTAGCTTGAATTTTGAGCCACTGTTTGCTTTGACCCGGTGTGTCAGTAACAAAGTGTGCGCATCACAAAACACACACAAGTCGAGCATAGGAAAAGAGCATGACTAATAAATACCCTCAACTAGCACACTTCTTTGTTTGTTTTTATCTGATTGGAAGCAGAAAGTTCTGGAAATTCCACATTGTCGCTATCCTTTACTTTCTTAGCAAAAAACAAACAAAAAAAAGGCAAGAAATGCAGCCAACATCTGTCCAGCTTCGGTATTCGCTCATCCCTTGTACACATGCATATTTCATGCGTTAACGCCAACATTTGAATTGCAGCAGTGGATGTAAGCAGCAGCAGCAGCAGCAGCAGCAGCAGCAGCAGCAAACTGAAACTGCAGGCAGTTTTTTGATTTATGGTCCTTGCTGGGCAGCTCAGCCGCTCCTTTGGGCTATCAGCGCCAGTTGAGTTGTCAGGATGCATAAAAAATGCATGTACAATAGCATAAATGTGATAAGACCCCTCAACAAACCGCTTA
The DNA here is from genome assembly GCA_035044725.1 of Scaptomyza caliginosa. Classification (NCBI taxonomy): domain Eukaryota; kingdom Metazoa; phylum Arthropoda; class Insecta; order Diptera; family Drosophilidae; genus Scaptomyza; species Scaptomyza caliginosa. The sequence goes on from JAWNNR010000413.1 coordinate 1,468,878, forward strand.
CAATGGCTGTCCTGGCAGCCTTAAGGACCAAAGCAGCTCCTTGGCCAACATTGCATTGAATGTGATGTTTTTATGTAAATTCCAAATTTAGCTTACCAAACGTATTGTATTTAAATAAACGTTTTTAGGTAACTTGAGACGATTTGTATTTGATTTGACTTTATTGTTTTATTTGTCTAAAAATATTAAAACGATTTTGTTTGTTTTATAAAGTTTAGTTTTTGAACTATTTGCTAAAAAGCTATTTAAAACGCTAGATCATTTGATACATATATAGTTAAATCTTTTTTTTTTAAATATTATTTCTATTTAGTTTAAGTACACTTTTAAACTTTCTGCATGCTGCACATTAAACAATAGTTTCAAAATTTTAACAAAATATTTCATAACAATAAACATAACATATTATTGTTGTATTATGTTGTTGCTGTTGCTTTTCTTGACCAAAAATCAATCATCAATTGCTTAAGTTAACATTAGGACTAAAATCTAAAAGTACGACTGTGTTTTTGTTTGTGTGAAATTATTAAAGTTAAGTAAAAGTTGTTCCTCAAAACTTTTGCTTACTTCTCAACGGAATTTCGAATGTTTTGTGCCATAGAACTATGCCTACTAATGAATATATATATGTATGTATATTAAAAATAAATATTTATATCGTTATCGATAGCCTTGCCAAAAAGTGTAGCGATATAAAAAACTCAAAGCAGTTGTGATATTGATTTGTTGCTTGTTTGATTTTACTATTTGTATTTTTTTTTTGCCCCTTTTTCTCTTTTGCTTAACTATTTGGCTTTAAAAAATACTTTGGCGCCACAGCGCAGCTTTAGTTTATTTCTGTTTTTTTTCTGACCACATGAATAATGAAATATACATATAAAGCACTAGAAATTGTTTTCAGCAAAAGTGATTACAACAAGGATGCAACTTTTAAGCTACTTCTTTGGTTGATTTTGTGTGTTTCACCAGTGTTTGTTTTTTTGTTTTGTTTGTGCAGTATAAAACAATGATTTGTGCTCTCGTATGCTAGATTTTTATTTATTGTTGTGCTTTGTAGTGTTTTTTTTTTCGTTTGTGCTAAACATTAAATAGATTTCATAATTGGTCCTTTGGTTTCAAAACTCTTTTTCGCTAAATCAAGGCACAATGTGGAACTACGACTATTTTTTACTAATTGTCAGTGTGTTTAGTTATTTGAATTAATTTGTATTTGGTGTCTAAGCCACGCCCACACACTAGTATGGTTTGCCCGAATCCCTGGGTCGCTTCAATTGCACCTTCAGGCGCTTGGTGCCAATCTGAAAGCCATGCATTGCCTGGATGGCCGCATTTGCCGAATGTGGATTATCGTAGGAGACGAAACCGAAGCATTTCGATAGGTTTGTCTGTTTATCGATGAACACCTTGGCCGATAGTACATTGCCAAAGGGCAGAAACGTTGAGGCGAGATCGGTATCTATGAATTCCTGAGGTAGATGATAGATAAACAGATTGCTGCCATCCGGACCTGCAAGCATGCAAAGAGCATTAAAATTCACAGCCTAAGAGTATGCAATGGTTTTTTCTTCAGCACTTTTACATACCCTCGATCTGTTTGCCTGCCACTCCGGCTGCTGCTGCCTGCAAGGCGCTGGCATTCAAGGATTGTGCTGCTCCATAAGCGGCGGCAGCGGCACTGGCGCCATTTGTTAAGCCACCCAGTGTGGTTGTTCCATACGGATCGGTGGCGCTGGTGGGCCCTAAAATATTTGAGATGTAATTTTTGTGAAAATGCGCTGTGTTATAAGGAAAAAAGTACTGCTAAAATGAGAGAGAGCATAAAGGACGCAGATATTTCGTTGTTGAAACAACACAGCACACACGGATAAACAGAGAAAGAGGGAGACAAAAAGAAGGAAAGAGATAAGCACACACACATAGACTATAAACGCAAGTTGGGTTGAGTTAACGCATATGGGAATCCGGGCATTATATTTTACCCAAAACCAAGCTTTTCTTTTGCTTTCTTTTTTTTTTTGGCTTCGCACGTTTTCGCTTTTGGTGTTTGGCGTTGCTGCTTTTAGCGCCTTACATTATTAAATTTTATATTTCGCCTTTTGTGCAGCATATCAACCAAAAAAAAATATGTGTTAGCCTTTGTTGTGCGCACGGTTGCCTGATTTTGTTTTTATATATACTTTTTTTAATTGAGTTATGCTCACATCCTGCCCCCAAACCCCAACATCAACCACCGCTAACGGTCACGTGTGCTTTGTGCCACACACAAATTTTTGTAATCTACTAAAAATTTATTACACTTTTTCTCGTTTTTTCCCCTTTTTGCCACGATTTCGTTTGTTATTTACATATGTACGTGTTATAACAACAAAATAAGAAGATGTTACGCAATAAAACTTTTGCATTTTATGCAATTTTATGTGCACTCGACATTTTGTGTATTAAAACACAGAAAAAAGGTTTATGAACACTTTTCTTGTTTTTTGTAGTTTGTTATGAAAGTTGAAAGAGTTTATTGGTTTTACCGTATTGGTTGCCCTACGTTCTAAAAGATTATTTTATTAGAGTACAAAAAAGTCGTTGTCAATGTTTCTACTTGTCATCAATGGATTTTTCTGTAGCACAATTTAGAGAAATTAATTTTTAAAAGCCTCGTGGCAAACTGGCAATTGTGTAAATGTTTAATTGAAAGTTCAGTCTAATCAAAGTTGAAAATAAAACTAATAAATTTATGAATATTTGCGGTAGGTGAATAGGTTCGTTAATCGATGGCTATTTTCATTTGATATTTTTAAAGCATTTTCCTCTTTATGGAAACAAATATATGCATATATTTTGCTTAATAACCTTTGTCAAACCTTCAATACCACGTGACTTTAAATTCATATTGACTGCTGGAATTTTTGAATTTGATATTGAAAGGATTTGCCAACTTTTTTTTTAGTCGATTTTTTTTTGTTGCTTTTTTGGCTTATTGAAAAGTGCCATTGTTTATATTCTCACTTTTTTTCTTCCTCTATCTCTCTCTCTCAACTCTCGCACTCTCTTACATGTGTTTTTGTTGTTTCAAATGCAATCAACGGTCTTTTGCATTTATATTCTGTTTTTTTTTTCCCTGTCAGTGGCATGATTTGATATTTTTAATTTTTTTAGTGACTTACTTTGTTTGTTGTGGCATAAAAATGTAAAATTGTTGCACGCCTTTGTTGTTGTTATTGTTATTGCATAACAATTTTTATTGACAGCGTGTGTAAATAAAATGTGCAAAACTTTTACAGCTAAAACTATTCAGGCTAAGGCAATGACTGCATGTATTTTTAATTAACAACAGGCTGGATTGTGGATTGTGGGGAAAAGTAGAGAGACCAGAGTGTGGAGAGAGAGTTGAATGGGAGTGTATTAGAATTAGAAAGTTTCTTTTGGCAGTTTTTTTAAACGTTGTAAGCTTGGTGTATTTATTAGTTTTGAATCTGTTATGCCTGTGTATTAAATTTAGTAAATCAAAACCTTTATCAAAATAAATATTACCATCAATGGCGTTCATTAATACTCAACGAATGCTTGAACTGATTTTTGTTGAACATTTTTAAGCAGAGAATAACTTAAAAACAATACATAAAACACAAAGGGTTTATGTGGGCGAATAGGTTTTTGGAGTTGGATAGTTTTGTGTAGGTTAAGATGTTAGTTTCTGGCGCAGGGGCAGGGCGCATGCAGGCGGTTTAGGATGAAGGATTACGGTTTGGTTTTTGGTGCGTGCAGTTGTTAAAATTGTTATTTAATTGCACTTTTGAGTAAACCAAGTTAAGAACAAGACGGTTAAGACACACACACTTACACTCACACCCTCTACAACACACAGATACATACACAGAGTTTACATTTACATAGATACATTGATCTACTTACAAAGCGCGCTGAGCTGCAGCGCTTGGTTGGCGGCGCTGGCTGTTGGTGGTGGCGGAGGCGGTGCCACGCCCATTAGTTGAGCCAAATTTAAAGTGTGTTGCGTTATATGTTGCGTTTGTTGTTGTGGTTGTTGCTGCTGCTGTTGTCCTGCATAGCTGCCCAAAAGCTGACGTTGTTGGCCATGATTGTTAGCGTTGATGTTGTTGATGCGATGTGTGTGACTGAGACTGGTGATGTTGTTGCTGGCAATGCCACTGCTGTTGCTGTTGCTGCTGCTGTTGCTGTTGTTGGTGCCGTTTAGCAGTGTTACCAGATTCTGCATAGACATGGGTGCACTGGCGAGCAATCCAGTGCCAGCAACATGCCCGGCGGCAAGGAGCCCGCTGCTGCTGCTGCCGCTGCCGCCGCCGCCGCTGCTGGTGTAGATGCATGATGGTGTGAGGCCAAGTGGGAGAGATGACGATGATGTTGGAGCTGCTGCTGCTGCTGCTGTTGTACCGTTGATAGATGCTGCTGCTGCGGCTGCCGCGGCGGCGGTTGCAGCCGATAAAGTTGCTGCGCCGGATGAAGCTGCTGCTGCTGCTGCTGCTGCTGCTGATGATGCTGATGAAGGCCCGAGTTGGCTGTGGTGGGCACTGTTATCCGATGGGTGGAAATTAAGTCCTGTTTGTTTCAGTTGCCATATTTTTTTTTTGGTTTTTTTGGTTTTTTTTGTACAGTTTTGGTTTTATGGTTGTAAGGTTTTTGGTTGAGTTGGTTGATTTGATTTGATTTGATTGATTGATTGAATTGTTTTTTGTTTTTTACATGACCACAGAGTCAATCATAGACATACCATAAAAATGTTCAACGAATATTTATATGTATATAAAAAACATAGAAGAAAACACACACCCAATTGGATTATTTACATTTACAAGAAATTAAAAAAAAATTAATTGGATTTTTGTTTTGTTTTTTTTTTTTCATGTAAATTTATGTAAATATTTATAAAATACAAATCATAATATAAAAAAAAAAACATAAACATAACAAAATCAAATGAGAATGATAAAAATAATAAAATGAAAATTTTTGAAGAAAGTTTTAATGAAAATAAAATGAAATAATAATTTAAATGATAAAAAATCATATAAAATAAATATGTATATAAATTAAATTCTAATTTAAATGCAGTTAGACATATAATTTGCATTTAAGGGATGCGCTACAACAAAAAAGGCGTGGCAGGCAATTAATTAATTATTAGCGCACTATTTCGTTAGCTTCAATCTGCAATCCATGAATGTGTTGTTAACTGAATTAATTTCTAGCAAGCAGCTACACAAAACGAATATCCTAAACATAAAGCTTGCAACAAGGACAATTGACAAACTGCTAGATATACAAGTGTTAATGCATGTGTTTGTGTGTGTGTGGCATGCCCACAAAATATTGATGAACACATACATGGATAAGGTACACACAATATTCACAATCAAACAATCAAAAAACTGTTTGGCCAGCAAAAGAAAATGTTCACTTTGAATGAGCCGCTGGAAAAAACATTATTTCAACTATCAAAAGACAATGCCAGTCTGTCCCCCAATCTCCTCCAGTCTCACCCAGCTCCTCGCTTCTACCTTCGGGGCATTGTTGTCGTCATAAAACTTTAAGTGCGCTCACCTGTGCCCAGGTGTTTGGTTTTTTCTCCTTTTTCGATTTATTTCTAGTACCTTTGCTATCTTCTTTGCCTGCTTGTGCATTTGTTTACATGCCAACGTTGCTGCTTGTCAGTGCCTCCCGAGGCTATTGGTATAAGTAAGACTTAAAATTCTGCTACAGAGAGATTAAAGCCTAATCTTTATCGAAAGTTTGCATTCGTAATACAAATCGGGTTTTAAAACTATTTGATTGTTATACTTTTAAGCTTTTAATTTTTCTTTTTCAATTGAAATTCTTGCCTTAAGTTTGTATACAAGCTTTTCTCGCTGTGTAGCGTAACCCTTGCTTGGTTTTTCTTATATCTTACTTTGATGCTGCGCTTTGCATTCAGGGTTTTTCTTTTCTTTGCATGGCTTTATAAAAATTGCAAGGCCCAAATATGCCAGTCGTTTTGAGCTAAAAAACAAGCATTTATGCTAAAGAACTCCCAAACAAAAATGCTCATAATATTAAATAATTAGCATTTGCTCTTAACTCCTTTTCGTGTGAGTAAGCGAAAACGTCAAATTAGTTAAATCAGTCGCATTTACAGGTTGCACACTTAACGGTTGTGTGTGTGTGTTTTTTTTTTTAAGTGCCACGTTTATAAAAGGCACGTCCCAAACATTTGCTGACCATCAGCGATGAGCGTTCAAATCATTCTAGACTTGTCCTCCAAGTCTAGCAGCTCTTCTGCTCTCTCTATCTCTTTTGTTCTCTGTCTAGCTCTTGTGGACTTCGTTGCTGACATTTAAAAATGTCATTTGTTATTCAAGTGGCATACGTCGCTCTAAGTTGCCTCTAACTGCCCATCTCTTTGCCTGTTTCCCCCCCTTTTCGCTTAGTGTCGCCGTCGTCGTTAACTGTTTCTGATTTCGCCCTTTTTGTACATCAACTCAACTACATAAACTATAGTAGTTGCCAAAAAGAATGCGTTTCGATTATTAAAAGCAGTTTGTAACATGTAAAACTTAATTTTGTATTTGAATTCTTTCGTTAAACTTCCGCCTAAGCTTTTTGGAATACACTTTCGTAGTAAGACTTTGTCGTTAATTTGCATTTGTAGAGCATTTGAATGTCAGCGTTCTGTCGACGGCCATGGCATATGTAGTATTTTTTTTACGATTACATCACGCACCGCTCAACATTTGGCTGTCTGTGATTCTTTTCTCTAGGTTTTCCTTTTTTTTTTTGGGGACTGTCAGCTCTCTTGTGCTTGATTTGTTATGCGCAAAATGTTCACGTCGTCGAGACTGGCCAAACAGACGCAGAGACAGAGAGGGTTTCTCCCTAGGCGCTGTTGGGGCATGGGCTGTGGCATGTTGGACATTCTAATGAAGCGCCGTTGCATATGCAACACGTACACATTGATGTCCGTTTGTATCTGTGTATGTGTTTGTTTTGGTTGTATCTTTAGTACGAAATCTGTGCAATGTTCTGTCCTGTCCACCTTTTAATCCTATTAGAATTTTTGTTTTATTCATCATGCTCTTTAGTCGAGCCTGCCTGTCCACTCGTCATTCTTCGCACCCCTCATTGTTGTCTATCTTTTTTGTTTTGTTTTCTGCACTCTTTCGACATTTATGCAAATTTTGGTTGCTTAAATTGAAATTAATTATTTGACAGTTGTCGCTTGCAAATGACTGAAAAGAAAAACACCCGGGCAGGAGTGTTTTACAGGGGTTGCAGAAAGAGAAGAGCTGCCTGTTATTCATGTCTTTGTTAGTTCTTTCTCCCTTTTTAGCTCTGACTTTGTGTCAGTCAAGCGACCTCGCGCTTCTCTTGTTATAAATGAAGCGACGACAGAGAAAGAGAGAGAAAACAAAAACAACCTAAAGTAGATATATATTTTGCTGGTTTTAGCAACATTTAACATTAATTCTTGTTTACTTTTTTAAATGCTCAACAAATGACTGCAACATTTAGAGTCATTTATCTTCTGGCTGCAAGAGAGAGTAAAGCTTAGAATGACCTGGAAGTTTCTCTAATTAAAGCTAAAGTAACCTAGTTATGCTTTTTATTCATCCATAATCCTGTCAATCTATTTGCTTGTAACTTATGCGCTCATTCAAAGTGGTTTTTCTTTTATCGATTTGCTGTTCCTATTTTTGTGAATGAAAACACAGATAAACTAAATGCTGAACTAATTAAAATTCCAAACTAAACAAAGTTCGGCAAGCAAGGATTGGAAATACGAAACGAAAACGCACTGATAGATAAACAGACAAATTAGATATATATATATATATATGTAATGAGTACAGATAAAACTAAACACGCAATTAAACAAGTCGATTTTGTTTGGGGGGTTTGCAATAAAAGATATATATAAAGGGAACACAAATCACAAAGTGCGCGCAATTAACACGAAAATTACACGAAGATGCAGACAACAGAAAGAGCAATAAAAAAACATATAAACAAAGTGGTACATAGATAGAGTGAAAGAACAACTGTGGATTTACTTTGTTTGTTTTTTTTTTTGTTGAGTTTGGTTTTCATGTAATAATGACTAACTCTGAGCATTGAAGAGGAACGTGTCAAGGGATTCGATTATGAGTAGGTTCGAACTTAATAACTAATTTGACAGCGAGGTATTTGAACCTCGCTGCTACCGCATTTGCACTTACCTTGCAGATAGTGAGCCGGATGTAAGCCATAGGCCTGCATATGCTGATACAATTGCAAATGGGCAGCCGAAGCAGCGCCCAAACCGCCGGTGGGATCTGCATTGAGATAAGCAGCCGCTGCCGCTGCAGCTGCAGCACCCGGTGTCTGTCCATGGTGCGGATGCGAATGCGGATGATTGCTGGCCAGAAGCGTGGGTGCCAAGGAGGCGCTCAGTGCTGTTGCCGATGTGGGCACTGTTACCAGTGTGGCCGTTTGAGCTGCTGCTCCAGCACTTTGCACTGGCGGCACACCGGCGAGTGCTGCTGCCATTGAAGGGTTGGTGCGTTGCACTGTGGGCGTGGCGGCAATCAGTGCGGTTGCTGCATTTGCCGTGGGCGTTACAGCAGCAGCGGAGGCGCCACTGGGCGTCTGGGTGATCGCACTGATGCCACATATGGCATGCAACTGTTGCATCTTCTTTTGATCCTTCTCCTTTTGCGTATCCGCAAATTTAACGACCAACGGCGCTGAACAGCCTTCCATTGTTTGACTCTGATGCAGGGCCTACAAAAACAAACAAAACGAATTTTCTTATTCTTACTCTTTGATTGATATTAACTTAAGACATAACAGCTTAAAGTCTTAACTGTTTAAAGAAACTTTATTAACATATGCCCCAGATAGACTCAATGTGCTGCTTGAGCAGAAGTTGCAAGCCACAACGACTGCAAGTTACAAGAGACACCAACAGAGAGCGAGTTTCCCCACAAGCCAAGCTGGCAACTTTAGCTGTTTTGATAAGTTTTATGAGTGTGGCTTACAGCATAAAATAATGACGCGCACTTAGGCTAGGCAAAAGGGGCTAACAAAAGCCGATGTTGGTTGCTGGTTGTCCAAGGCATCCAGATGATCCCCGGTGGTTGCAAAACCACAGCAATTGCCTAAGCGTCTTAATTTACACCTCTTGACTAAGCTTCAACAACAAGAAAAACAAACAAAATGAGGGCAAGCTGCAAGCAGCAACTAGCAACTAAAACATAAACCAGGCCAAATCGCGTGATGCAATTCTGTGCAAAATGTGGAAATGGCAGTGGACCGGTGGCAAATAGGGAAAACAGGCAGAAAATGGGCCCAAGCCAATTTAGTCATTTCCCCGGTTTATGTAGACTTTATCATTGAGACCAGGCGCCCAACTTCCGCTCAATTGTGGCTAGCCTGCAGTTTTGCACCAACGCGGCGTTGGTTTCATTCTCCAAGTGGAAGGTAGAGAATGGTATAGTGGCGTGTGTTCCATGGTTGTCCATGGCCACACAGAGCCACACAGCAGAGAGAAGTGCTCTTTAATTACATTGACTATAATTCTTGCGGCTGTGGCGCGACTTTTATGACTATGGCTGCAGCTGTCTCTGCCTGTTGTTGCACTTGCATTTAGACTACCAGTTCCACGTTGCCATGGCAACAAAGTAATTAGGCAAATTTCCGACTTTTTAAAACTGCTCTCAAAATAAAATAGAAACTACTAACTACTTTTGTTATTATATTAGTATTTTTTCTAAAATATCCTGAAACCTTTGTTAAAAGTTTGGTTAATCAACAAGAAACTTCACTCGAAAGTTCACTTGACAAATTAGCGTTAAAGAAAAAAAATCTGCATGCAATGAAAAATTGTGTACCATTATTTTTGGCTCTTTCTTTACATTCACTCCTTGTCAAGATGTAAGCTATAAAAGAAAGCATCCAGTCTGCCAGGTCACAAGCAAAAAAAAAAAATCAGCAAACAAACCACAGTTGGGCTTGGCTCTTGTGCTGGTTAAATAAATTGCTTGGGTTATAAACATGGCACATTAATATTAAATGCATTTTGCACTCTCTAACTCTTGCCTTAACATTGCATACTTTCAGGCGTCAATGGACTTGCAATGACTTGCAGTTCCCTCCTACTTCCTATATAGCACGCTTACTTGCCAAATCATTTGGCCAGCAGCTGATTGCGTTTGCCTTGGTGCGTGCTTCGCATTCAGTAATTTGACTTCAAATGCATTAAAATTGCACAGAACACACACACACATACACACAAATAAACAAAGGGACACATGTAAGGTTTGTATAGGTATTTATATATATATACAGTACAACAAGCCTTCAATGAACCTTTATGACTTTAGATATTCTCTTAAAGCAGAGCAAGTCATAAGGAAGATATTAATATTAAGGAAGTCGTTTCTTATTCGAGCATTCACTGTACACACACACACACGCACACCCACATATGTGTTTGTATTTGTTTGTATATAATGCTGCTCGCCCGCAACACATTCATCTTGCAAAAGGCGACAAATTATGTGCAATGCACACACACACACACACACACACGCAGAGAGACATGTTGTGAGTCGCCCACTACATATGTATGTGTGTGTATCCCTAACGCCTCTCTCTCTTCTATTGCATCTACCTCTACTATTACACTTATTTGCTTTTATATGTGTGTGTGTTTTACATGTGTTTGTGTTTGCCTGTCGGAAGTTTGTAATTTTGCCTGTTTCCGGCACAAAACTTGCATTTGTGTGTGTGACAAGCGTATGTGTGTGTGTGTGACCATTGCAGGCTGTGTGCTTTGGAATCTATTTGGACCTCTCTTTCTCTCTCTCTCCCTCTCTCTTTATGTCTATCTAAGTTGACTTCTTCCGCTGCCAGCGGCGGCGTCTTGCTTGCATTTCTACTTCCTGTTTGTCGCTGCCTCATTGTTGTTGTTGCAGCTGCATGCGGTTTATGCTCTGGCATTCAGACATGCATGGGGTATGCTAGATTTGAGTGTGTGAAAAGCAGCTGGGACAGCCTGTGCTATTTAAATAATGTTTTTCAACTATTAAGTTATGTCGCGTGGCTGCTAAGATAAGTGAAACCAACTAATAGTTGGTAACAGCAGTTAACTTGACAGCAAAAGGGTATCATTAAATGAGACTTTACTTGATTTTTTGTCCCTGGCAATATGGTGTGGGTGAGCCGGCAAGCATTGTGTATTATATGCGCGACTCTTGCCGCCACAGCAATTAATCATTGCGACAGTTTTGCGATGCGGCTAACATAGACACAAAAACAAAAAGAATGCTTGTGTAATATTAAAGCTTTAACTATGATTAACTTTATGCTAATTAGAGTAGGTATTATAGAAAAATAAGCTTAACAAACTTACCTTGATCGCCCCAATGGCATTCTGTTTGGTTGCGAATGTAACGAAGGCGCAGCCCTTGCTTTGCCCCACCTGATCCCGCAGCACAGTGCACTCCTCAATGGTGCCGTGGCCGGTAAATAGTTGCCTCACATCGGCTTCTGTATACTTTTTATTCAGCATGCCAACAAAAAGTTTGCGTTCTGCAAAAAAAAAAAGGAAAAAGAGAAAAAATGTGAAGGACACATTAAAAATGTTGTAAAAATTGTTTGGAAAAATTCTAACAAATTATACAAATTTTATTTGTGTACAAAGTTTAAGTAGCTCTAACGAAGAAAAAACAATTATTAAAAACACTGTAGCGGAAGGAAAAATGGTTCTAGTATATGTATAAACCTTGGCATAAAACATGACGGCAGTATTTCAAGTATTCTCAGACTACTTTATGCAGCTCAACTTAAGAGGCAACAAATACATATAATTATACTGTTTGGGGTGTGGCGCTTGACTCTGGCAGTTAAATTGTAGACCCAGGTTGATTAATTGAAGCTTTAAGCGAATTTTTAGTTAACATTGAGCATTGTTATTAAATTTATATATTTAACTGTAAACTTATTGCTACATGTCGTATGCGTGATATTTGCTAATAATTTCTCAGTCTGCAATTAATCAGCATGTCCGACTTTTGCTGGCAAAGTTGAAAAGTCATTTTCTGGCCGATTGACAAGCAGCTGCTGCTGATGGCAACTTGCAACATGCCACGCGCACACGCATACACACACACACACACATACTAGAACGGAAATAACTTTAAAGTGCAACAATAAATCCAAAGGAAACAAAGCTCACATGCTGCCCATGCTGACTCTCCCAGTTGGGTATTTGTGAGTAAAAGTTTTTGCATAGCAATTGCATGGCTTTATCTTGGTCCAAACACAAAATGCATTCTCCTTTTGCTCTGTCTCTTCCTCTTTCTCCCTTTCCCTTCTGCCTGCATTGGCTAAAAACTTTGGAGCGCACATGCAAAAGACTAAAAACGCAATCGCAACAAATCGAATCATTGCAACAACAAAGCACATGAAAACTTTTCATTTTGCAACACTTTAGAGCAGCCAGTCAGCTAGCCAAGCAGCCTCCAACCCCTTTACTTAAAGTTTTTGCTGCCCCTATTGCTCGTTGCATAGACAACACTCATACGCAACGTGGTGCCTGCCGCTTGAGATATATACGAGTAAGGGTAGAGAGTGTAAGTAAAGTACGAAAAAGGTGAGAAGGTAACCAATTCCAGCGCCAAAACAAACTAAGCATGCATTCAAACGACTTGTGGATACCCTAATTTGGGTCAGTTTGTGTTTATTGGTTTTAGTTAAAATTAAATAAATATTCCCTAAACTTGATTAAATATAAATTTTGCAGTTAGCTAACTTGATTACGCTATATTCTGCTCTGTGGCAGAGTATTTTTGTGTCATCAGCATTAAGCCTCTTATATTGCTACCCTACTTTGGTTTTGTTGTCGTAAAGTATAAATGTATAGAAAATTGTGTCGCTGCAACGGAAGTGATTGGAAATTGTTGCGTTTCGCCTACAAGATGTAGGTTTTCTTCGACTCTACCTCTGCTACACCCTCTACTGTTTGCCCGCTGGTCTTATCGATGTGAAACTTTGTTCCTACACACACATACATCTTTGCTAAATACATAGACACATATATGCATGTACAATATATGGGCAAGTGTCGATTGTGCTTCGGGTTTATTCTTTTGTTTGCCCCCAAACTCCGTTTGCATGACACATGTGCGAGAAATTTATTTGAGGTTAGTTCAGGTGTGACACAGAAAGTAACATTTTATATATTTATTGTATGGATTTGCCATTTCAAGTTGCAACTTTGCGCCAGCGAAAGATAACGAAACTATGACAAAAAAAAGAGAGAAAAGAAAAGTAGGGGCTTCAACTTATTGCAACTGACTCAGCGACAGGTGCAACGATGCTGTTGCTGAGAGCTTGTTAAGCACCTCTTTTGTTGCTGCCACTTGCATGCAATGGGGGTGGGTAACACAAGGGGCAGAGTAAGCTAAAGAGAGCCAGCAAGCACCGCTGATTGGAAAGTTTTATGCGCACGTGATTTTGCACCGATAAGGACGGCAAAGTCGAACCAAAAGTATCTGCAAGTATCTGCTGCTCCTTTTTTTTTTATCTGCAACTTCTGCTGCTGCTGCTGTTACTGTTACTGACATCCCGTAAATTGCGCCAAACGATAAAGCAAGATAAATATGGTTGCAGAGCACTTCTATAACGATAACTGGACAAAGGTGTGTGTTGTGTGTGGAGTTTTTCGAACCAATTCATGCCACTTTAATTAACGCACCAAACACATAAAAATTAAAGTAAATCTTTCAAAGTCTAATGCTTCATAATATACCTTACATTCTTATTACCATAAAGTTTCCATTTTTAATCTACTTATGACATATCGTAACAATTGCACTCCACTCTTTTTTTTTGACAATCTCATGTGCATCATAAATGCAACACAATGACGCAATTTCATACCACACACACAGTCAGACTGCCTGCAAGACTTTCACAGTTTCTTAACCAGTTAAGGAATCTCATTTACGCAAGTCACGCTGCTTTACAACCCAAACTCGACTCTCATTTGCCTTCGAATGTGGTTGCAGCCCCATTACAGTTGCAGAAATTGCAATTTCACGACAATTACCACAAATTGGTTTCCTCAACTGGCGCGGCATTGCATTGCTCTTCCACACACACACACACAAGCACACTCACATAGTTCGTCTTCTCGAGTTGCATCGTAAATTCGTGCCATCCTGCTTGCCGGCCTGCCTGCCTCACAATTATCCCAAAAAGAAAGACATACAGACAGCGAGTGTGAGAGAGAGAGAGAGAGAGAGATAGAGTGAATGAAATGCGCATAAAGTTCGCAGGCTCCGCGTGGCGTATAATTTTTTGGGCTAACACACATACACAAAAGTTTATTTGACCCCCTCCCAATCATCCCTTCTGTCTTGCCCTTTGGCATATGATGTCGTTAACTGTCTTAAGATTTATGTGCTAAAGTCAAAGACGGAAACTGCACTTATGTTTCTCTCTTTGATATACTATATGCATTTTACTTCACACTTGAGACATCAAGTTTTGTGTCAACTTGTCCTGGCCCCCAAAAATACTATATATATATCCTTGGGCCAAAAGTTTGTCATGTGCACAGTTTTTATAACTCTGATCTTTTATCTTATGGCAGTTGCAATTTGCAAGCCTTTTGTTGTGAGAGCAAAGTTAACTCAAGCAAAGGCGTAATTCATTCAATTTGCATAGCAATTTCAAATTGAAATTCGTTTTTGACTCATTTTCGTACGATTTGCCAGCAATTGCTTGGTATTTTAATTATTTGAACAATTTGTTTGCATTGCCAAAGCAAATTCAATTCACTGCAAATGTTTACAACATACATTAAAACCAAATGCATTGCATTCTTTACCGAATAAGTATGCTAGGAAAATTACACAAAAACAGGGTTTTCGGAGCAGGTGAAAGAAGTAGAACAAACTAATTTTCTCTCTTTAAAATATTAGATTTCAACATTTTGATTTGGTTTATGATCAAGATTTTACACTTTGTTGAATGATTAAAAACACATTTAGTTTAATTTAACTGCATTATATTTTACCTATAAGTAAATGCATGTTATAAGGATAACAAAAGTCAATGCATTAACCAAAACAATGCCATAAATAGTTTCAAGCAAAAAGTACGCTTCAAGTGTTTAACATTTGCATAAATACACACACATATATACATATATAAATACATATGGAAAATCATTTCTAATGTGCGCTGCATTAAAATTTTTTGTCAGATAGAAAGAGTGTTCGGATGTGAGTTGGAGGCCAGACACACATACACACACAAACAGACACAAACAATGCTAACTATGATTTATTTTTGAAAGGGGTTGGGTTTGGTTATGAGAAGCATGCAACATTATTCAAAGCATTGCTGCAGGCATTACGACGAGCAAAAGCTGTAAAGCAATACATGTGTAAAAACAGATGTGAACAAGCTTAGCTAATGGCTGTGATTGTAATTGTGTTTGCCACACCCCTTTCGAACGCCCACTAGCTAGCTCTCTGTCTCATAAATGCCAAACACACAAACGCATATATTTATGTAGACTTTAGTTTAGCTTATGTATAGCCGTGCATGTCGTATACTTAATTTTATTATTAGTTTATTGAAAATGGATTTAACCGAATGTTTCTTTAAGTTACTGTTAATATTTAACATACAAATATTATATTTCCCGACACATTTCATAATTATATTACACTTTTTGCTGTTGTTTCCGCGTTTTAATTTACTCGGTTGTTTTTTAATGAGTTGTCCGGCTATTTTTTTTTTATTATTTTTTGCTTCACTCTTCTTACAGCTGCATGAGAAATTAGTTGAAATTCCGTTTTAATTTCCGTTTCCGCATCAACATTTTCCGCTTGTCAATTATTGCAAAATTATGCAAATATGTTGTCGGCACGGCGAACAAAAAATCTACAGGAGCCTCGGAGAATGTTGAAAATTGTTGAAAAATGTCGAAAATGTGCGCATTAAATGTGTCTGTGAGTTTTGTGGGCGTGGCGCGGTAGGTTTAAAAGCGCCTAATTGAATTAAAACATACAAATTTTGCGCACCGCAATAAGTTTTTGGTTGCCTTTAACCCACATATATACATTATGACACTTGGGGGTTGGCCATAAACTTTTGTCGGCACAGGGATCCTCTTTTTTTTTGGTCCTAAGAGATAAGCTTTGAGCTGTATGTGTGTGTTTGTGCTATGATGTGTTTTAACAGTATATTTTTATATATACAATATTTTTCGCCTTTCTCATTATATGTATAATTTTTCATATCCGCTGTATCATTGCATATCAAACTCTCGTTTCAAAATCGACCAACCATAATTACGTAATGATAGATTCTCTACGCTGAAAATTAAAGGATGCTTGCATAATAACTTGCTCCAATACACATTCAAGTGTATTTGCATGTGCAGCGATTAAATGAAAAGTGCCAGCAATTAGGGCCGTTAAGTGTTTTCAAATGAATGTAAAAACATTCGCAATTTACGTTGCACCCGTTGCAACCGTTGCAATAACGTTCGTTTGTTGTTCAACACTTTTGGCAACTCATTTGCAAAATATGCAATAAATATTTATGCAGCCTAAGCATCGGCAACAGCAATAGCTGAACCAGGCACCAACTACTTAACAACATAAACAGATACAAATATGTGAAAAGTTGCCTCCTCTTCCAAAAACACACACAAATACTTGAAAATGGCGGCGGTTGCACACACACACACACGCACACATGTGCACTGCATTTTCATTTATTAAGTCTGCCGCTTTCGCTAAATACAAACAACAACTGCAAAGGCTGTTGTTGAAGTCTTGTGTGTTTTCTATGTGCTTGGATGTTAATTGAAAATGGTATTCTACTACTTTTGAACCAGCAGATCATGCAGCTTGCATACTTCAAACGCAATGTATTATGCTAAATATTAATTAAAACGCAAGGAAAACTTGTTTCTCTAACGCGAGCTAAGATGGCAAATGAAGTTTTCAAGAGCCTTATAAGCATAATTTGTATACTTAAGGTAGATTTTCAATTGTTTTTGAAATTTGCTATTTAGCTTAAAACTTTAATCAAACCAAATAGTTATTTATTAGATTAGAAGGGAAGGCTTGATGCTTATTACATGCTACATGCTGCGACCTATGCATACGTTCCTCCCACTCCCTGGGGCAACAATATAATCACCTGGTGATGCCACAACTGCTCTCTCTCTCTTTCATTCTCTGACTGTCTGATGACATCTCTTTGCTTAGCAGTATCCCCAGCTGATTATTATGCAAAGCGCATGGCGAATAATTTTGAGGCAAATCAAAAAGCCAGCACAAAATGTTACAAAATGCAAAACCAAGACGCAAAAAATGATGAAAAATACCTGAAAAGAATTTACGACTGTCAGCGACAATATCGTTGAAGAGAGAATTTGGTCGCATTTGGGTTTTGCTGTCAGTCGGCGAGACACCCCCATCTTTTACCCCCTGCCTTGCCGGTAAGCTGCCAAACCCAGCAACTTACTCGACTAACTTGACTAACTGACTGACTGACTGACTGACTGACTGACTGAGTGACTGACAATCCAAGTGTTTTTGACGTGACGCGTTGCCAAAGCCAAAGCCAAAAGCCGCAAATATGCAGAACACCTCAAGATTAAATGTGCAACGCAACGCGACGCGGCGCTCTGTGTCGTCGAATCCAAATGACATAAGATACTTTACGACGTCAAGTAAGAAACAGAATGTATTTCTATGTGTGTGTGTGTGTGGTTGCTGTTGTTGATCATTGTCTCACATCACAGTATTAAGCGACAGCACGTGCGTCACAACCAAAACCGGTTTAAGGTAAAAAGACACACGTTGCTGCCAACCAACAACAACAACAACAACAACAGCAACGACATCAGCAGCAATGAATAAAGCCAAATAATCATGATGAGACACAACAGAAATGTGTATACTCAAAAGAATTGTTGCAAGTATCTAAGTCATTTTTGCAGCTACATTTCGCTCAGTGCACTGTTGATTGGCACTTTTTAAGCCTTGGCATTACCGTGTAAAATGTTTGCTGTCTATCGAAATGCCTGACTTGAAGATGCAGTCAGGTAAGCAAAATCATTGCAAATTCCAAATAAGGTTTTGGTTTTAATTGGTATTTCATCTGATTAACTAATGCCCAAACAAAAACTCATATTAAAAGTCGTTTTATGCTTTAAAAATGATATATTTCAATTGCTGTTCATCACTTAAGATAGTAAAAGAAACAGTATATCAACAAATTGTAAGTGATTTAGAGAGATAAAAAAGAAACTATAGATATAAATATAGCAAAAATTATAATAAAAGACTTGCTTGCACAAGCGGCAGAGACAGTCAATAGGCAGCCGCTTTGTCTGGCAACATTTAGCATTATACAAGTACTATATATGTATGGGAATGCAACCACTCAACTCGCTGAGCTTAGGGCAATGTGCCAGCCAAGCACTTGAGAATATCAAAAGAGCTGTGGGGTGTGCACATTAGAATAGGAATTGCTGGCGGGCAGCGGTAATTGAATGAGCCAGAAGCAGCAGCGGCAGCAGCAGCAGCAGTCAAAGCGTTTTGGACAACGAAACAAAAATATATAGAAAATACTCTATATATACCATATATAAAACACAAATGAACCCTTCAAACGAATCTAAAGATCCTGCTCCATAGATTTACAATTCGTGTTGACGTTGACTGCTGGCAGTTTGGCGATTGCCCAAAAGATAGCAAAAAAAACCCAAAAGAAGGGGAACGAGAATTGCAGCTCTACGCTGCGGAAATTGTGGCGCTCGCGGCACGGAAGTGTTGCCAACGTAATCGAAACGTGCAGCAGCTTTTCCCGCACACTTTTGCTCTCTCTGCAAGTAGTGCTTCTGGCTGTCGACGACGCCGTCCGGTCAATGAATAAAGCTGCGAAGTGGGTTGCCCCCCTCCTCCCCCTCTCTCTCTCTCATTCTCTGGTTTTCTTCTATTTTTTGGCATGCAACACACAATGCTGATTATGAAGTGCTGCCAGCTGATTTAAATGATTCTGCATTACATTTGCGCCATGGTTGGCAATGCGCACGTCTCTCATTAGCTTTAATCAACACTGCCTGATAAAAAGTTACTTGATATTAAAAAGTTCGAAAAATGTTTATAGTCTTTGCAACTATCAAACTGCTCTGCTTGCATAATCGAACTTTTATTACAAGTTCAACTCAATTAGTAAACATTTCACTCTCTAGCTCACTCTCTTTCTGATATGCATAGCTTAGTGCACTCACACACACACACACACACACACACGCACGCACACAATCAATTCAAAACTTGTCTATGCTAAATTTTGCGTTCCTCTATCTATCTCGAATATATTCTGTGAATGCAGTTCAGACTATGACTATTGCATCGATGTACTTCTATTGACTATTGCATATGCAAAATTCAAAATGTGCTTTCAAGCAGCGAGGGGAAGTGTAAGTGAGTGCCAGATAGAGTCAAGCCCAAGTGCCTTTCCGTATTAGTGTTGAACAATATGCAAGAGAACCCAAATGCACACTTCCAAAGATAAGAGATGGCAGTCCGTTCGACTTATCGTATAGAATTTTCAATACGTTTTTCGGTATGACAACAAGTTTGGATGTAATAATCTCAAGTTCATGTCTGTGTCACATCTCTAAGCGACACATCAATAAAGTTGCACACGATTGCTCCGATAAATAGGCAATAAATGTGCATGAGTTGCCTTTTTCGTCCTTTGTCCCGTTTGTTCCGTTTGTGCCGTTCCTGCCCTTGTCAAAGTTCAAAAAGTATTTTGTAAGTAGAAGTTTTCGTCTGCTTTTCGAATGCGATTCTACTCAATGTTTGCCTGTGTGTAAACACTGCCTGTGCCGTTGGGGAGGTGGGTTGGGCGTTGGGGAGCTTTGTGTTAAACATTACTACCAGCAAACAACAATCAACACAAACAGATACTGATACACTGCTATAGCTACTACGTATAAGTATATATTTGTTTATACTACACACACACACATACATACATTTATATATGTATAGTGTTTGTATCGGCTGCACAAAAGTACATATATTTGTATTTATATCATCGATGTCGGCAATTGATTAGGTATTTCGCATGTTGTATTGTCGCGACAGAATTTAATTTCGTTCTTATGGATACAACCCATACATACATACATTCGTGTATATATGGAGTGAAAGAGATTCGATCGAGCAACGAATCCCTCCCTCTGTTTGGTTTATACGCTTCTGTTTGTCTGTATTGAACTGTAACGCATTGAAAGTTGTTGCTGTCTATCGCACTATTGTCTATGCAAAATGTACAACAACTGGCTGGCAGTATTGAAATTTTTGTACTTGTTTGTTCATTGAAGGGTCGCTTCGAATTCACGTATTTGTGTTCTCTGGTCACTTGTCAGCCATGTGACGTTTACTCTCTGTGTGTGTGTGTGTGTGTTATTGCGTAGGTTAAAAGTGGGCGTACTCTTGTGAAAATGTTTGATAGTTTGGCAAATCAAATTGACTACAGCCCAATACTAAAGCTAGCAAAAAACGAAGCTATAAAAGTACTTAAGAAACTTGTTGCATTAACAATTCTGATCAATATTTCTCATGATAAAGAAGCGCAATCGAAAATCTCTTAAGTTCGTCTCGTAATATTGATTGCTAAAGTTTCTCAGAAGCGCGTGTTTTCCCTTTTTTTTTACATAATTAGCAAGCTGTTGCTAATAAAAAAAAAAACCTATCATACAAATTATGTTTATCATCAGCAGATCAGAGATATATACGAGATGAAATGAGCAAATATTGTTATAGATACTGGTGGGTATTCGGATTCGGTTGCCTCAAACACCTTGTGACAGTGAAGCGTTTGTTTTTTTTTTGTCTTCTTTGGAACTGGCAGCAATCTTCAACTTCTACTTGTTAGCTATGCATTGTGGGTGCGTGGGCAGGGTAAGGGGAGGGGGGTTTTTGTTCTTTGCTGCCGTTGACATGCAAAAGCAGCTACGTGACATGGCAACGTGCAGGCAAATGTTGCTTTTGTTGTTAGTGTTTGTGGCTGGGCGAAACGTGTTACATTTATGTTAACACATTTGCGCACGTTGCGTGCGAGCGAGATGCACATAATGACACTTGCACAGGCTCTCTTTCTCCCTTACACACACATACGATTCTAAAACAGACAACGTTGTGTAATATACGAATGTATATTTTGCACGGACTGCTACGCTTCACTTTGACTGACAGCCATTTTGACTTTGACTGTTGTGCCCAACACTCTGCCTTTCCTCCTCTTTTTGTTGCTCGTCATTTGATCAGCTCATAAAATTATTAGTTTTAGCTCTGTGCTGCTGCAGTTGCTTTCCTGTTGTTGTTGTTGGGGATACGTGTCTGCTGCCACGAATTGCTTTAAAAATATATGTAAACATCAAGCATGCCTGCATTTGTTGTCGTACACTGCGAAAAGTATACAAGAGCATTACGTATACGTATTGTCGTATTGATTAATGCAAAAGCAAAAATGTCTTCTTTTAGTGTACTCCACACTGCTATTCATACACTCGTTTATTTAATCAATTAATGGATGCTTATTTATTTATAAACTCTTTTTTTGGACTTTTGCTTATTTATTATCGCCACCCTTTCTGGCCTGTAAGTAACAACAACAACAACAAGCAGCTGAAGCAACAGCAGCGCCAAAAACAACAAACAATTCATTTCGCATACATCATATCACATAAATATGCAAGTCAGGCGCTTTGTTAGACAACAACAAGCATGACAGCGGCGTCCACATCGATCGACAAAACGTCAAAAACATTTCGTTAGCTTATCCCTAGAGTAAGAGAGAACACACACAAAGTGCAATTGAGCAATAACCAAAAGTCCCAAACACGCCAAATATCCCCACCCAAACGAGTCTTGAGGTTAGCAAATTTTTGCATGAAAGACCAAAGCGAAGCGTACGAAACGTAAGGTGCGTTTTGTGTATTAGCCAGATTGGGAGCAATCTGTATGCAGGTCACAAACAGCGGAAATAGATTAGAATGTTGACTTATTGATTTGCATGCCGCATGCAGCGACAATCATTTTGCAAAATGGTTTGCCTCAACTTGGATAGATGTAACTTGTTATCGATTTGTTGTGTTGTTTTTTCATTATCTGCCATGTTGTTGCTGCTGCCAAACTCGCAAGCAACAGTTACAACAAACAAAATTGTTCACTTTACATGCCCGAAAGTGCAAATCCCTTGACAAAGCTAAAATTTAATTAGCAGCCAGCAAGTGGCGTTTGCAAATGAAATTACACACACACACGAACACAGAGAAAAGCCGAGGTGCCGCGGCGATGCATGCAACCGATGCGATGAAACAAACGCCCCCACACACACACATACTTGTACATATGTATATGAGACACCCTGCCGCATTCAAATCCAGCCCCAGCTTCACACACTGGCTTAACATTTTGCCACTTGGCAAAGCGTCGCCGGGGCTAAGCAAAAAATGCGAATGGGAATAAAATACATGCAACAACAAACACACACACACACTGAAAGAAACTTTATTGCTGTTTAAATACAAGCTTCAACAAATCCAGCAACAGCTTTTCGTTCAGTGCTTGCAACACGATACGTGGCACATTGCTGTTGCTGTTGCTGCTTTCGTTGCTCGTTGTTCGTTGTTCTTTTCGTGTGCCATGTTTTGTAATCCTCGCGAGCTTTATAATAAACACGAAAATATAATTTGCAACGTTGCGTGGAGCGAAGAATGTAACTGCATGGGCGCGGAGGGGGAGGGGGAGGGGAGAACTACTACTGCTGCAAGTAACACTAATTACCTGGAACTAAATATGGCGCCGGATTTGGTGGCGGCAGCCAATACGTTGCCGTTATCGCCGGATACGACTGATGGCCATTTGTGGCCATGTTTGTGGACTGTTGCGGGGGCGGTGAATGAGGTGAGCTGCTGTTGCTGTTGTTGTTGCTGTGTTGTGTTGCTGCTGCTGCTGCTGCTGATGTTGCACATGTTGCTGTTGTTACTGCTAGCAATGCTGGCTTGGACGACAGAGGGCGCAATTGTAGCTCACTAACATTGCCATTTCCGTTTCCGTTCAAATTGGATGATGCTGTGAGGCCGTTGTTGTCGTTGTTGTTGGTAGTACTTTTGTTGTTGTTGTTGTTGTTTAAGCCATTGCTGCATTCCATGATATTTGTATTTGGATTTTTCATATTTATGGGCCGCTAGATGGCGCCACACACACACACACAGACAATTAGTAAAGGGGCAACTTGTTTTTATGAGCCACTTGGGCTATATTAAATATTTTTATATATATATTATAACCTTTGTTGGTTTCTATTTATGAACAAGCCACATTTATTCACTTGTGCATAATTTGAATTTTATTTGCAATTACTAAAAAAAAATTGATTACTTTATTATTATTATTATTATTATTATCGTTGAGTTGTTGTTAAATACGTGCTGTATCCTTATTGTTATTGCTGTTATTTTCACCGCACTGCACTTTAATGGTCTACCATTTACGTATAACTAATTAATTTGCCATATTGCGAATCGTTTGCTTTTGTAATATTATTATTACTGTTAGGTTTTTTTCCCTTTGTTTTATTTACTTTCAATTTGCTGCATATTAACAAACAAACAGCGACAAACGCATCATATCAAGCGTTAATGTGCCAGGCATGTTGTATATATATATATATATTTTTTTTTCGATATTTGCAGTTGTCATTAAGATTATTACTATGGCGATCACATCGCTCGGTTTATTTGATTTTTGCCATTTAATGCCAGTTAAGAGCTCAGCTTATGCATTGATTTGATTTCCGAGCTTTCGCTATAACAATTTTTATGTTTTTTTGGTCTCATATTGCAGTGCCTGCTGTGACACAATTCAACTGTTTTAGGCCACGCCTAATGAGTATTTACTGTATGTACACTGTAAGCAGCACTCTATATGCTATGTACATAATGGTGACACCTGTGTTTGGCTGTGTTTTTGTTAAAACCTCTAATCAGCTTGAAAGAAACGAAACGTCTGTGTTTATACAACACAGGCCTTAGAGAGTGGGGGAGGTCTTAAACAGAAACAGACTCTCGTCTGGGTGCGAAACCGAACTCCAAACCGAAACCGAAACCCAAACCAAAACCAAAACTAAACAACTGTCGACAGCAAAAATGATTTGTGAAATTTTAAGCTTATTTACCTGAAGCAACAAATAACTTGTCTTAGTTGATTTATTGCTTTGCAAAGTTCTGAGAAAAGAGAGCTTTCAGCATTGATAAACAATTCAGAAAAAATCTTGCCAATATCAAGTTATATAAACAGTTTCGAAGAAAGTAACTGAGATTTGTTGGCTTACGTTTGAAATTCTTTTAAAAGAAGAATTTTCTGAAATAAAAAACTTCCACAACTTGTCGGGTTCACTGTCACTGTCTCTGTTTCTGTCTATTTTCAATTTTCCTTTCCGGCAGCACAGCGACTAAATTGACGTTTGTCAGACTCTATTGACAGACGGTTTGCTCTTAGGTCTATAATGTTATTGCTGATGATGATGATGAGTATGCTGTTGTTTGCATTAGATGGTCAACATATAGACATAAATATGCGTAAATAAACGATACTCAGCTATGATAATACGCTCTCTCACTCTCTGTTTAGAGCCTGGTTGTAAAGAAAGTGCAAATATTGCGAGTTTCAACTTTTCAATTGTATTGCAACACAAACGAAATACAAATGCTGGCCAGAGACATGCAAAACAAAATTGATTTGCTGCAGCCAGCAGCCCCTCATGGTATGTTGCAATCAGATACATTTTGTAATGGCATAATGAAGCATGTGGAAACTATTGGCTATATAACAAATAGCCATTCTGACTTGTTGCAGTTGTGTTTAGTATTTCTATTTTTTTCATTTTCATTTTTACACGCCTCGTTGCACGCGTTTCAAACTAGCCAATTTGTCAACTCGGTCAACAAACACATACTATAATTTTGATATTGTTCGCTTTGAAAATTAGCACAAGGTTGCATAAGTAGCAGACATAACTGATTAGAACTTGACTTTAACTTTAACTAACCTATGCTTCAGTCATAGCTATAAGTTAATGTATCTACAACCTTACGCTTTGTGCACTTTGAGCATATTATCTTGACTTAAGTTTCTGCGCTTGAGCTCACTTCCAAAAAAAAAGAAAGGTTATAACTAACAACAATTATCACATAAACTCCACATTTACACTCTGAACTTTTGGCTTGTTGTTGTTTTTTTATATGTGGTATCTCAAAATATTTGGAGCGTAAAGCGACACGTTTTAATTTTTAGCTTTAAAACTGACGCATTTGAAGCATGTTAAAAACAAAGTTTTCAAATTACTCAGGCAGAGAGTATTTGAGAGAGTTTTAGAACAGGTGCTACTAATAGATTTGAACTAGAAGTGAAAATAGTTGTTAAAGAGCTCAAGCAAATCTGCATATATATTTATATGTTTGTTATGTATAAATACTTTTGTAGCATTTCTTTTTTGGGCTTTTTTCTGTCACTTTTGGGTTGACGAGCTGTTGACATTTTGTATTTAATATACCCGCACACCTTTGTTGTACTACACAATATTCAAGTTGTTGTTGCTGTTCCCAAACGAGAGAAAAAAAGAGAACAAAATTGACAACTGACAATTTCCGTTTGGTTGCCGTGCCGAGCAATACGCATTTTCCCCCCTCTCTATGCCACCCATCACCCTTGACTGATGATTTTCAATTGGAATTTTACTTTTGCTCTGCTCAAAAGACAAGACAAGTGATTCATTTTCATATTGTGAACGGCAAAGAAAACCATTACGTGATGTCTATGCTTGTTTGTACTGCTTTGTTCTTTTAACTGGATTGAGAAGCAAACGTATAAATAAATGTTGTTTGTTATTTTCAGTTTTTAATGACACTTGTGCTAGTTGTGTGTTGCCAGCGTTTATTATTATTTTCATATTTGCACAAATGCTGCGCTCGAGACAGACGTCAGAAGTCAAACAAACATAATTGAGGTACATGGCAATGTATCTGATACATATGCATATATTTATGGACTTAGGGCGCAGTTCATTGTTGACCTTGTGCTCTATGTGACCCATTCATTGTGGGACCAGGTATTTGCTAGAGATTAGCTCGGCATCGCTCATCTAAAGCCATTTATGATGCTCTTCTCACTTTGTTTGCAGGCACACCTCCAACACTTGAAGCACTGAAGCGTAAAGCCAACTGTATCGGAAATCGGTTTAAGTTTTAAGCAAACATGCATACTATATACAGTATTCGTATATATAGTAATGTATGTGTATACAGTTGTTGCTTTGACTGTACTTTAAAATGTATGTAAATACATGCGACACGTTTGTTAATGCACAGTTTTGCCCAGGTAAATAGGTTTGTACAGTGATAACTCCCTACTACGATCTACTTTATGAAGCTTCACTGTGTTATTGAGTCTTGATACCTAGCTGTTGGCATTGTTAATCTATGCACATGACTTGAACGTATCCAAAAGATACATAAATTTCATTGCCATCAAAGCTTTACTGTAGCCTTAAGCTATTGTTCTTATCGCATGTTACGTACACACTTCTCACAGCAACAACTACAACAAAAACAGCTATAATAATTATAGTAATAAGAAGATTTGTGCATAGCTGGCAATGCACTGGCGCGCTTGTGCTTCTCATGTGTATCTTACAGATACAATTGATGCGATAGATACGCTTGCCGCTTGGCCAAGACGCGCGTGCGCATTGAAACTATGCTGCTGCAGCTATGCGCACGTGAGTTGTTAGAATGTATCTACAAGATACACAGCCACAAACTTTAGGACGCGCAACCGAAAACGAAACAGAAACAGAAACAGCAACAGCAACGAAACGCGAAACTAAAACGCGACTGATTGCTGAGCGATTGAGTGACAAACTGCTAGCGTCGCAGCTTTTGTTTTTCGTCGGTTTTTTCTTGTTTTTTTGCGGCTGTCATGCGGTTTATTTTACTTGATTTTTTGTTATTTTTATTTCTTTTTGCTATGCCTCTACTGCTGTTGTTGTCTGTGTACTTTAGCCATTGTGTACTCAGTTCACGATGTGTCTGCCGCACAGTCGACAGTCGACAGTCCACAGTACGTAGTATCCACTGTCAGAGTCAAAAACATTCGACATTCGGCATTCGAATACAAAATTATCATTATTATCGTTGTTGTTTGACTTTTTAGTTTTTGAGACTTTTTCCCGTTGCGGTTAAATGGCATTTTGTTGACAAAATGAAAAACCAAAAACACAGAAATATGCAATATGACATTTTGTAATACTCTAGCCAAGTATTTGCAACATCAAAAGCAGTTATACATGACTGAAGATCGACAAAGAAGAGGGCGAATCTAATTTCATTATGTTTGACAATAACCAAAAATAAACTGTCTCGAGTAGAGATAATAACGGCTTAGCCAAGTTTGCCACTTAACTGAACTGATAAACAATGTTTTAGGCTTGTATATATAATTAAGAAGATTGCTAGCTTATATATATGTATATATCTGAGTAGATGTGGTATATAGTATTTCCCTTGACTACCTCACTTTGGCATTGCCCATCATTGCTGGCAGCGCATCATGTTTGTTTATTTATTATTGCCCAGCGACAGTTGTGTTTAATTTAACAGTTAACAGCTTTGTGGCTTTTTGCTAGCTAAAATAACAAAACAGAAAACAAAAAATAAATCTCGCTAAAAGCTTCACTTGTTGCCACTCGATCGTATTTTAGCGGATTTGTTGCGCCAGAGATTACGACGAAACAAATAAATAAACAATATGCGAAAAGCATACACGTTCCCCGTAAGAATGAACAAAAATGTTCCAACTATATACATATATATTTTTTTAAGTGTAGCTTTAAACTGCTGTTAGTGTAATAGCCAGCTGTGCCGTCTTTTTTTTTTGGGTGTTTTTTCTTTCTCTTCCGATATAAGCGCTTATATCGACAAGATATTTAATTAAAATAAAACCATATGCCGCAATTGAAACGCCCCCCATAATTACCCAGCAATGGCTACAGATACAGATACAAACACAGCTGCAGATACGAATTAAAGTCAGTTTGGTTCTGTAAATTCAAACACACTTGAAAAGGCCAAAAGCACAAAGACAAAGGGAACAAAATCAAACAAATAGATATATGAATGGTTTGGCATAAATATGAAAACAGACGCAAAACCATTTTCGATAATTGAAAATAATAATTAAAATTCCCTGATTGAGGCGCATTTGCTTTGTTTTCTGTGACGTCCACAATTGGAGTGAAAGAAGCAATAAAAAAACACCAATTGAATATGCATCTACCATATTTGTACGCTGTTTTGAAAGGGCCAACAGAGCGTATATGAAATTTATTTTACCCATAAGCTCAAAGCTTTAAGACGTTTAAACAAGGTATTTGCCAGTCGTTGACTTTTGAGTGCAATTTTCATTTTGCTTGCTACTTTTTAATATGCAAAACTTGTCGCCTTTTGTTGCTGCTCCCTCTTTTTCTTTATCATTTTCTGTTTCTTTATAGGTTTCTTTTTGTCTTGCCTGTTAGGCACTCTCAAGGCAGTTGCCGTTCCCCGTTAGATGTATTTGTGTCTCTTGTTCGTGTTCAGGCCATAGAAGTCGATGTTATAATGTCCCCAAACGTCATTCAATGCAACTCTGTCATTGTTCCATCTATTCTCCTTCTCTCTTTCTCTGTCTCTTTGTGCCGACTCTTTTTGGAATTTATGAGCGTACTGCATTTGGGATTCTAAGTGCGTGATTTCTTCAATTAATTGCCCCCAAAGTCTCTGTCTCTCAGTCTCTCAAAGCTGAGGCACACACTTGAATTGCATTGCACAATCATGTGGCGATGTCTTTGACTCCCAACTGCTCGCCCTCTCTAAGAATATGATGTATGTTTCAGGGATTGAATGGGAGGCCATAGAGCATAGAGCTCTCAGCATTGTCAGCATGGTCTGCTTTGCCTTTGGGTATGCCGTTCCATTTTGATTCCAAGACCTTGTTGGACAATACTCTTGTTGTAGTTTGAAGCATGGCTTTTAGCATTATTATTCTCAAACAATGACAATAGTTCAGCTAATAGAATAGAATAGAATAGATGGGAATTGTTGAATAGAATAGAATAACCATGGAAATTGTGTGTAATTATGGTTAGCTGCATGTGTATGTTTGTCCAAATTGTGCAACAATAATCACTTTGCATGCTTAATTTGTTGAAGTTGTGTCTTGAATTGTAAGAAAAAGCCAAGGAAGTTGGCCAATAGAATTGATTAATTAGACAATGATAATTGGTAATTGCATTATGACAATTAATAGAGATTCATTCAAACAACCAGCTTAAGATAAAAACAGAGCATATAGGTGAAAAACGTTTTGGTTTACATTTGCCAAGTTATTTCGTTAGATATCGTACGCATTTGGAGTACGCATGGCAATTATGTGCATATTTTCAATTATGGCACGTCAAGCGTACCAAATCTATCTTTTATGCCACACATGACAAACTGCAGCTGCAAGCTGCAAGCTGACAAGGCGCAAACACGCAACACAAAGCCAACAATTGTATCTTTCTCTGCATTTGGTAGCATTCCACAAATTGCTCTAAACGCAAGCGCAACTAGAATAGTAGCAGATACAAAGATAAAGTATCTCAAGCAAAACAAAAACAAAACAAAAAACAGCTGACTTAATAATCGTCTCAATTGCCATTTCTGTGTCTGCGTTAATCAATGCATATGTATTTGTGATAAAAAGCTAATAAGAAATTGGCAACGGTATGTAAAAAAACGGGTTGGCAACGCTGAAAGCAAGGAGAGCGTAGCTGATTCACAGTAATTAACACAGCTGAGTGTGGCTGAGATATTGAGTTAGTAAGAAGCCGAATCAAGTTGCTTATTATTATTGTTATGTGTGTTATTAGAGCTGCAGCTGTTGCTGCAGATTTATCGATTCGAAGTAGAGAAAAACTGTATCAGAGTATTATGCAGTCGTTGATTGTTGGATTGCAATGTGAGTTCTGAGTTTTTTTCGCTTTGGCTTTTGCACTTTTGTGTTGAATGTTTTGTTTTAAGTATTTTGTCAATACGCAAGCAAACTAATTTGCATATTATTATTGTTGCTGGCTTTATTTACTTTTTATTTGTTTTTGGCAATTGTGAAAATGAATAATTGACTAAATGAGTGTCTGAGCGTCTGAGTCGAGCGCATATATCAGTAAACATTTAAATAATATATGCAATGCATAGGAAATCGATTTTATATGCATTAATTTTAACAAAACTTATTGCAGGCTTGTGTAGAGTATTTCAATGTATTATTACAAGTTTTCATTTAACAATTGACAATTTGTAAATAATTGTTAATTAATTGAAGTTAAGTGCGCAACATTTTCAATCAATTGACTTTTAGAATCGATATTTATATTAAACTGTAGTTTTGTGTCGCCTTAATTAACCGGAAAGCACCGCACAGTTATTTAATTTTAAGAGTTTCATTTATTGTTTACTTTTTTATTGTTATTGTTGTTGTATATGATTGGCACGAGAAATGTATAAGCCACAACGCACGTCGCCGTATCGATCGTGTCTTGAATGAATACCGTTGATGACTGGCGACGCTGGCTGAGGAAATGAGGCGGCAACTGGCGACAAATTCTATTGAGTACGCGTTATACGTTTGACAAATTGCGAGAGACTATTGAACGAGCAACCGGCTGACTGAGTGAAGACCGAACAACTGAACAACTGACGTACCCCATTATTCTGTGTGCGCTATGAGTGTGTGTGTTTGTGTGTGTATGTTGTTGTTGGCGCTTTAGCGCTGGCCGATCGTCAATTGCGGCTGCACTTTGAATTTCATTTGTTGGTTGAATGTGGTGTATTTTCTTGCCGTTGGCAATGCCATAGCTATGCCGGCTGCGCTCTCTCTCTCTCTCTCTTGGTTGCTCGCTCTCGTTGTGGTTTTGTGCGGCGGCACAGCTGTTTGGCTGCGCTCTTGAGCGCGTGCTCTTTGACACTTGTGGCTGGTTCAAAGTCAATTAGTTACGCTCTTTGCTCTTGTGTTATTTCTTCTTCTTCTTCTTCTTCTTGTTTGTTTATGTTTGTTTGAGCATTCGCTTAGTCGACTGACTCAGCAATTTTCGTGTACCCTTTTGTTGTTGTTGCTATTAGCTTGTGCATTAGACAAGCTGTTGATTGACTGTGTGTCTTCTGAATCTTACGACAAGTGCAGCTTCAAGAAATTAATAGATTGCTTTTGCAAACGTAACGGTAATTGCAACAGGTTAAAGCTTACTTTTGCGCTCTCTTAACTCAAAAGTATCATAGCTCTTACATAAACAATGCATTGTACAATATTTAACACATTTGCCGCCAAGTCTACCAATTAACAGCATATGTATCTGCATCTATGAGATGCACAAACACACACACACACACACCTACAGTATGTATCTAAACAAGCGATCACGTCGAGCGCTAAACGAGCAAACGAATAAAATATGTGCGAAAATCAATTGAGGCGAGCTTTAAAAAGGAAAAGCAAAAACAAAAATCAGCTTCTGCTGTGGGTGATTTTTTACATAGAAAAGCGCTTTGTTTTGCATTACGACCCGTAGAATTTGTGTAATTGGATTCGAAAATGTGTGTTAATGTGACCAGCAGTTAAGTAAAGCATTTACAAGATGCCAGATACAAATGGCAGAGCATGACTTGATGGAAAAAATTGTTAGCTGCAGCCCAACGACTTTTTAAACACACTCCAAAGCTTTACGTATACTTAATATGTATCTTTCTTAGCGACAAAACTATCATACCCTTTGTCCCAAAAGTATCTAACACCAAATGCATTTGACTTGAGCGCAGATCTGAAGATACCGCTAAACAAACACACACACACACACTGTGACTTGGCATTCATCGTTATGCATTCAACATCAGCTAAAACAACTTCAGATGTTGCACTTGTTGTTGTTGTTGTTGCTGTTGCTAGGTTTAGCTAACAGCTGTCAGCGCCTGACATTTTGCGAATTAATAAACTCATTAATTAGAAAGCCAAGCGGCATAAATACATAAATGTGCGTAAAATGCTGACGATGCTCGTTCCTTTTTGCCTTCAAATAATTAATTTGCCATGATAGCGACAAAGATAGAGATAGAAAGAACGAGAGAGAGAGAGACAAAAAACCGGACACACTTGCTCTAGCTCTTTCACTCTCTGTTTTATACGAGCAAAAGAAAGCAGCTAAAGAGCTAAGCGGGCAAAAGGGCAGCCAAAAAGGCGAACGACAAACGGCTAAAAGTGTTTAGAATTTCTGGCATTTTGTCAAGTGTCGCCAAAACATTTTGCCAAACACGCCCAGAGGCCAGCCAACAGGCACAGAAGAGGCAAGAGGCCAGAGTCAGTTGCAAGCGTTGCAAGTTGATGCTGTATATGTTTTGCACTTGTTGCATTGCAGCGCACATTGTGTGGCATTTCAAATTGTGCGGCATTTTATGTTCTTTGGCGAAAGAAACACACTAATATACACATACATACTCTACAAACGAAAGGGTATTATTGATTTATGAAGTCTACTATTATATAATACTTGTCAGAGTTTTTTTTCTTGTTTTATTATGTTTGACTTCAGCAGTATTATTAAGTATACGATAGGGTATAAAAACTCGTTTGGTTGTGTTTCATTTTAGTTATATTTTCATCGAATACACCTCATTGTTTAATGACGTTGTACTCTATATGCCTTGTTATTTTGAATGTCTTGTCAAATTTATTTATATATTTATTTTCCTACTCGAACATTTTCTAAATAATGCTGCTGGCACCGCGTGTAATTGTGCGTAATCGCTTAATAAATTTTATTTCAAGATTTATTTTTCACATCATGGTTTAGATGTGTGTTACGACAGCACCCGCGTGTGTTTTTTTTTCTTTTTCTTTTTGCCCCGTTACAGTTTTGTAATGCACGACTGAGACACTGACAAACAATTTGGTCTTCTTCCTAATTTACTATAAAATTTGTGTGTTACGTATTTTTAAGTTTGTGATTTATTTTTGTCATGCGTACAGCGTGACGCACATAACAACAAAAACAATGCTATTAATGCTTGTTGAGCACTTTAAGTGATTTAATAAGAGCCAAAAAGATGCGTATTTGTAGATAAAGAGGCGCACAAAAGATACATTATTGACGATTTGAGGAAAGAGCAAAACGTTGCAGTTGAATGGGAAAAGTTTTTAGTATTTAACCGTTTCGGCAAGCGTACACGTGTCCTGTTAGAACTTGTATTTGAACGAAACTTTCAAAGCCAAAGAAATACAAAGAGGTGCAAAAGGGTTCTAATCGATTTAGTGGGCCACAACAAAAGCAACTAATACTAACAACAACATTCCAATGCTGTCTACCTGACGCATTATTCATGCATGTGGTAGGCGCCTGTCTCCAATACAGGCTGTGATTAAGGCCACAAGGCATGAGCCATGGCCGTAAAATTCAACCAGCTGTCTTAGCAATCAACCAGACAAAAGACGAAAAAAAATTGATCATATTTTTTCTACAACTTGCTACCCATTTAAGCAAATATGAATGGGTATATTGATACGAGTGTTATCTTAGGACTTGTAGGGTATTTGCAGCTCGAGCAAACTCGATTTAGACACTTTGTGAGTTGTTTTAACTTACCATTTCTGTTTTCACTATCCGCCGGCTTCATTTGAATGGGATGATGCATCTGTAAATGGCAAAAGCAAGAAAAATGTGTGAAAAAGAGATTTAAGTCAGAGTTTTGAGTTGGAGTTGAAGAAAGGACAAGAGCAAAAGGCAGACAGCTTTAGCTGTCCATGTTCCATGTCAGTTTTAAATAGTTGCCAGCAGCTGCTGTTGAATTGCAATTGCAGGCTTAGAGGACACAGGAGTCAGGACATAAGAGTGCTACCCATTTCCCATTCACTCGTAACCTTATCGATAAGTTTCCTTTTTTGCCTAGTTGAGTTGTGTTGCTGAAAATTTGATTACTTTGATAGCGAAACGAAAGTGCAACATGAAGAATGTTGCAAACAAAAGGAAAAAAGGGAAAAAGGCAATGGCAAAGACTAACAAATGTTCATAAAACTAATGAAATGTCCAAAAGCACAGACAGCCAAAGCGAAGAGTCAAAAGAGTAAAGTGAAATCAAGCATTTCATTTCATTAACGTGGCCATTAGCACTTGGCATTCAATGCGCTCTGCTTTTAACAATTTTTAATTTATTTTACATTCATTCGGCAAACCGATAAGGCTCTTCTTCCTGCTGTCTCTCTTT
Source organism: Scaptomyza caliginosa (assembly GCA_035044725.1). Taxonomy (NCBI): domain Eukaryota; kingdom Metazoa; phylum Arthropoda; class Insecta; order Diptera; family Drosophilidae; genus Scaptomyza; species Scaptomyza caliginosa. The sequence continues at coordinate 1,503,304 of JAWNNR010000413.1, forward strand.
CTCTTTCTCTCTCTCTCTATTTCGCTTTTGCTATGCTGTCTGTTGCTGTGTGGCAGAACTTGACAGGACTTGGCCAACGGTCCCAGCCATTACTTTGATTTCAATTAACTTTTCATTCAGCCAAGAGGCGTTCCCATCTAGCTAATGATAATAATCATAATAATAATACTTGCAATCATACTCGTATTAGAATTGCACCAATTGATGGATGTATTCCCTAAAAACCACTTAGCAGACTAGTAAATACTCTACAAATTTGTTATCATAGGGTAGCTACGAAAAAAAAGGACAGAGCCTACAACACTCAATGATTGTGAGTGGCTGAATGACTGAACAAAGTGAATGACGCCCGACTGACTGCTGAACATTGAGAAAGGAAATGCTGAAGAAATGCTCCGACTCCAACTCTTTACTGAAATGACAGTGTCGTCTGATTGACAGACATCTTTCTCTCATTTGGCTGGCTTGGCCTATTTGCCTAGCTGGTCCGAAAGGCTTTTGCATAAATTGCCAATTGTTCATGCTCCCTTAAGTCACCCCGCATTCCATCGGCTCTTTCAATTGTTGCGTCATTTTGCTGCTCTTTTATTCAAAATTGACAGTTGAATGAGTTAAGTGGCTTGTCCAGAATATTTGCCACCCCTGCTCCCTTTGTTGTTGTGCATTTTATGCCCGGCTCTGTCTATTTGTATAAGTGTTTTTCCCGTTACCCTTTTCGTTTTAATGACATTTAGTTAGTCCAACGATTTGCTTGCAACTAAAGCTATTTTCAACTGTTATTCTATGGTTTGCTTTCTAGCGATATGTGATTGGCTCCCGAAACTGCCAATTAGCTATGAAAATATTATAAGCTTTAAGCAAAAGTTAAACAATGAGAATAAACACTGAAAGAAACAAATCTTTTTGATTCATTTTACTATTTAATATTACTATCTCGCTTGCTCAACGTTTACGAATGAAAAATATCATTGCCTACTTTCAGGCAGCATGTTAAATTCCACCTCAAACGCATTGTTTTGCAGTGTAATCTGATTGGTCAAGCTGTATTCAAGTGCGTCACAACTGCGTCTTTTCACACGTGCCACAGCATTAAAGAGTAACGATGGAGAAAGAGAAGGTGAGTAAAAATGTAGCACAGGCCGAAAAGTCTGACAGGCCACTTAACCCACACACACACAGACAGACTATATGTGTGTAGTGAAATGGTCACTTCAAAACAAAATATTTATTGAAGCCGTTGACAAGTTGGGCATCTGTGTGTGTATGTGTATGTATCTCAGTGTGTGTGTGAAAATGCCGACGTTTTAACGTCTGTTTACCTATCGATTATTTCAGGTAAATTAAGTAGCTCTCTGCACAGCAGCAGCAGCAGCAGAGTAAGAAGAGAACAGAGTACAGTGCTGAGGTTGTGGGTGGGTTTTGTTGGTTGGTTGGTTGGATTGTACAGGCAGGCTGCCAAATGCATTAAAGGATCAGACATGCCCACACACACACACACACACACACATGCATAGCTGGGCACTTACTTATACAAACAAAAGCTTGTATACACACATACATACACACACAGTAGCCGGGGCACTGGTCATTATTTTGACAATTACACACGTGGCGTCATTTTGGGTTGCCTCGTCGTTTTAGTGCTATGGATTTTCCATTAACAATTTGAATATGTAAATGAAGCAGCTAACTGCAAGGTGGCGCCAGGTGAAGCAAGGCTAGCTGTATATAGTTTATGCTAGTCGTTGGGGGCAAGTCCCTATCGTTGGGTGTTTGCCTGTGCGTGAACGCTTCATTTAATACGTTAACAATGAAGATTGTCCTCAATAATTGAATCCACTAATTGACTGATGATTACATTTGTGTTGGCCATACAACAATGCCTCCCCCCCATTCGCCTTCAAGCCGTCTTACCCATATGTTTAGGGCATATTTACTAATGTCTGCTTGTGTTTTTGAGTGTATACACACTTAAAATGGAAAACTATGTCAGTCGATTAATCGATTTTTTCCTGCGCACATCAGTTGACTTTCTCAAGCTACATTATTTAGTTTAAAGTTTCTTTTGGTTATGTAAACAAGTTGAACTATACAATACAGACATACATACAAATACAGATATAAACATACATACACACACATAACATAAACGAGCAGTTGAAAGCAGCTACACAGGGGTTTTTTTATTAAGCATGTGTACTTACCCCATCCAAAGTTTTGATATTGTGCAACGCATCCTGTGCACGTAGAGCCGCCTTGCGGGTATAGTAGGTGACAAAACAGCACCCTGTGAACAAAAACAGAACGAAACAATCGATACAAATCGATACAAATATATATATAGATATGTTGATAGGCAAACAATCGATAGACAAATGCACAAACGTTTGGTACAAAGACGAGTGTCGGTTTTGATTGGTATGCTCGTGACCAATACAAGCCAAAAGCTCTAACAGTTAACACTAAATTAATCATGCATTGGACGAATTGCTTAAAAACGACAAGTTTACTTTTGGCATGCAAAAGCTAATTGTTATTTGAGGGACAATACTTGGACGAAAGCGCATTATGCGAGCCATGCAATAATAATAGTAATGTGAATAATAATGATAAGAAGACAACATGTTGCATTGATTATCAATACTTATTAATCGGACAACAACATGCAACTAGTGATGTACTCCGACTGCGACTTTCAGCCAGACAATGATCGATGTACAGTATAATAATACAAAGACTATATCGAAAAGACTATAATACAAAGACTATATCGTATCTCAAACTATGTTACGTACACGAAACGATATGGTTTGTGCATAATATTAAAAGAACTTTATCGTAAGCAGTTACGGTCTGATCGTAAATCATACGATACGTATAGTACATAATAGCAATTATGAACTAGTCACTTTTACTTTCGCTGCTGACACAAAAACTAACAAATACCCTCTGTAAATATCAATCAAATATGAATGTTTTTCTGTTTATGTTAGTTTATTGATACTAAATCAAATATTTATGACATTGCCTAAGCCCTGAATCGTAAAAAATAACAACCTCAACTAAAGCAAATAAAGTATAATCTACTTTTTGCCACACACACACACACACACAAGCTAAGCGTATTATTATTATCATCCTTGGCGAACTCTTGCTATGTAAGTGTGTGTGTTTTAAGCCCTAATCTGCACACAAAAATAAAAACCAACAAGAGGAAACGAAAGAGGTGTCGGTAGTGCTAAGTAAGATTATATCCGATCACATGAGCACGCACATGGCTATAAATATGCATAATACAATTTCCACCTTTCATAAAAGTTTGCAAGCAAATGCGCAAATTATTCAAATACCCAACAGAATTAACTAAACTTGTATGTGTGTGTGTGCAATTATGGCCAATTATATGGCACAGAGAAAAAGTGTGTGTTGTTTGTAGTTGTTTAACACCTGGGCCTGTGTTTGGGTTTGGGTTCGGGTCTTGGGTTTTAGTTTTATTGGTTGTGTTTTGCGCTAACCATAATCGTATAACTTGATGTTGATGCTATATCCCTCACTCTTCTCTGGCTTGGCTTGCCAGGCTCAAATTGATGGGCATTGTAAAAAGTCATTGCATGTGTTGGCCACACTTTGCCGTTTAATTCACACATTCGTATGCCTTGCACTCACCTCGACTAATCGATGTGACCTTATCCCTCAGCACATTTAATGTGTGAACGCGTCCAAACTGTTCGAAAAGGCGTCGCAGCTTGATCTCATCCCATGTCTTTGGCACTTGGCCCACAAACATTTTAATGTTATCCGCATCGGGCTGATCCCGGGATGGGTCTGCATCCAGTGCTGGTATATCCATGGGCACATTGGTACTGACATTCGCATCGGATTCACATTTAATTGAATCCAACTCCAGTTCTTGTTGCTGTTGCTGTTGTTGCAGTTCGTTGGAGCCATTCGAATCGCTGCAAAGAAGAACAAAATTAATTTAATTTATTTGCTTGCTTTTAGACTTTTATTTCTTTTCTTAAACTTTTTCCACTGTTTTTGGTCGCTTCTGTGAAAATTCCCAAAATTTATTATTATCTACAAGATTTTACCACAAAAAAATACCAAAAACTTTTGCGGCAATTCTATTGAACTTTTATGACCAACATATTGTACATGGTCAAAACATGCTCTTCACCCCCCTATCGCTCCCTCTTTACCACGCTTTTGCTCTCTTTTTTTCTCTGTCTCTCAATGTTTCAACTTCATTTGCTAATGACAATAAAAAACAACAAGCCAAGCAACAAACCAGCATTCGTTATGTGGTCAAAAAGCGAGAGAGAGACAGAGAGACGAGAGAGAGAAATAGAGTGCTAGACAAGTTGAGCAGTGCATAAAATACAAATACTAATTGTTATTAGCAAACTAATCTAATCTAAAAAGTTGTAAACGTTTTTACTTTGTTCTGTGGCTGACCAGAGCGAATGCGTGTTGCTATGAGTGTGTGTGTGTGTGTGTGTGTGTTGGAAGGAAAGAGAATGACAAAGAGGAAGAAAGAAGTGTAAGGGGATGTGAGTCACAAGTATCTGGCAATGCATTGAATGGTTCATTTTGGGGTCAGTTGGATACTTCACTTTTTGGATGGGGGCTTTTTGTGTAATGCCCCAAAAAAGTTTGTTTGCTTTTGTGAGAGTTTGTGTGTGTGTGTGTATTTGCGGTTTATTTGGTGTTGTTGATGGCATACGAAATTGACTTTTGGTTGATGTCAACAACAGCAAGAACAACACGAATCAGTTGAAACAACTAAATTAGCCACAACAAGAAGAGGAGCAAGCAGAGCAGCAACAAACTCAAGCTGATTTGGCAATAAGTTTGAAGTTGTCAAGCAATTCTGGTAATAAAATTGCAAAAACAAATTGCTTTCAAGAGGGAAAGAGGGGAAAGAAAAAAAGTCGGATTAGCAATGTGAAAAATGATTTGCAACAACAACTAAACAAAGGCAAATCATGCTTAATTAATATGGAAATTAATTAAGCTTATTACTTGAAATATTCGAATATCGATTTTCAAAGCTATACAGTTTCTGGTTCTACGATTAATTTTAGCTATAAAATATCAATGAATTACACATAAACATATTAATTTTCTCAAACTTTTTATGCATATTTACAAAAATTTAATTAAAAACTTATTACGCATATTAATGGTCTTCCCTTGTTGCTAGTGGTACAACAGCTCAAGCTTCAAACGTTGCTGCGTAGTTAAATAAATGAAATTATGCTATTCCGGATATTATCCAATTCTGTTGCTATCTGAGCCTAATGTCGCTTTCTTTCACCCACACACACACACACACACAGAGAGACAGTAAACATTTATGAAGTGCCGCCAAACAGTTTCACTTCTTCCTTCCTTCTCTCTTCGTCTTCTGTTATGTATCTATGTATAGTAAACGACAGCAGTTGGCCCTTAAGGCAAGCCAAATGACAAAACGAACTTAATCTATTAGAGGCGGAGCGTGTCGCCTTGCCAAATAGTCCAGTGTCAAGGTGATAAATATGGCCAACAAGTCAAATGCAAAGTAGGCCAAAAAACGAGCCAACCGAAGGCTATGAAACGAGGGGCGACAACTCTGTGTGGGTGAGTCTTTATCAAAATCTGCCCTGCAGGCATAAATCAAAATCCGCGCAATTTTATGTTGCCTACTTTTTGGCGCGCGCTTTAAATAGAAAAAAACCCAAGTAGAGCACTGAGAGTGTTGTTGCACAGGCAGGGGAATTAGCTGCACGACAGGTGTCGCTGCTTCTCCTTAGGCAATTATTTCGCTTTCAAAGTCGCACAGCCGCTGGGAGAATCCATCAAGCAGAGCAGGCGAAAGACAGAGAGAGAGAGAGAAAGAGTCTGGGCAGCTTGGGAAAAGTGAATAAAAAAACAGCAGCAGCGGCAACTACTTGTGCTGGCAACAGTTGCTGAGGTGCGACAACTTCTGCTTCATCTTCGTTTTTGTTTCCGTCTACGCTATCGTCGTTCGTCTTGCGTTTTCTTTGGCTTTCTCAGCATTACTAATTCAGTTTCATTTAAATGCGCCGGAGCTTAATGAGAAAATTGCCTGCGGTGCTGGCCCATTGGGATTTGCTTTGGTAACAGCTACAGTTTCGGTTTCAGTTTCAGCTTTTGGCTTTAGCTTTAACCTCGATATATCCTGTGCCCTGCCTAATTGAAGAACATACTGTTGAGTACGCTCATATACACTTCTATAGAGTATTACGTAGTCAGTGTTTGCTCGCTTTTCAGTGGAATTGAGGTGTTGAATTGCTGGCTACCGATTCTTGTGGGTGCTGTGTGAAGTGTTTTTGTGCTTCTGGCGCTCAACGCACATGCGATGATATTCAAGTTGTTGATGCGAGTTCGAGCCCTGACCACGCCCACTTTAACGCCTACCAGCAACAGTAGCAGCAGCATCAGCAGCTATGGCGACAAAGCCGTGACGCGGCATTTAATTTATGATGGCAGTTTGTTATGTCGCGCCTGTCACAACAAAAACAAACAGTCCGGCAAAGATAGAGGACGCCAAAGTGACACAGATAGTGGGTCAAGAGGAGTGGGTGAGCCAAGTGGGCAAGGAGAGCATAAAAATGACACAACATAAATTTAATATTCTTGCTTTATTATTTAATGGCTGTGCAACAGAATTGGCATAAAAACAAGGACCAAAGGATGCTCTGTATTATGTATTGGTCTACTTAAAGTGTTTGCCATTGCTACAAAATCATTACACCCTGCGTTTCAGACACTTTCCACAGGGTATTCGGTATTAAAACTCACAGATAGACAAAGACGGCGGCTGAGCTGATGCCTACCCACTGCTGTGGAGTGCAGTAAAGTTAAGATTGGATCTTGGTCATTGGGGTTATGTCTGCAATTCAGTTTGTCACGTTGTTGCTATCAACCACATTATCATCATTATCAGTGAAGATAATGTAATGTTATAATTACCCCTGCTGTCAATGCTCATTAGCATTATATCGTTGATGAGCGCCGTTCCGTTTTGATGGCCTACCCACCCTTGTAGGTATGCCAATGCCAATTAATAACCTTAATGCAATGCCAATTATCGTTAGTCAGTCTAAGGGCTGGCAGCAACCGTAGAGTATCCTAGAAGACTCTGCACATTGTCACTTATTTTAATTGAATCGATTCTCATACTCAAAAGAAAAAAGCCAAACGGTTTTTTTTTTTTTGGGTTCTTATAATTTCCGGGCAGAGGAACTTTTCCGAATGGAAAACGCGATGCACAGCACAGAAGAAAATAACGTTTTGATATTTGATTTGGCGAAAAGGAAATTGAAATTGATATCAAGCTGTAATATGTAAATTAATAATTAAAACTACAGACAAGATTCGAAACTATTTTGAGCTGTCCACAAAAAAATAAAAACCATTTTACAAAAAACGGTGAAGCTGCAATACTCACTTAATTGGGGCGCCGCTTTGGGCATTTTGGTCGGCTAATGAAGTTCTGGAATTAATGCTGGAATTTAGCAGCGTCGACGTAGCAGCTGTTGCTGTTGCTGCCGCTGCTGTGGTTGCTGCTGCAGCAATATCTGATGTTGCTGCTGTTGTTGGTGTTGCTGTTTCATGCTGTGCTGTTGCTGTTACTGGTATGGCGGCAACGGCTGTATTTGCATTGGAATTTATTTGGTTGTGCAAAAGTGTTTCAAACAATGCTGTCGACATGCCAGCAGTTTTGGTCATTGTCGTTCCCGCCGCTGCTGCTGCTGCTGCTGTTGGTGTTGTTGCTGCAACTGCTGCTGCTGCTGCGGCTGTTGCTGGTGTTGGTGTTGGTATGTTGCTGCTGGGCCTCAAATATGGATGAAAACTCTTTGCAGCACCTGTAAAAGTTGTTGCCGTTGCAATGGCGCCCGTTGCGGGCGTTAGATTTTCTAAATACTTTCCCGGTTGCTGTTGTTGTTGTTGTTGTTGTTGCAACAGCAGCAAGTTGTTATTGCTATTTAAATTGTTCGTGTTGTTGGTGCCATTATAGAGTAAGCTGCCATTGGCCATACCATTAGCGACATGGGCAACAGGTGCCGTTGTTAACATTGTTGCTGCCGTTTCTGTTGTTGTCTCTGTAGGTATTGCTAGTGTATCTGTTGTTATTGTTGTTGCTGCAACAGTTGCTTCTGTTGTTGTTGTTGTTGTTGTTGGTGGAATGCCGCTTAGTTTATCCGCGCGTAGTTTCAAAGATTGCAACATCATTTGTTTTATTTCCCACTTTATTATTATTGCTCTCTTTCTGTCTCTCTCTCTCTCTCTCTATCTCTCTCTATCTCCGTCTGTTGTTGCTGTCGCTAATTACTTTTAGTGCTGCTGCTGTTGCTTCCTTTTTAATTTAGCTGCTCGTTTTATACTTTTATTAAAAATGTTTATTTTCTACGCATTTAATTGCACTTCGCCTTCTTCCACGTTTTGCTTATCACAGTTTTAACTTTCAGTTTTACTTTTATCATTGGCTGTTTGCACTTAGCAGCACTTTTTGCATTTTCTATCTTTCACTAAGCGCAAGTTTTTTCGATTAAACTGTAATTAAATGTGAATAGAATACATGGTATATTAGTTGTTGATTAAATAATATTTTAAAGGTTCTTTAATGTACTAAATAGTCTTGATTAAAACTCGTTGGAGGTAAATGTTAATTGTTTACTAAAACACATATTTTCATAGCTGTTTATGCTAATGGCTGACTGATTAGCCATTAACACACACTCACACACACTTACACACACTTCATAAGCCATCAAAGCAATTAAGCTTAATTTAATTACACATTAGCAATTCCTTAGACATGGTTGTGTGAAATTCGAAACAAAAGGCCGAAAATAATTCGCTCAAGCTTATTTGGTTAAAGGTTTATTTAAATATTTAAAAAGGTATTTTTAATATGAATTTTGTGTTTAGTCAATATTTTAATTAATATAAAAGCATTCTTTTTTTATATTATTAGCTTTATTGCAAGGGCAATAGAGATCTAACAACTGCAAAGAGTTTCTAAATTAATATATCACATAAATGTGAATAATATTTTTCACTTGAATCAAGTGCATATCACATATAATTATAATTTTAAATGAAAACGGATTCAAGTGTTAAATTAAAAACAAATTAGAAAAAACTTAACTATCTTGTTATTTGGTATGCGCATTGGAAACCACAATCAAAATGGCTACCAAAAGCAACTTCCCCTGCCCAAGCCATGCCATGGCTCTAACCAAGGCTTGTAGGCAGAAATGCTAAGCTGCATTGCAATGGGCGCATATTGACAGAATGACTCACCAACTGACTGACTGACCACTTGACTGTCTTTTTGTCTGTCTGCACTCGAGTGCTTAGCTTTTGATAAAGCTCTCTCACACATACACATACTTATAGACAATACATTTGCCGAGTGGAATGTAAACTGAGCATGTTTGTAGCTGCCGCTAAACAGATAAGCATTTGAGTGCTTCAACACACACATACATTAAGTCCAGTCTGTATATGTGTGTGTGTGTGTGTTGGGCTCCTATGTTGAAGGCCTCAGCTAATTAGTTAAATTGAAATCAAATTATTTGTTGTCGCACTTGACTGGCCACAGGCATGGGCGCCTTAATTAACGCGCTTCAAACCCATACACACACACACATACACACACAAACACACACACGCACACACACATGAGATTACCCTTATTATGCTATTATCTAAATAACCAGACGTTCCACTTGACGTATGCGCAATCTTCATAACACATTAAAATTTTAACGTTAACCAAAGCAATTTAAAATCTCACGAGTGAATTTTGCTGCATTACACTGATTTTTTTAACTAAAATTTGCAAGGTTTGCATATTCTTTTTTCGCGCTTTTCTATTTTTGTTCAGTTTGTATTTATTTAATTCTTTTTGGCGTCCGCTTCTGTTGGCCAAACGCTGGCAACTGGCGACGTGTCGTGAAACGCTTGTTGCACCCCCAAACTAACAACACAAGATTCTCTCAATGTTGTCGATGGCGTTGTTGTTGTTGTTGCTTTGGTTATGCTAGCGGCATTGCTGCTGCTGCCGCTGCTGCTGCCTCTACTGCTACTGCTGTTGCCTGTCACGTTGCCACACGCTTATCCAGCGCCATCATCGATATCGATGACAACGACAACAACGACGACGCCAACGCTTGCTGTCTCTATATATATATGTATGAGTGAATAGTATACGGAACTTTTAGATACTCTATCTTTTATACACATGGGATGAATCTTAGAGCTGTTGTGCAAACTTCTTTTGGAACCTTAGAGTATTTCAGCTTCAGTGTGGCTTTAGTTCGGATTCTTTGTTTATATGTTTGTGTTTTCGCTGTTGCTGTTGCATTATGAGCAGTTAGCGTCGCCTGCTGCTGTTGTTGTTGTTGTTCCTGCAGCTTTAACAGGCAGCTCCTCCCCCCTTTCAAAGTGATGGGGTGCCACAAGGAGAGGCGCCCAGCAGCGGTGGCAGCTGTGTCATCCTTATGGCTGCTGTTGCTGTTGCTGTCACCTTGTAATTTTATTTATCTATTGATTATTGAGTATCTGTTTTCTATTTATTCGCCTTTGTTTGCACACGCAGCGTGCTGACAAAACAGAGGCAATAGACAAGAGACGATGGCTGCGAATTTATCCTTTGCCAGGCATTTTTATTAAAGCCATGAACACACATAAACAATAGCAGGAAAAGCTGGCGGATTGGCTGCTAGTAAGGGGTTGTGTTATATGTGCAAATATTGTGTGCCTCTGGCTGTTTTTTAATTAACTTTAGTGACAATATTTTGCACAGTTTGCCTTTGTTGTTGACGAGACTCCCACCTACCTTCCAGCCCTTTTCGCTCTAGCCTCTTCACCACATTCTCTCGCCACACAGAGCTTAATCTGGCACTGAGAGATGATCAAACTGGGACCAAAGTATGCAAATGTAGTGCAAGTGTGTGTTTCGAAAGTGCCCCAAAAGATTGACCCAAATTCATATCCCTTTCTCTCTCTTTTTCTCTATTGCTATCTCTATCCATTGTTTGCTGGCAGTGACACTGCCTGTTGACATCTCACAACTTGCACTCGTAGTATAAGCAGCAGAAGAAGAATCACATGTCAACAGCAAGACTTAAGCCAAATGCGGTGCATTGCACTATACTATGCAACAAAAAAAATACTAAACACTGCACTACATATCAACTGTAGATATGTGTATGCTTGTGTGTTTCATTCACTTGTTGAGCGAGTTTTTGGTTGCTTATCTTATCTGTTTGTATGTTTTATACGTTTGTATAGTTGCTTTTTATTGCGGTTGTTTTCGCTTGGGTTTTACTTCTCTTGGCTTTTGGGTTTTCTGAGTAAGTACATATATGTATATATATATATATCCAAAAGTCAAACACTGCTCTGTACCTGCAACTGGATTATCAGCTGTTATCTTTTGAAAGCTGAAAACAGTTTCATCATGTCACACTAGAGACAGAATACCTCTATGTATAACAGTTTTTTTTATCTAGTATAACAGTTGCCAAGCGCTTGTAATAACATCGTCTACAGGAATACTTTTAAGCTCTATACTTACTTTTAACTTGCAGCTTATGCAAGTATCTGTTAGATACAAAAGTATCTCAATGCGTCAAATGACTTTTGCTTAGATTTTCAGTTAACATATGCTCATTTGCACACACTCACTTCCACACACACACACTTTGTGTTATAAAAGCATATTAACTATATCGTTACACTGTTATAAAGGTGCTTTTATATAGTTTGATATATAGATTGCACTCGCGAGTTATCGACCGCACAACTAGCCCAGCTAAAGACAACTAACAGAGCCCGAAAAAAATAAAAGTACCCATTAATTTCATAACTTTTCACACACACACTATAAAGCACTCAGTGCTCAGTGTGTGTGTGTGTTATCTACGACTGATAAGAATATGCTTATCGTATAATTGCTTGCTGATTGTTGTCACCAGCAGCAGCAGCGGCAGTCAGGTAAACTACAATGCACTCTATCTCTATCTCTCTCGCTCTCGCTCTCTCTGTTTGTTGTGCGTTCTTGTCTTAAGCAAACATTTACCTTGCCTAAATGGGTTTCTTTGCCCTTTTTTTTGGGGGGGATTTCTCTCACACTTGTTCTCTTTCTTAGGCTTTCTCTCCAGGCTACTGTTTGACTTGTCATTTGTTTATTTTCTCAGGTCTTTATCTTTGCCACAAGTCAAGTGCACTCTGCACAGCGAAAAGAAATCCTCGCAGTTTAATTGATCAATGGCTTATCACAAGGCGTTGACTTAACCTGCTAGCTACACTGTAAGAAAGTTGCATTACTTTAATTTTACTTACATATCGTCACACTTAAAGTTTGCCGCCTTCGATTCGCACACGCACAATCTGTCATGAGCAGAAATCGCAACACAATTTGATATCCTTTAGGCAGCAACATTGACAACGATACAAACCATAACGAGTGCAAATACTATTTTTATGGCCATTCACAATTCTTATCAAAACAATAACACAACGAAACATGTCCGAAAAAAGGCAAAAAACGAAACAAGAAATGCCGCAGCAATTGCTCTGAGGCTCCTTCGAATGGTTTTTTTCGTAACGCGAGCGCGATTTGTCGATATATCCGCACTATAATGCCCATAAATATAAACTAAACTCATGCACGGCCAGCAATATGTGTGGGAGTACCGCTCTAGTCCTCTTTACACATACATATATATTTATATATATACAACTCGTACAACAAACGCAGGCAAACTGAATTAAACTAACTGTCTGTCTGTCTGTCTGAGTGTGTCTTTGTGTGTGTGTGTTGTGGGCAGCTTGTGGAAAAAATGTATAGACCACGTAGTAGTTGTACAAGCCAAAGTATCGATGAGTTTGAAGTGCTCAATGGTGGGGAGAGTGATTACAGGGGTTTGGGAGCGGGTAAAAGTGCCTTAGTCCGTGTGACCGGACAGCAGTTCAACATTGGCCATAACAGACATAGTGGGGGTTAGACATGGTCATCGACCACTATATAAACCTATCTATATAACATACACATGTACACATAAGGTTCATTTTACCTATACTATATAGTATATTTTCTCCAGTTTAACTGCTGCAACGCATTCGTTTGTCACTGTGCCATCAAAAAATAAATATAATGCTTCACTATTTAGTGGTAAATGTCTGTTTTCCTTTCACACACACACACACACAAACATACACTTATAAGTATGTATATCGGTATTGTATATTCACAATATGCTGCCACCGCGTAATGGGATAATTATATGGACAGCGATTACAACAACAACAGACAGACAGAAACGTGAAATGTTGAAGGGAAAAATCGAATATTTAATTATGTGCGTTACACACACACACACACACACACACACACACACACACACATATATATATAGTATAAAGCAGTAATTAGCCTATTTTTTTGACAGTATTAAGTAAAAAGCACTGAACAAAATAATGATTGTTACATAGAGTGCATTCAATATTATGTGTTCTATATGGTTTTCTAGTGAAACATTTGTAGAAAAGTATAGGTATAACAGTTTCGTATATATATAGAAGGTGCTTTAATATCTACATATGTTCAACTTAGCTTATCTAATTATCTACCCACACATTGCATTTGATTGTTCCCTAATCAAATCTTATCTATAGATATATAGTTTAGTGCTAAATTACATATCATTTGAGTTTTTATAACACTTGCACTTGCATTAAGCGCTAACCTAAATACATAAAGGACAGCAATTAGCAAGGGTAGCACAATAAAAAGCCATATATGTAAGTATGTAGAAAAAATATGTCTATATACCTTATGTGTACTGTTGTTTGCCTTTTCAATGCACTTTTCACAAGTTTCTAACCCTTTTTTCCTTGGGCCACGTTTCTATTTTCTTTCATGTCCTTTTCCACTGGCTGTCCCAGCAAATCAATATTCAATTCCTACTAGCTGGGTCACTAACGTATAGTATATTGGTTTGTGTGTTGGTAAATGTGTCAGCTTGGCATAAGAAATAAAAAATTTAATACGCCAGAAAAGATAGCCCTTCATTAGCTGGATTTTTCTAGCAACTGACAAGTCCTAAATGCAACTCTTGACGTTTAGCTGCCATAATAATAATTTGAGAAAAATCTAACCACAAAATCCAAGATGTTGGCCAGCCACAAAAATGTGTGTGGCCTGTAGTAAAACAAAAACCAAACACACACACACAAACACATTGAGTTTAGTGGTTGAATGGCAGCAATGCCAAAGCCACATTGAACAAATGCAAGATTGGCAGACAGAGCGAAACAATCGAATGCAACAATCCAATAAAGCTGCCCCCGACATAACAGGTAAACAAAATGGGCAGTCCAAAGGGAGACAGAGTAAATAAGTGAGAGGAGAGAAATGCCAGGCAAAAGGAAGCACAAATAATATAAATTAAATGTGTGAGGAAGTGTATCTGTGTGTTTGTATGTCTAAAGAAAGCCAATGCTGAGTAATTATTTCCGACAGAGCAAGCACAACTCAGCTTTGTTCGCATGGAGTTGGAGTCCTGCGGTTTGGTTTGACCTGCAACACATGGCCGAACACTTAAACCCAAAAGTGGCAAACGAAGCCAGATTCCACGTAAGTTCTGCGCCTCTTCCCCCCTTTGTCTCACACTGTGTTACCTTAACAGCTTTGCCAGCTGTTTGGAAGGTGAATGTAGTTTGAAAATCTATCTGGGCAATAATTTCGGTTGACATGCTTGCGGTAATTATTGACCGTAATGACAAAACCCCAAAAACCATAGAATCAAACCCAACAACCACCCTTTCAATCTCTTCCAACTCTCCACCCTTCAAAACAAATTGCTTTAGCTTTGCACTCTTGACTCTTGTTTGTGTGCCTTTCGTTTTAATTGGATTTTGCCAAACTGACACAGAACAAGGCATTAAACAAAAAAAGAGAAGAAAAATAATAATAATTTCAATTGATTTACGTTCAAGCCTGGAAAACTTTTTGATAGTCGGGGGCCAAACATTTTATGATCTTGGCAACACGCATAAATTTCCACAGATTTCCTTTTATTTTCTTTTTTGTCAACAACAAATTAAGGCCAGGGCATAACATTGTAAATGAAATGGAGAGAGATAGCCTGTATAGAACCTTTGATAGATCAAGAACAATGTTTAGAGGGTATCTTCCAGTTCATCAATCTACTTGAACTCAATCATATTTGATTTCTCGTTCGTGATTTGTCAGCTAAACGTTGGCAGCTTTCATAACAACCGAACAGCACCTCCCGCACACAGATATTATCATCAACAGATTATTAAGCTAATATATCTAAACCAAAAAAATCGTGTGCATATGTTGTGTATACTTAATTTTCATGTGTGTACGTGTGTGTTGCCTTAGCACACGCATAACTTGTCCAAAATTCAATTAATGACATGTCTATAAGTTATTTTTGGAACTTATACGTTTCAGTGTCGACTATTTTTGACCAGATGTTGTCGAAGTGCAAATAAAAAAAAAGTACAACAAAAACTCGTAAAATACATAAAATATAGCAATTGCTTGTTTCGATCGTTAAGCTTTGAAACTCACAGATATATATATTCGTATGGGGTATGCGATCTATCAAGTAACTGGATATATTCACATTGTAGATATAGATTTATTGTTTGATGGGATTAACTGACTTAAGTCTGAGATTATTTATGTCAGATTTGTCTTTTTTCTTTGGTAAAAGACAAGAATTTCCCTAGCATTTAAATTTGTCTAAATATATGTAAAGGAATGATTTACTGAGAGATGAAATGTATGAGTTAGGAACTGTGAATGAATTAAATTTTTTTTTAACTTTACCTGAACATTTATTCTTTTCTCCATACAAGCTTTTATTTATATATTTTCTTTGCCTTATTAGCTTAAACAGTATCTTTATCATACATTTTTCACTTTTCAATTCTTTTGATAACAATCTTGAGTTTAAATTAATAATACTACTTGTAGTATTCTGCGCGAAAGCTTCCGCAACGCTTGCAAGATATAAAAAATAAGTTGAATGATTTCTTTGTTTGACAAATTGCCTTTAAGTGAGGGGTAATGGATGGGGGATTTCTTGTTGGTCACTCTTAAAGATACAAACACACACTCACACTCACGCGCACGACAAATGATGACGAACTGATGCGACGCACTGTTAATTCACTTGATGGGTGAAGTGCGAGGTCAAATCTTTCAGTTCACACAATAGTGATCGCTCACAAATGCAGATACATTTACAAAGATACACACAAGCAAAATAAAAAAAAAAACCAAAAATTGACACGTTTTACACTCTGCCAAATACTTTTCGACGGAATTTTTATCTGATTTTACTCTTCTTGGCACTTGCATTGCACTTTGTGTAAGAATTTTTTTTGTGTTATACATTTTCCATAATTTTAACTCGGAAATTTTTGGCACACACACTTGTTGTTGTTGTTGTTGTTTGGCACTTTGGCGCTTCTAGCCAAGATATTCGCACTGCAGGCGACATGATTTCCAAAAGAAACGCATTGGACCACATCGGCTATACTATATGCATATATGTATATATATTTAAGTGCAAAATGTGGGCGTCTCTCGGCCCACGATTAAAAACACACAAACCGGCTAAATAGCAAACGGAGACGCGACAGCGACAGCGACAACGACAACGACAAATACGATTCTTTGCTCTTCTTTGGAGGAGTAGCGCGGACAACGTCCAAGTGAGCACTGAGCCAATCGACCTGACATAGTCGCCATGCCGCCAACCGAACAGTCCATGGAGCCCAAGCAGAACGGCAACAACAACAACAACAAGAGCAAAAGCGACGCCAACGCTGCGAAAAATAATTTTTCCGAAATATAAAATAAAAATTCACATATAAATAATATTAAAGCAGAAAAAAAAATCATAAAATACACACATTTGATTGCATGTTTGCTGCTTTTGCCCCGTGTATTCATTTAGAAATTAATTAATTTCAGTTTTCGTCTGTGTGTGTGTGTGTGTGTGTGTGTGTGTGTGTGTGGGTTGGTGAGGAGAGGGTTGGGGTTAGGAGGATGCCAAAAGTCGACGACACTTTTGCATGTTGTACATAATTTAAATCAAAACAGAAATTAGAAACAAATTTTCATTTGCATGCGCTGCTCTGTTTATTTGCCGAACTCAAAGACGCTGCTGTCGTTATCAATTCGCAATGAGATCTTTAACAAAGAGACAAAGAGCGAGAGAGAGTTAGAGAGTGTTACTCAGCGAGAGCAGAGTGCTTTCTTTCACTCTCGCGCACTCTTTCACTCAAATAGCTTTCCCAACCCTGTTGCACTCCGCCTCGCCCGTGCAGCTGTCGCAAGTAGCAGCAAACAGATGTTTATCTTTTAATTTGTGTTGTTCTTTCGCTGGCGTTTCGCCTCTCCATTTGTTTTTCCTGCTTTTCCGTTCGTTCTAAAGGTGAATTCTTAAAGTGTTCCCTTGACATTTTGTCAATTGGATTAAATGCTCATTAGCTTTGACTTTAAGTGATGTGGGCGTAAACAAAGCATAATCCATAAATGTTTTCATTTTCTTTTTATTGTTTCTTTTCTTTTGCCATTTGTCATTCTGAATAATTTGTTTCAAGTGTCTAAGGTGTTCATTAAAAGTATTTCTTATATTATTTATTATTAAATGTTTATTCGTTTTTCAACGCTCCCACCAAGACAATGTCATAATCATCATATTAATAACCATAATTTACAGCAACAAATGGGGTTGAACCGCATTCAGGCCATTATTAACAGCACCACAGTGCAATAATTCAACATACATTTTTGGCACTTGACAGCCAAATGTCAATGGCAGGGCAACGTCAACCATTTAAATTGCGCCGAAACATTTGCAATTTGCTAAATCTTGCTGGCTGGCGCCGTGGGGCAACAAAAGATTTAAGCGCAACACAATTTTTGCCACTAAATATGCACTGCATAAACTGAAAATAAGCGCACCAACAGCGAAAAGACTTCTACAAAAGGCAAAAATCTGTTGGCCGTCGCACCCCTTTCAAACGGAGGGGGGGGGGGGAAAGTTTTAAAACACAACCCTCTTTGTTTTGCAAAAGAAATTATCAGCGGCTAAACACAAAAATAAACGCCGCGAAAACTGCAAGCATAATTTTGCACGTGTTTCGAATAAGTTGTTGAGTTGTCTGCTTAAATTTTCTGGCCAAAAACTTTGTGCAAACTCGGCCAGGCGGCTGGAATGGGTTGGGGGTAGAGAAAGGAGAGAGAAAGTATGGTTAAAAATGCGCGACCGCATTCATTAGCGCAAATGGCTTAAATACTTGCCCCAGCAAATGTTGTATGGCAGCTTAAGAAGTAGTTTGCCAGCTGCCTCAGCCTCAGCCTCAGCCCCTGCCAAGCTCCAGCTTCAGCATCAGTTTGTGTTTGTTTGACTTTGGGCTTTGCCTTGCCGCTGTGCAACGAAAGGATTAAGTTTTCACAGCGAACCCCAAGGCAGGCAAGCAGGCAAGACATACACACCAGCTAACCCCAGCCATAAAAAGTAAACTCACCAAACTTAAGTAGTTTGCCAATCGTTGTGCAGCTCGAAAAGAATTCGCCATAGATTTCTCTTATCGTTCTCGTACTAAGCAGAAGGCAGGTGGTGGCTGTGTTGCATTTCTTATTATTAACGCTGCATACTTTTACGCATAAAGCATAAATTCTTTGTGCAAATATTTTCTTGCATTCACCACAACTTTATTGATATGCAAAAATTGCCTAGCACTGCGATTTACAATTTTCCAAATACTTTTGCGACCATTGCCACAGTTTTCATCTTGTTATTGCTTCTGTGTCTTACCCCCATGTGGCATTCAATACATCCTTTATGCGCCTTTGATGTGGCACATTTTAATTAACGAAATTGCATAAAATATTGATACTCAAACTACATTGACAGTGTTAGGAGACTTGTAAGCAATTCATGCTTGATTAAACATTATATTTTTAATTGCTTGCGATTACTTTCTGGCCTTTAAGCTGCAATGAGCATTTCTGTATTTACTCTTGGGATTTTTTTTAAAACATTTTTCACTTGTATCTTGAGGCATTGAAAGGGATTACACATTTTCCATTGACAGTGGCACTCGACAAAATTATGGAAGTTGATCAGCAGCAACAGGCATGAATACAGTTCTTTTCTCCAAGTGCATTTGTAAAAGCTTTTCATAGTAATTAAGACTTATTTAACACACACATATATATATTTTGGTTTGTTATCAAGCCGCTTTCAGGTGTAACTAGTCAAATCTCCTTTTCACTCTCTCAAATTATGCAATTAAACAGTGCATTTTGGCCAAAAGTTTCACAGATGCTGCAACGTCGTCGCTCAACGCTCACTTAGCAACATGAATAAAATTAAACTCACGGCATAAGTTTCTTCTCACTTTTTCTCTGGCGGGTAAAACTTGTGCAAGTTGTGCATATTTCAAATACTGAATGAATTTTGCACATATTTCAAACTTAGCTCATTTTTTTTTTGGCTTTCTTTCTATATATTTATAGTATACATATACATTAATACCTCTCATATACTTTTTTCTTTGGCATTTTTTGACTCGCAAAGTTTGCCAGCAGCAAAGAAAGAAAACCCCCAAAAGACAGCCCAAACTGGCCAAGTTTTATGCCATAGCTGCTTGTTGTTGATTTTACTTTTAATTTCTGGTAGCAATGCATATGGAAAGGGAGTAATAAATTGTTTATGGCGCTACTTTGGCGCAAGATGTATGTCAAAATAAATTAATTTCATGATTTATGCGCCGCAAAACTTTTCAGTTGCAGTTTTTCCACTTTTCGGGTTTTGCTCCGGTCAAGAGCCCCACAAATGGTGTTAATAGTGGCGCATGCAAAGCGCAAGGCATGAAAAACGACTTGAACATACTCTATACTATTCACTAGCCCACTAGCCTTAAGCCAATTATATGTAGAGTATATAGAACTGTTGCCAGAGATATGTGGCTAAAATCCAAAACAAGTCACGTCGCTTGGCCATAAAGTAGCCTCGAAACTGGACCGCGTTTGGGACCTGCTAACCTCGGCAAACTTTCCTTTCCCAAGAACTGGACAAACAGATGTTGCTGTTGCTGTTTCTGTTGTTTTTGTAACTATTTTGTATTGTTGTGTTGTTAGGTGTGAACAGTTTGTTTCAACACCCATCGTCTTTTGATTAGTACTTGTGCCAGGCGAAGCCAACTCTAAAGCATTTTCCTGCGGCCAGTCTTTTATCTTGATTGGCAAAGTTGCCAAGTTGAGCTGGGGTTGCTTTTTGCTGGCCAAATCCCTTTTCGTCTGCTTATCGTTTTTGCATTCATTTGTTTTCAATTGTAATTAATCTTGCAAAGTTTCCTTTTGACATTCTGTGGCTGCAACTTCCACCCGCACTATTGTTCCATACGCAGCGAAGTTGTCGCCTTTCGTAAACTTGGCCAAAAACTTGTTGTTGCTTGCTTTCTATTATTTGCTAGCTAGCTGCGGTGCTGGGCTGTTGGGCTGCTGGGTGGCAATGCCAGCGTGTTACTGTCACAATTAAAATAAAGTTTGGCGCACTAATTGAAAAGTGTCAAGTGTAATTTCTTTAAATTTGCCCAAAAGACGTCGTCAGAAAATTGTTTGACTTTACCACTTTTACTTCCATCTCCGGATCACTTGTCCAATCTTGGTTGCGGTTCTTGATGGAGTTTTATGGCAAGTTTCCTCTAGACTAATGACTATTGCCATTAACTCTGTCCTTGCTGTCCGATGGTTTTCAATTCAATTCTAAGTTATTTTATTAGTTTAATACCTAAAGTGTTTAAGCGACACTAGGCATGGAAGATTTCTGCTATGATTTAATAAAATACTTTTAGTTAATAACTTAAAGATGGCTCGAGCAACATTGAACTGCACTTGCGGCTCAGACAATTAAGCAAATGCAGCGAATGGTTGTTTTTTTTTTCTTTCTTGTTGTTGTGCGTGGGGAATAATGCCTTGAAAAGACTGAAAACTGCAAATGGGCAAAGTCAGACGCATAAAATGCAAACATAAAAGCCAACTGTGAATGCAAAGAAAGCGGCAACTGTGACAATGTAAACAACACAGCGGAAGGGGTGCGACTTTGTATAGGGTAGGGGGGGGGGGTAGGTTGGCTAAAAGTGCATACAAAATTGGCAAGTAACAAACAAAAGAAACGACGGCAGCAGTTGCAGCTGCACCCAAAACCCAAAAACTGCAGCTAGACCATAATGGTAATGGCCTTTCAATGAGAACAGTTTGGCTGTGGGGTTGGAAGTGGGTTTGAGTGGCAGGTGGTGGGTGGGTAGGGGTTTGTGCGAGTAACTTAATGCGAAAATCTTGTTGCAACTGGCGGTAGAGCGAGATGGGAAGTTGCATGAGTATGCTGCATAAAAGTCTATTGTTTCTGGATCATAATTCTCTTGTAAGCTGTGCGGAATCAAAGGGATGCTCTAGGGTAGGTCTTTGTGTCTGTGTGTTTTTGTGTGTGTGTGTGTGTGTGTGTGTGTGTGTGTTTGCAGGAAATGAACATCATTAATTTTGCCATTTTGCATTTGCATTGAAATGGTATTTCGATAGGGTTAAGATTGTGCTTTAAACTTCGAACCCCAAACCAGGACTTGTGTCCAGCATTTTACCCTTCTCAGCTTGCAACCTTTCTCAATCACCCTCTCGCACTCTTTCTCTCTCTCTCTCCATCTCTTTTACCCAACTGCTGTTCGCGATTGGCGCGACGTGACTTAATTTGGATTTCTCATAACTAAATATTTGTTTCTGGCTAAGTGTTGGCCTGTTGGAGCGGAGTAAGGGTTATGTACAGCATTTATCAATATGACCAGAGTTGAGTAAGCTCTCTTTCTCTCTCTCTCCTTCTCTTTCTGTCTCTTTTTTTCTGTATCTGATAACGTCACACGCTGAATTGCGGCACGTTTTGCCAGCCAGACGCCAAAAACGCTCCAAAGTGTGTTGAAAAAGCGGCACAGAAACTAACACGTACGCAATGCCCTACACTGGCAACAAAATTTGTGTTATTAGCTTGCTAGCATTGGAGTGAAGCTATCAAAGACTTGGTACTGCGTACAGTGCATCTAAAACTTGAACGAGTCAAGTGGGAAAAACCTAGGCAGAAGGCGCGTGGATTGGGGGTTATTGGTATGGGCGGGACAAACAGATTGCGTTCTATGCCTGGGCAAAAATCAAAGCTAAGCACTTTCAATTGGATTTATGCGTTTGCGATGTGAGAGCATCAAGCCTGATGCCTTAATGTGCCCAGCTGGCTAATGTCTCTATAGAGAAAGTCGGAGGGAGAGACAAAGAGAGAGAGAGAAAGCTCTGTGGATTACGGATCCCGCAACAACTAATAGTTGTTATCCTTGTTAGTTGCTGCTTTCTTATTAATCAGCACAAAGTTCAGAAAATAGCACAAATTGCAATTTACCGATAAGCAAATAGTCAAAGAAAACTGTTTACACACACAAACACAAACGTCTACATGGCCAATTATGACAGTGTGTGCGTGTGTGTGTTTGTGTTTTGGTTATTAAGTTTTATGATCAGTTTGTGCTTTGCGTCGAAACGATTTATTTAGCTAAGCGCAATTAATTGGAATTTTACGTGTTGATTTTGTATTATGCCCAAATGAAAGTTGTTCAATGGCTGAAATCTTAAACGTACACTGACTTGGCAAACACTTGCAACTAGCAACGACTTTGTGGTCTAAGCAAATGGGATTTCAACACATTAACAAAGTAAATAATGCGAAAATAGATTATTTTGTTTACCTTCAATTGTATATATTCGTAAGAACTTAGGAACTTAGTTTGGAAACACTTTAATCGATCACTAGCGCTAGTTGGCAAACGGCTTAAAGTGTCAAGGCATTTTGCGGAGTTGTGCTTACAGCACTGTGAAAATTTATGACAGCACGTGTCCACTTCAAAGGTTCGGAGACCGCACTTAATGCCCCAAATCACACAAAAACACAAAAAAAAATAAATAAAAGTAAAGGGAAAAGCCGGCCATCTTTAGATCCGTCCCGTTCGCTTGAAGCAAACCGTAACGCTTAGCAAACAATACCAAAAGTCTTAGGCATCCTTCCCTTCTGACCACAAACCCATACACACAACATGTGCGATTCAGCAGCTGGGCAGCATAAAATGCTTTATGAGATTATTTGCTGAAATGTAGCGAACTGCTTTTACTTATTTATTTGCTTTTATGGCGCCTCAAGGTATGCAACGAAATGAAACGAAACGTTGCCCATACTTATTGTACGGAAAGGCATTAGCCAACATTCTTGTGGCCAAAACACAGCCGCAAAAACCTTTTCTTTTTTTTTGTGTATAAATGTATGCTGTATTGGATAAAATGCGTTCAAGTGTTAAAATTGCTAGGCAAAGATTTGCATGGCATAAGGGCCGTAAGTTTTTGGTACCTTTATTGAAATATAATACGCTTAACAAACGAATTTGCACATCCCAAAAGCTTTTCGATTTGTACAACTTGCGTTGAGAAAGACGCAAAATAGATTTGAATCGCATTTACGAGTATTTCGGATTTCATTTTGATTTGAAGGCGCGTGACAAAACTCAACTTATGAACAGCATACGTATTTATGTTGCTGCTAATCTCTAACACACACCCATTCACAGCCACACATACTCAACTCTGACCGCTCCCCTCTGAATTGAGATATCCTATTCCTCTCTGTCTGTCAGTCTGTCTGCTGCTGAGTGTTAAGCCTGCTCTCCAACGCATTTGGCTTTTTCGGGTACTCTGCTGCCACAGAAACGTGTGGGCTTTAGAGCCATTCTGAAATGGTCAGCATAATGCTATCGATAGCTAATGTCATATGTGTGTGTGTGGAGAGTAAAGCGCTTAAATTTACAGCTTTAAGCTGCTCAAGTCAAAAATATGTAATAGTTGTTGCAACAAATCTAAATAAATTGAACTGAAATTAAACTTTTGCCACTTTTTACTTAAATATAAATCTTCTTCAAATGCTAAAAGAGAAGAAAATAATTCATTTGAATTTACAAATATGTTTTAAGGCTGCACATAATCGAGTAAATTGAATAAATTGTTGCTTAACTAAAGCTTCGATGAGTTATATTTAATTGACTTGGTAAATAAAATAAAAATAGAAAAATGCTACAGTGCCTGCCATTCATTCACATATGCTAAAAGTTGTTTAAAAGCTAAGCCGCTTATGCCCAATGCCATTCAGACACTCAGTCAGCCAGATCTTTCGTCATTCCATATGGCAGTCCATCCACTAAGTGCCAGGCACATAGAGCAACCATATCGATATACCCAAAAAAAAAAAATACAACTATAGAGCACTATGTGTGTGTGGCGGGTTCATTTGTAGCGGAAATAACTTTTTGATGCAAAGCTTCCAGAGGCTGATTCACCTGGCCACAACACAGCAAACTCCAAGCTTCAAAATCCAATGCGCTTAAACTGTAAAACATTTGGGGGAGAGCGGAAGAAACTAAAAAAAACACACACACAAACAGCATCGCCAAGGCAGGGAGCTAAAAAAATGTTTTTGGTCAAGTCCATTACTATTAAAAAAGTTTCAGCTGGGAACGACAGGAGCTGAATAAAAAATAAACAAAAACAACTTTTTTTTGGAGGCCTGGGCACAAAGATGACATCAAAGTTGTGCGCTTAATGTAATGGCAAGGGGTACGATAAGGGGATTGGGTATTTGGCTCGTATTCGAACATGTTTATATTCAACATACTGCTGCTCAAAGTTAACTCTTTGTGCCTGCTCCTGCTGCTGCAGCTGCTCCTTTGGCAACTTTGTTTCACAATCGAGTACAAAATTCAGTCGACTGGATTAAAAGATTAGTGTAGAGATTATGAATCATGTGTGGTGGTGGTGGTGGTGGTGTCGGTGCTGAGAGCTGGTGAAGCTTGAAGTCGGCGGCTCTTGGTTAACGTAAAAGTTTTCATGTCCTGTGCGGCTTTTGTTGCTGTTCAGTTTGTTCAACAGCGATAGACATTAAACTGAAACTTTAAAATCCACATTGTTTACGCTCCAGTTGCAAAGTAAAACGTTCGGTAATCGCTGAAATATTGACAGACTTAAACAGGCGCCAGTCAATTGCAGGAAATCGTTGACTTGACTCTTTTTTTTTGCGGTGTTTTTATTTTTAGCTACTGTCAACCCAATTTAATTTCAATTTGCCTCCAGTTCATCCAACTTTCTTACACTCCATCTCTTTTTTTGGCACTTTACCTGTCACCCTAATTTAACGCCTTGGCAATTTTTAATTTTTATTTGAAAACTTTTGCGCCTCATTCAACAACTCGCAACTCAACTCACGAAACCATCCAAATCAAATCAAATTTTTACCGCCACAAACGAAACGAAAAAAAAGGTGGAAAGTAGACGAAAAGTTGCCGCTCATTACAAATTCTAAAAGATTTCGTTCCTTTTGCTTTTGCTTTGGCTGTATGCTTTTTTTTCATTCTTCGCGTTGACAACGAAGGTAAAAATAAACTTTGTGCATTAATTTTATTGCAGCGACATCTTGAATGACAAACCCCCAAAGTGCTCTTGTTCTATGGCTTTATCTTCATCTTACTTTTTCACTTGTTGTTTCCTCTTTTACCTTCGTTTTGGGCTACTCAACATTTTTATCAGCTGCAAAAAGTTGTCGATTAAGTTTGGCGCCCTTCAAATTGGATTTTTGTTGCCGTCTTGATTGACTTAAACGAAGGGTATTTTGCCACAGTTACAGACTTAGTTAACCACTTTGATAAGCAACTAATTATAGTTTTCCTTTTCTTTACAGATAGTTTTTGTAGAAGTAAACCTACAAATTGATTGGAAACATATGTAAGTACTTGAATATTATCTGTAGCTAGGGTATTTAGTCTTTCAAATAGATTTTTCCATTATTTCTTGTTTGCTTGTTGTTGAACCTATTATTATTGTTGGGTCAGGAAAGGCATTGTAAGATGCTTGAGATTTGAGCAGCACTTTTCTTAGCTTGAACTTGCCAAGTTGGGCAAATGAAGTGCGCAGATTTGTTTACTTGGCTGACGAAAGGGTTGAAGGTGAAACAGTTTATAGATGCTTGGGGGCAACAGGCAATTTAGTGAATTGGGCATAATGTGTTAAGTAAATTTAATTAAAGTAAGACTGGCTTATTAGACGTAACTAAAACTTAAACCGCTTAGCCTGGCTTAGTGTACATGCATTATGCATACGCCATGTGTACAGCCAAAGGATTTAAATCATTCGTAAGCCATGCATGAAGCCATTATTCAAAAGCGCATTACAAACACTTTAACAGTTGTAAACAATGGCAAAAAATGACAAACTAAATCTGAAAAAGAAACACACACACACATACATGATATACACTTATACACACAGAGAAAAGCCTGAGTAACTTTGGCAGTGTATAACTAAGCTCTAATGCGCAGCTAAGGATACAAATTACGAAACAATGACGTCAACGTGCCTGTCAACAACTTGGCCCAGACAATAGTTTTGCAATAGACACAGCCAAAGGGGGCAGGCAAAGAGACAAAGGGACAACAAGACCTACGCAAGGAACGGGGAGTATGTGAGTTGTGTTGGATGTTGGCCAGCAGCGACAGGTGCAACGGACATTTCTGTCGCATACACACAAATTACGTGCGAGATTATGCCGAATCCGAGTTGCTTGCCAGAAAATTGCTCTAAGGATGAAGGGATAAGAAGGACTATAGAACACTTGCGATCACTTTGTACGGTGTACGTAAGCAACAGACAACAAGAACATAAAAAAACTGTTTACTTTTCAAGTTCAAATTCTAGAGAAAAGAGAACTTTCAAGGAATCTCAACTTAAACATATTTTAACTGCACTTATTACTCATTGGAATAAGTATGCTCGCAATTCCTATTATATATATCAATGTGTAGCTGTTACTTCACTACGTTAGCAACAAAATACAATATGATTTGATTGCAAAGCCACGTTTCACGAGTAGCAGCAACAAGAAAAGCAACTTTGCTTTGTTCAAATACATCAAAAGGTGCGAAAATTAATATTTACACTGCGCACAAAAAAAAAAAAAAACAAAAAAAAGGCAAAAGGTGAAAGAAACAACAACAGCAACTGCAACATGATGAGGAACAACAAACGAACAATAGCTCACATTGTCTGTATATAGCTCTTGTAATTAATTTCCTGATCCCTTGTTTCACTTTAACTCCCTTGCTGCCATTACTCTTTAGATCAAATGCATTATCCTTGATTTTGCTGCACAGCGCCCTTCAACAGTTGTTGCTTAGCAGCTGGCTTGGGCGAAAGGTGTCTTGTTGCTGTTGCTTTTGCTGTTGTTGTTGCACCTGCGGCATTTCATTGTTTAGGTGCAAATGCGTTTGGGCTACGCATGTTGCTGGCAGGCGCTTTGAATTTACGTGGCATTCGCTTTAAGGCACCTGTTCTACTCCTTCTAAGCACTCACTGGATGGGCTGAGTGGATGAATGAATGGGTTTGTTTGAGTGGTATGCCAAAGAAAGAAACACTTAGGAAGTCAGAGAGAGAGAAAGAGAAAGATGGCTTGCTTAGTTAGCTGACTGCATTTGACTGCACTGTCAGCACGAAAATTCAAACTGATATTCCAAAAAGTGCTTACAAATTTAAGGAATTTTAGCTAGCAGCATTTATCAGTCAGACAGTTCGTCAATCATTCAGATGCACAACAGCAATTTGAAAGTTACATAAGCTTAGGATAACATTGCGTATACGTATTTTCAACTTGATTATTCTTGTGGCAGTTAGAAATTTGATATTTAAATCGAAACGTCTTTGAATTTTAGGTAAAATTCTTGAATCAAGTTTATTGGTTGCTTATTGCCTAATTCTCTTCTTGGTAGTTCCTATTGCTACCATAAAAATGCACGATTATTACCCATTACATGCCGACTGAGTGTACCTCTGTTCAAGGACAGCAATTATTATTGTCAATTACTCCTCTTTATAGTGGTATATCAGCGATTGCGTGCTCATAACGTGGTAACACAATTAAATTTGCCGCAAGCCATGAATTATTACCTCAAAATTGTCATCAACAAATACCAGATGAATGGGCCAAAGAGCAACAACAGTTACGTATACGCCTTGTGGTGTGTACGTGTATATGGCTCAAGATACAAATAGCAAAAGACATTTCAAGCGAGAATTTAACTGCTATTCAGTCGCGCATGCAGCACAGAAACTGTGAATGGCTCACAGCTCACAGCTCGCAGCTCTCCCTAGTCAATTATATGGGCCTTGGACATTTAATGTCATTACGCAGCAACAATCAAAGAGAGATGGCAATAGACAGTCAGGCAGGCAGGCAGGCAGGCTGACAGGCAAAACGGACAGACAGGAGACAGATAGACAGAAAGGACGCACGAAGGCAGCAGTGTCAAGCTAAGCATGAAATTAAAATGCGCCTAAGATGTATTGTCGTTTGTCATGAGTTTGACTCTTGGGGCAAAAATGATGCCATCCATACATACGGCTTCTGCTTAACTTAAACACAGCTAGAAATTCTATACATTATCTATGTCAAGTGTATATTAAGATTGCCAAAAAATCTAAAGGTGTCTGGTTGTTGTAAGCAATGCCTTTTTAAACAGTTTAGAAAACAATGCTTTTTCAATAATGTGCATAATTTTTTAACGTGTAATCGCACCACGCCACTTCGCGTTTCCTTTGCCAACTTCTTCTTCTCTGTTTGCCTGTCGTTTTGCTTATAATTTCATATTTCACACCGTTGTCTCAACAGCCGCAAGTTGGCAGCCAACTTAACAGCTCCAACACCCAGCTCTTCATTGCCTACTGCTTCTTGTATTGCTTCTGGCTGCAGCTCAATGACAAAAGTGTGAAGCAATTGTGCCTCATGCCTCATGCCCCTTGCCGCATTGTCTGGCTGCCGTTTTGTCGCCGCCCCAGCTTGGCTTCTTTGCCGCTTTTGGGAATTATGCCAAAGCGATAATAATAATAAAAAGTAAAATGCCTCTACAGAAAAAAGGGCAACTCGTGGCTAGGATGCCTGCAGGCGTTGCAGGATACCACGTTTACCAGCCAATACACAAACACACACACACACACATTACGTTTATTAAATTTGCCAAATGAATTTTTCAATTGTGTGGTTTTTGGCAGCGCCTGTTGCATAATTCGCAGTAACCTTCAAATTGATATTATGGTATTGTTTTTATGGCTTGCGCCAAAAGAATGTAATTAATATACAAACAAAAATTTGAATTCTATTCGTTTGTCGTACGCTTCATTTGGAATGCAAAATCAAAAAAGCAAGCTACTCGCCACTCGCCACTCACCATTTGCAACTTGCCACACGCAGCTGGCGACTCAATTAAATGAATGTCAAAGAGCAGCCGATGGAACACTCACAATGGCTTCTCTGCTGGCTTAACAATTCCTTTGACACACACACACACACACAGAAAAATATAGACAGACAGGAGGACAAATATGAGCTGTTGTTGCTGCTGCCACTGACAATGAGTGTGGCAACTGTATGCTGTGCTTGTTGTTGTCTTTATGGCAGTCGCCTCCTGTGGCCAGCCAGCGCATCCCTATCTGTGTGTGTGTGTGATTGTAGCCATGGAAATGAATATTAATGCTGCCTGAATTGTGCAGTACACTTCGCTCTCCGGTCGCTCTCACCCGTCCCTTTAGTCATCTTTGAACTCATCATATTCCGCAAGGCCTCGGACCCGGGCTCGACAAAGTCCTTTGGCCGCAGTGCGGCTCAGTGCGCACTTTGCTTGGCATTAATATTTATCAGCGGTATCAGAAGTTCCTCTTCCCGCTGATGCTATTGCTGTTGTTGTTGTTGTTGACTTGATTCCCTTGGTTAAGTAACACATTTAGCATAGTCTTTGTGTGTTTGCCATTCACTGTTGATCATATTTCAATAAACAAATTTAATTGGGCATGCAAAAATATCCTGGAGATAAGGTGTGCAAAAGTTTCATCTAGTTAAAGCCGAAGCAACGTAAACTGATTTTTATACATCAATAATACTTTTCATATATTTACTTCACTTTTGAAAAGCCATTGAAAAGACAAAAGCTTATTAACAACAAACCTCATAAGTAAGATGAAAGAATTTTAAGTGCCTTATTAATATGACCAATTAAAAAATATAAAAAAAAGTGGAGTGTAAAATGCTATTAAAATGTTAATAAAGCAGCGCCTGTTATAATTTATATATACAATTAAAGCATTATTATTAACTGATATATATATATTTTTTTTAATGAATTTTCTCGTGATTTTTCAACTGATGTGAATGAAAATTAAATACATTTAACTGCGCAGCTCTTGAGCTACCATAACATTATATGCTTGAAACGCGGTACCCTTGAACGTGATTAAACCTTATCATTTAACCACACACACGCACTTGGAGTATGTGTATGTGCTGTGCTCTGAGCCATTGTCAACAGTAATGAAATTTACCTGTACACGAAACGAAATTAAATCATTAACACCTGAAGCGTGTGCAGCCAGTGACATCATCGACGACATTCAAGTTCCGACTCCTCCAAACAACCAACAGGGCATTGCAAGGCTCTCAAGCTGTGTGTAATGTGCAAATAGATACCCTGTAAAAATTTTACTTAAATTGACTGTTTCTAAGCAAGAGCTAAATCGATATTTTCTACAATTTCTTACTTCCTCTAACAGAAAGATCAATTCAAAGGGTATATACATATTCTGCAGAACTTAAAGTTGCAACTTTCAATAACATTTAAAACACACACACACACGCACACACTTCAGAGGGTTGTTTGAAGCTGTTTGTTCTCAGCTCACAGCCTTCTCTCCAATTCTCCCATCTCTTTCGCATGTCTCGCTTTTATTGCGCCAATAATGAAATTTGTTGACATTGGCTATGCCGTGTTAATAAGTCGCGCCACGAAACGGTAATGCAATTTCCCAGGATATCCCTTAAACAGGCTGCAAATTCCCAATTGCATGGCCATTGAACTTGGTTAGCAAAAAGACTTGGTGTTGGCAAAGGAACTTAATTAATTAACTGCCGAAAAAAATCAAAACTTTGCTACGAAAGTTTCTAGCCACAATCTGATACAAAGTTCAGTTGCACAACCGAGCAGTAAGAATGTGTATAGAAGGCAGCAAAAAACACACACTAACCTGGCTAAAGAACGTTTGCGTGTATTTACTATTTTGCTTTGGGATTTTTCGTTGTTGTTGGGCCCTCAAGTGCAGAACAAGGTTCAGATTCAGGGCTCGGTAAAGAAGCTTTTGTGTTTTTAGTTACGCTGCAAGCCGGAAACGTAGCAAAAGGCGGCTCAAGCGTTTGTGTGTGTGTGCCTGACCACAATCGCATTGTGGCATTGTCCGCATCAATGTTGTCGCCTTCTATTTTTGTTTCCAGATCCTGACTGCCAGCCTGGATTAATGGTCTGACCTCTATGTCCATTTGTGTAGAGTGAATGGCACAAAAATTGATTTTACTTTTTGATTCATTGCACACACACACTAACTAAGAGGAAAGTCTTTTTCTTTTTTTGTGGCTAGGGTTTCTTCTCTTTGGCTAACAAGCGACAGCTGCTGCTGCTGTTGCTGCTGTTGCTTCAGTCCTAACTTCAATAATTTCATTGAGAAATCTTTGGCTTTTGGCACTCGCACAGTTTAGAAACTTAACACAAACGACGCCAAATGAAAGCCACAAACTGACGAAAAGTTTTAAGCATTTCCAAAACTTTAAAGAACTTTACACACAGAAGCACACACACTTAGAGTTTGGTATACTTGTAGCCTGCTGTAGAATTAAATTAAAGTTATTAAATCATCAATTCAATCAGACAATTAAGAAAGTTGACAGCTTGGCCACATAAACTCAAAGACACATGTGGCAAGCCACCGAAAATGTACTGCCTCTCTTGCTTCACTCGCATTTAAAACTCAACATTTAGTGCTATAAATTCAACACATGAATATATATAAAAAAAAAAAATTAGTACCAATCCCAAATTTAATTTACACACAAAATTCAATTTGTGGTTAGCAGCGAATGAAGTCAAACATTTCTACACTTGATTTCGCTTTATTCCCATACAATTTACAAAACGAAAAATTAAACAAGTTTGGTTGTGAATCGATATCGAATAGGAGATATGCTGTAAGGTTGTTGAATATATAAACTCGTATGATAGGGTATACGAATCAGTTTATTAAACTCCTAGTTGAATATGCAGACAGACAATTCCTAAATGCTATGAACACTTCGCTGCGCTTTGATGTCAACATCTTTCGCTGTCTAAATATATGTGTTTGTCTCCGTTTGTGTGATTTTCATTTGTTATAGATTGCAATTTCATTAACGCTTTGACTTTTGTTTCATCCTGTGTTGGTCAAGCTGTCTGTTTTGTCTCTGTCTGTCTGTGTGACAGCTTTTCTGTCAGCTGTCTGACCCCAAGACACGGCCATTGACAGCAAGCAGCAGCAACAACACTTTGTGTACTTAGTTTAGGTTATTTTGTGAACCTTCATTTGAAGTTAACTTGCACAGATATACCACATATCCCTCTCAGGCTGCAAACTTTAAGTTAACACAAACTTCATAGACATTTGCCTTGGATATGCTTTGATGTTTTTTCCCCTCAAGTTTTCCACGCTTTCGATTAGCTTAATACGAAAATACCAAACATCAGGCATTGATTGAGTTCGTTCTATGCCTGCCCCTAATGAAAATAACACAAATGTTTCGTGTTTTTTTTCTCAAATGGGCAACTGGGAATTGGGAAAAGTGCTGCCCATCAGCAACAGAAATGGCAGCAGGTGCAGAAGCTGGAGTTGGAGTAGCTGTCCTTGCTCCAAAGCGTGTCCTGTCAGCGCCTGGCATGATTTTCAATTTGTGATCTTAATCAGCAGGTGTCCTGCATGACCAGCTTTCCCGTTCCCCAAAAAATCTTTCCTCTATCTCTTTCATAGCTTCTTCTTCTTCTTCTTTGCCACTTGTTCTGTCTCGCTCTTTCTGCCGCACTGTTCTTTCCTGTTTTTTTTTTTGGGTTGCCTATCAACATGAACGTCAGCGGCATCGTCATTGCCTTTTTATTATTTTCATTTGGGTTTTGGCTGGCTGCCTACTAATAGCAGTTGCTATTGTTGTTGTTGCTGTTGTTGTTATTGTTGTTGTTGCTTTTGGCCTTTGTGTCAGCATTGTGCACTCTCAACGTTGAACGTTGCCAGGCATTAACTTTTGTCATTTTGAGCACCCCTCAGTCACTGAACAATGCAATGTGAATTGGCAGGTCCTAGGATCCAGGACCGTATCAGCCTCCCCACACCTCACACACACACACACACTAATGTCTAGACTGTCTGTTTTGGCCTGCTGGTCATTGCTGGCTTGGGCTGCCCGCTGGCTTTGGTCTACTGCTGTGTTCATTTAATTAAATTACACCAAATTGTTTGGGCCTTTCCTTTCATTCTCAACAACTCAACAACACAACAACAATGCGCACAACAAAACAAACAACAGCAACAACAACATGCTACAAATCGCATAAAATGTGTGGAAAATTACAAAATATGTTGGCTTCAAAAAAATATTTACTCAATGCCTGTTGCGAATCGTTCCAAAGTGTTCGTAATTGCTTTGCAAGCTCTTCTCTCATTATTTTGTTTTATTTTGTTGCCTGCGCCTTCAATTGAAAAACAATTTGGCTTTTTAAATTATGTGAAATACATGGCGAAATGAGCACAAGAAATGCCACATAAATATTACATCAAGCAAGCAAAAAAAAAAAAACAAAGCAGAAAAAACAAACAGTAGAATATTTTTGTATGGCATATACAATATACATATTGTGAAAGATACACGTAACAGCTGTGCCAAATGTATTTTTCGGTACTGAAGTCAAATTGAAATCTATGTGTGCTGTCTGTATTTGTATATGTTTGTTGTATGCCTTTGTGTGTGTGTTTGCTTCTGCCGATTTGCTGTTATCAAAATGCAATAGATGTTTTGTATATTCTGAGTTTGTGCTACAAAACGATATTGCTAAGAAACTGCCAAAATTAGCTATAGACAATCATTTTAACATATGAATTTCCATCGTTTGTGTTTTTGGGAACATTACCTTGGCTCAAACAGTTTTGCCGTTTCACAGCTTCGCATACAAATACTGTAGAAAAGCTAATACTTTTGTGATACTTTTAAGTTATTTTAGTTAAATTATTTATATATGTCTTTCAAAAAACGATACCTTTATTATGGAGAGATTTTCAATAGCTTTGGATATTTGACAATAAACTCACAAGTTTGCCCCAGTGTACTTGGTCGACAAATGTTTTCACATATTTCGTTGCCTACTTTTTGGGGTGCGGCTGGCGGCGTTCGCAATGCTTTGCAATCGGAATCATAAAATATAAGTTTGCACTGCGTAAATTTCGAGTGCTTGCCACAGCTGCCTAAATATTTTTTAATTTGCTTTATTGTTGTTGTTGTTGTTGTTTATATTTTGCCAACAACTAACTGTGCGCACGTTAAAGCTCAAGTAACAATTTTGTGGAAAAAGTTACTGGCGCTGCTGCCAACTGTTGCCCAACGTTATGCGGCACGCGGTGATTAATCATAAACAGAAATCACTTGGTAAGCGCAGCTGTGGAATACAAAACTTCCAACTCTTACCGCTGTTGCCAGCCAAACAAAACTCTGTCATTCGAACAAGAGTTGACAAAAAAAAAGAAGACACAAAACGATGGAGATAGAAAGGCAGGTAACTGACGGTTAGGTAACTCTGCGGCTCTCATATTGATCAATCAATGTCAGTCGGCTCTTGTTGCAAAATCTATAAGCAATATGATAACCATTTGGCAATAAACTCCGACAACGAATGCGAATTTTCTCTCCATCTGTCTATCTATCCACCTGTCCGTCTTGCCATCCATCTGTCTGGGCATCTGTGCAATTGTCTGCCGTTGTCTTTGTAACACTTTGAGTGATTTGATATGGCACATAACTGCAGACAAAACACGCACCCACACACACACACCTACACTGTCAAGTAAACCTTTGATTGAAACAAATTTCCAATATATAACCGAATGACGGATGCGACGAAAAGCGTCCACCCACCAACCTTTAGAGCTACACCAACTGCCAAAATGTGTCACTTTTTTTATGAGCGATCATTTGTTTTCTCTTTTTTAGTATACATTTGTCGCACCCCTTTTTCTTTACGCTTACTTTGTATTTGCTGCTTGCTTTCTTGTTGCTGAAATGTTTTCCCTGTTTTCACTGTTGCTTCTGGTAATTTTATGCTTTTGACAAATTCGAGTTTAAGTGGATTACTTTATACTTGTGGAAACTCAGACACCCCTTGACGCCCTTTACTTTCGTTGGCAAACGATTGTGTATTTAATGCTCTGCTCTTGGTTGCTTATGATTAATAAATTGTAATTCCCGTTGCACGTTTTATTTCTGATTTGTTAAATTAAGTAGAATCAACAATTATTTCATTTCTTTTTATTCTTCCAACTCCCTTTCACGAAAATGTTCGTAAAGTTTATCTTTGATCCATTCCCTGTCGTGTGGTGCATATGTATTGGTGCTCTTCTCAAATACCAAACAACTTAAATCCACAAAAGTATCCATGTAATCAAAGACCTCTAAAAGGTCGAACGTAGTGTTACTTTCAACCACTTCCTTTCGGTATATCTGGCAAATTGCATGTAGGCTATCCTCGATGCTTTCATATTCGCGATAGGTACGCGTCTTGGGGCAAGGGTACTGATGCAACATCAATATAGTATGCGACATGATTATAAGTTGTCTAAAACACAAGTTTTGATTAAAAATAAATGTTTTTTTTTAAATTTTAAAATACTTACTTTCCACGTTTCTGCTAAATGTGACTGCTCGAATGTGACTGACTCAATATAAAATATTATACTTGACATTTAAAATATTGGTTACTAAGTTTGTATGTTCTCGAATAGTCTTTGCTGGCCTTATTTGATTTGCGAGTGTTTGTGCATGGCTTGCTAGTTTGCAGTTTCTTCAAAAATTGTCCCATGTGTGCAATTAGAGCAAAAAGGGTTTATTTTTTTTTCGTTTCTTTAACGTCTTAAACACGTGCGTGAGCTTTCAATTTCATTTCCGTTGTGCTCAAGTCTTGGGTCTTGTTTCGTAATATACTTAAGCATTGAGCTCATAAAAGATTTAAGCGTCGCTGCCATTACAAATGCAATTTGCAGAAAGAAAAAAAAACACAAACTTTTGATTTCGCCAACAACAGCAGCAGCAGCAGCAGTCGGCTGTAGTTCTCTTTTATTGGTCTCATTAAACGAAAATGTTTGCGACTTTAGCAAAGCTCAACGTGGGCCTTACACAGCGCGTTGCCAGAGTTCTAAGAGTCGCTTTCGATTTTGTTATTGGTTAGTCAGCTCACGTTTCGCTACCTTTTGAGAAAAGGTGTGCGGCGTTGATTTTGAAAAGTTTTTGCGGCAACTCAAGAGTGCGGCCCAAAGATTTGAAGGCTTTTTCACTTGACATTCCCTTAAAGTGGTTGTTGTTTGAAGTTGGTTGATGCGGCCGGCAAACGTGATTCGATTTCGATTCGTTTTGGTTACTTGGCCGCCGCCAAAAAGCGACTTTGATATACAATTTAGCAATTAAGCTCGCCATGATGCGCAAACTGGCAACTTTCGTTTCGCTCTTGTCTTGCTCTCCCTCGATTCTCAAATTTAATTTGGGGGACACAAATATGATTTGTAATTGGACCAGAAAATAGTTCGTTGCTTTCTATACGTATATATATATATGGTATATTCATTCATAATCATCGAGATTCAAATTCAATTTTCACAAATTATTTGCTTGGTTAGTTTTGTGGCTTCCACAAAATTGTTTGGCTCTTTGCAACTCAAAAGCAACACACACACACACACACACACACATAGAGTTACACATATTGTGCACGTGTGTGTTTGCCTGGGGCTTCCTCTTCATTATCTGTGAAGCATTGGGTAACCATAAAATGGTTTCTCTGCCACCCCACCTCTAAAAGAAAGTCACACTCATGCAAACTATGCATCCATCAGCTCAGTTTTGGCCACAATGCTTGAGCTTTGGTATTGAGTTTCCTTTCTGACAGCCCATTGAATTCTAATTGAATTGTTCGACCCAAACTTGACAATGGCTTTAACACATAACCAAAACTGATATCTGTTACTCATTTGGTATATCTAACTCGAGTTGACCAAACATTTTAAAGGGACAAGAATGCTTTTTAATGATCTGCTCTTTGTATTCATTTGCTTTTAAACACTGACACATGTTTAAAATGAACAGCCTTTGGCATAATATCAAAATTCATTGCAAATCGATTACATTTCGCCGCAAAATATCTGAGCGCTTTCTGAGCGATTAGGTGCCACATCAAGAGCGAAAAATTTTGGTCTGTTGATGCCGATAAGAACATGATAATGATGTCTAAGTCGCGAAATCCAATAATGAAAATTAATTTCACACACACACACATACACACACAACGAGGGGGTGTGGTGTGGTGTGGTTTTGTGTTACCCACAAGACCCTAAAGCAATTTATGCCAATTTTCACACACACACTAATGCAGAGCGACAGACACAGCCATGCCTGAAATATTTTTGACACCTGCAGAATTCCTATTGACAGCTGCGCAGCAGAGGCCCCCACCAAAATACGCGTTTGAATTTGAAGCGTTTAGCATTTGGTTGGCTTTGGCTTCACTGCATTGTGTGTGTGTGTGTATGTAGGTTGTACATGACAGCCGCAGGCTTTTCGGCGCATATATAAGTAGGTGTACGTGTGTGTGTGTGTGCGGCATACGTAAAATTTTTGACAGTTATTTTAATGAAATTATGCAAGCGCACTTTCACACATTCAACACCAAAAAGCTGCAAGCTATAAGTTATTCTTGTTCCTTTTGTTCCTGTCACGTGTGTGTGTTTGTTTGTTTGTGTGTGTATTTGGGTTAATTATATGCATTGCGAATTAGCATTAGGGTAGAGGCATTATCAAATTTTGGATATTTAATTAGCTGGCCGAAGTAAATGATTCAAATTTACAAATAAACATCGATTGGATTGTAAGGAATATTTTTTTTTTGAATTCAGACATGGCATGAAGAAAGTTTCATGTTCGAGTGCTTTAAAAAGAAAGTTATTTGATTTTTTTGATGATTTTCGAATTTCACTTGTGCTCGTCGAGTGGGGCATGCTTTGTGTCATCGTCTCGAAACTTGAAACTCCCAAGTGGCCAAAATGTCGCATTCTCTGGACCTGGCGCTGAATCAGACAACCTGCAGCTCAGCAGCAGAGCAGGACCTGCTGACAGCAGTAGCATTTTAGCCAGAAGCACTCGTCACCATCACAGCCAAAAATAAGCGGAAATGGTGGGGCAAGTGGCCGACGGGGAACGAGCGACACGTGTTGACTGCGCACAAAAGTATGCTTTGGAACATACAAGCAATCTTTTATTTGATACGTTTTTGATTTGAGAACAGAAAGTCGCCGCAGCCAGACAATGTCAATGTGTGTGTATGTGTGTGAGTGTGTGTACAAGCCAGCCCTCTTAAAACCCTCTTTACCTGCTGTCGAAAACAATGACACAGTCAGAGTGGTGGCAAGAGGCAGACCAAGCGCCCAGTCTCAAGTACATCCATGACACATGATTTTCTCTTCTAGTTCTCTTTTTTTTTTTGTGTTATCGAACATGCTACACCCTGCTAATCCCACCCACCTTTTAATGTTCTTCTTCCTTTTTTTTTCTGGTAACTGTATGTTTTTTGGTAATTTGATTTGAAGGCGCGCTGTGAGATTTGTCAGAGACGCCAGGTTAACGCTACATTTGACGCCGTTGGCCCAAAAAACAAACAAACAAGAAGTTTAACAAAAGAAAACGTGTGCTGAATTTTTAAATTCACCATCACCCGCACCTCTGTGTATAATTTTGCATGTTGTTTTCGAACTAATAGAAAATCTTTGTTCGATTTGATATTCCAAGTAATAATTGAGTAGGCAGTAGCAATTTAAAAATTTGTCACATGTACTTGTAAAAGGTGGCAACGCTATCATTTGGCGTTAAATTTACTGTCACAAATTTTTGTGTTGTTTTTTTATTTCTCTACAATTTCTATTCTAGTTGCTGCTGCTGTGGCATTGCGCACGTATTTGTCGTTTCCATTACAGTTTGTGCTGATTTTGATTTGCTGGCCGAGTACGTCCCCCCCCCGCCACGCCTCTTATTTTCTTCCCCTCCATCGGTTGCCCCATGTGCGTGTCATTCAATCTCAAATTCACTCAATCAGTCAGTGCGTCAAACTGACTAACTGACTGACTGGCATTTTGGCATTTTCAGTTAGTCATTGCGTCAACACTTTGGCGGTGCACAGGGCGTGTGCCACATCACAAACACACACACACACACACACACACACACACACACACACACACACACATACACGTATGTTAGAGTCACGTTTGTATTGTAAGCAATTTTTTTGTTTTTTTTTCTGTTCTCTGTTGGATTTTCCATTTGCCGACTTATGACTTTTGTGCGCTCATAGGCAATTTCTATGCTCTCAACCCACCACCCACCTGGCACGCCGCCCACTCCACCTCCGCAAGCACGTGTGTGTGCGTGTGTTTGTGTGCCTGTATGAAAGTGGGACGCATTTGTCATACTCGAATTTAAAATTCAATTTACTTGCGTCATAAATTTAATAGGCTAGCTTGCGAAATCACAGTTGAGTTGTGTTGATTTCGACCATGCGGCCATTGGGGCAACAAAAAACAAAGGGGTTGTATATTATAGCGGCTATTACATTTGCTATTCATTCGAACAGCAGAATTTTTATATTAGCTGGCAGGCATATAAATACATATGCATTTTAAAGAAAGATACTATTTGGCATTAAAGTATGGCAACGCTGCACTTGTGGTAAATCAGCTCAATCTAGCCTCACTTATGTCTGCTATGCAGGCTAGAAATTGAAAAGTAATTGAGAAAATTTAACTTTGATGATGTTTTTTTAGTTTGTTGTTGTTGTTGTTGTGTTGTGTTTGCAATTTACAGCATTTGTTGAACTCTTCTTAACTATGTATGTGCTTTAACTTAATAACTCAGTGGCATGTGCAAGTGTATATATAAATATTTTTTGTTTTTATCTGTTTCTGAACTTTTCCCTGTCTTTATTTTTGACAAATTCGAAACGACAGCTGTCATGCTAATTGCTGAGCTTGTTAGACATATGAAAGACTTTTATACCACACAAACACACACACACACACACACATACATACAGAGGGAAACATGTGTGTGATGAAACAAAAGTGCGCCAATTAGAAGGAAAATGGAGTTTTTAAGCTTTCACAATTGCGCAGACAACTTACAACTAAATGTGCGACCAACCGCAAAAGCCAGAAAAGTTGATTTCTTAACAACTCCGAAAAAAGGAGGCCACAAAACCGCACTGAAATGTCAGAGCGTTAGGCAAACAGCCGACTAAACAGCACAACAACACCCGACAGCAACTAACCTTTCAAAATTCTCAAGCCCAAAAAATGTACAGCAGTATGAAGACCACAATTTTAAACACAAAATAAGTTGAAGGTGTGTGCCACAGTAAGTATGTGTGTGTGTGTGTGTTGGTTGTTAGTAAGTTGGCTGCTTCTTGTGTCTATTTTGTGGCACATTTGGCCTGGATGCTCATCTGTAAATCCACACACACACACACATCCACACACCCACCTAAAAACAGCACACACTCATTTGACATGACTATGAAAAAGATGAATGCAATTCAAATGGAGACTGAAAAGACAGCTTTTGGTTTGTTGATATTCTTTGAGGTGAGGAATATAAACTACTAATACCTTGGCTGGCAAAGAACTTTCGATAAACAAAATATAGTAATTAATCTTTAAGTGACAAAATCAAAAACAATTTCCATGCCAAAATCTTTTTATTATATTATCATAAAGTGTATCTCTAAGTCGTTATGGCAATTATATCAATGTACTTTTAGCAATTGCATTTATGTTTTACTTAAAACTTTGTGGCTTGTTAGAGAGTTCAGTTGAGCTGTGTTTTGCTGGAGGTGGTTGCCATCACATATGGTTTGGATTGTGTAGATTTTTTGATTTGCGCTTGTCACGCTGAAAAGTATGAAACTAAGTCCATTTTAATTGAGTTTTTCAGCATGTGACAGCCATAGAAGCAACATAAAATGCAATATTTAGTTATACATACAAGTGAGTATGTCACATGTATTTGATTCCATTTACTTTTTCACCATTCACAATTTGTTATGCAGGCAATTTGGCAACATTGTCGCAAATGAATTGTGAATGATATGCAAATTTTTCTATGCTTTTGTTTCACTGTGTGTGTTTTTGTGTGTGGTGCAATTTGCTGGTCACGCGATTCAAATCGAATAACAACACATTATGCTACAAGTAACATGACAAATTTAATGCCACCGCACTTGTTTTTTCCAATTTTCCTCAATTTGTTTTTCCACCAGCGATCTACCTAAGCAACAACAAAACAAAAAAGTAGATTCTCTTGAGTACGACAAAGTTTGTTTGCAAATATCAAAGGCTAGATTTTACCGCAAGATTTTCGCATTGCGCAACGGCTGCTTGTAATGTTTTTGTTTTTCTTCATCTTATTTTGCTTTTCTCGCTTTTTTCCTGTTGTTTTTTTTTTGGGTGCGTAATCAGCGACAGGGGGCAACAAAAATAAGTTTTGCTGCAGAAATAAATTGAATAAATAACAGAGATATTTTTTTTCTGCTTATTCAAAATGTTGCCAGTAAACAACAGGAAGTCGTGTGGTTGGCGTACAGGCACGGAAACTTGTTTGAAAATCACTTAAAGCCAGAGCAAGATTCAGCAGTGATGCTGTGGTCTGCATATTATTTAAATCTGATTAGCTTAGACTTAGGACGGAAATGATTTAGCTTGTCTGCTTGTTGACCGGCGCACTTCAAAATTTACTTATCAGCTTCCGTTTTGAGGTTCTTTATCATTCAATATTTTGCAGCATCAAAACAAACAAGTTATTAAGCTTTCGTTGCAATCTCAAAAATATTGACACTGGTTATTTCTTGTTTTAGATAGTTGGATTGCAATGCCCAAGTGCATTTATCCAAATCAATATGCAATATTTACAGTAACCACAAGTAACAGATTTCAAAACTGGCAACACAAAATGCCAGTCATAAGAGCAGAACATAACAATTTTTTCACAAATCCTACATCTCCATGCTACTCGCCCTCTGTGTGGGCGCAACTGAACCATAAAAAGCTAAAAACTGGGTTAGCTGTCGAGATTTTCCCAACACTGCAACTGCAACTGCAACAGCAACATCAACAGACAGAAATAGTAGCGGGAACGTGGGAAATATTGACAGGCCATACCCATCACAGACAAAGCATTTGGGATTGGCAATGCATTTGCAATTGAGCGCGGCCCACAAAAATGAAAAGAAAAAAACAGTGGAAAACAAAAGGGAAACCAAAAAAAAGAAAAAAAAAACAAGAGATCTATGTGTGTCCCGAAACTGAAGCGATTCAGCCAAGCGAAATGGCGGGCAATGCAAGCTGATGCTTCTGCCACGCCCCTTCTATTCCACTATCCCATACGCCAGGCTCTGCTACCACGTTTTCTGTCAATTGAACTGGAAGTGATATGCCAGGGCAACAAAATCTGCAAGCAGTAAGGACGAGCGTGTTCACGTGCAAAATTGCAGTTGCAATTCCCAAACGGTTGCTGGTTCTGTTTTCTTTGTTCCTCTTCCCCCCTATATATACACTTGTAGGAAAAGCATAAGCGTTTTTTATTTATAGAGAACATCTTAGAGAAGAAAGTAAAAGGTAGTTTTAATCTGTTTTTTTACCTATGAAATAAGGGTATGAAAACCTACGGCAAGGCATTTTTCAGCCAAATCAAACTTGATCGATGGCAGCTGGAACGGACATGCAGCAGGCAACAGAATGATAGCAGGAAGCAAGAGCTGCAGCAAACAGGAGGCCTGTGGATTTTAATCAGCAACTGAAAGCCGATCGGTGGTCGTTGTGCTGGGCGCAGACAATGACAACGACTGATATCCTTTTGCGGCTTTGCATTGACCAGCTCCAGGCATTTATCTCACGCACACACACACACACACACACATACGCAGCTGCTCATGCACTTGCACTTCCGTTTCCGTTTGAAGACCCCACCAGAGAGTATGTAACCGTGGGTTACATTTGGCCATCTTCAAACTCGACTAAGAGTTGGCATGGGGTTGAGTAGACGAACACTGATTGTTTGCACACGCTGCAATGCCACTAAACTGTTTGTCTTCTATGTGTGTGTGTGTGTGTGTGTGTTTGTGTGCGTGCAATGCCATTAACAATACGCCCAATGCCAAAACTGGCAAACGCGCCAAAGCCATTGTTATTTCGGCGGTCGATTGTTGTTCTTCCGGCTTGCGTGAGCTTACTGCGGCCCCAAAAACCGACTCCACCTACTTCTACTCTCCACCATACCGTTCTACGATAGCCGCAAATTGTGCAAACAAGCGTGGGAACGAGCAGGCGATAAATACAGAGAAAGAGAGAGAGGCAGCGTTTCGTCAGGATGCTTGATGCAAAACTTGTGCCACAATTCGCTTCAATTTTGTTGCATGTTCGGGTTTTTGCCCTTGTTATTGTTGTTGCTGCTGCTGCTGTTGGTGGTTGTTGTTGCCCTCTCATCTGGTTTGAGTTGTTTTTTCATCTCGGTTTGCTCTCGACTGCAATAATCTTATTAGCAGTTTGTTGTTCGAACCTAATCAATTACCAACGTAATTTCAAACTTTACTAATCTGCTTAGGTCGTAACACATCAAGCACAAAACGAACAGATAGAGAGAAAGAGACGACGTCCATTTATGGCCATGTTTCAGATACAGATACTTACGTTTTGATAAAGTGCCAAAATAAACCTTTAACCGTGAACTTGCAACATAAATCAATACCCTTTTTATACTTAGCCATTTAATGCGATAGTTTCTTAACTGATTGTCTACATTAAATTCAAGAAAACAGATACAAAATAGCCAAAATATTTGAATAAGCCAAAAGAAAATGAATGTCTACTCTCGTTTTGCAACTCCAAATTTCCAACTTCCAAGTTCCTCATACGTTTCTGTCTTTCACCAGCGGCAGCAGCAGCGAAAGCATTAAACTTTTCCACGCATGATTTAAATGAAAATAAATCTTGCGTTAAGATTCGACTCTGCCAAACTCAAGTTGCTGATGGAATACGTACAACAGATGGATCTAAGCATTCGTTTGGGGCCGCTGCTGCGTCACGTAGTTGGTAAATTTGTTTACATGTTGCTGTCGTCGTGGTCGTCGTTGTTGTCGTTTTAGTTTTCCAAAT
The DNA here is from genome assembly GCA_035044725.1 of Scaptomyza caliginosa. Lineage (NCBI taxonomy): Eukaryota > Metazoa > Arthropoda > Insecta > Diptera > Drosophilidae > Scaptomyza > Scaptomyza caliginosa. The sequence goes on from JAWNNR010000413.1 coordinate 1,547,844, forward strand.
CCGCCAACTACGCCCAAAACACCTCACCCACACAGGCAAAACAGTCACATCTACAATTGGCATAAACTTTTTCATATGCAAATCGCAAGTTTAGCAAAATATTTCGTTTATTGTTGAAGTTTTCTTTAGTTGCTCTCGTCAAACATTTTGTATACTTTCCTATTTGGGCGCACACAGCACACGAAAGAAAGTTAGTCTAGAACTTTTTTGCAAGGCTAGAATTTTTGATAAATTGCGCTTGGCAATCGTGTAAGTTTATCTATCCTTCAAGCTTCATTTTCCAAAATAAATTATTATTTATTCTTGTTTGTTTGTTTTGTAAAAAATCATGACACCTTTTATTGATTTAGTTTTGGGTTTTTAGATGTATGTTTGTGCGTGTGTGTGGATGTGTGTTGTTTTTGTTGAATATACATTGATGCATATATACAATATTACACATTTTATTTATGAGACTTAACTTAGATGCATTTATCACTAGACTTTTACGTTCTCGCTTTCGATTTTCATCATTGAATCAGCAAATTATTTTGTATGACAATAATAAGGAATTTATTTTTTTTTTTGAAGTTTTTGCGCACAATATTTGTTTATCAAATGATTATTTACGTATACTTAATATCTAGTTAGAATACACAGCCTTGCTTTGTTTCTCTAAAAAATTACACTTACATAGCTCTCTAGTTAATTACATTTAGTTACACACCGACAAAAACACTTTCTTACAATATTTTTGATGCATAAAAAGAAGCATTGATTAAGTTTACATAAATATTGAATTTTAAAGCCACATTCAGATAGAAATGCTCAGTTAGGGCTATACACCAATACACAGACAATATGTAATTATCTAAGTTCTAAAATTATTGTTTCAATAGATTTGCTAAAATCAAATCAAAAAACGAATAAAACTAGCTAAAGCCTGGAAATAAATTTATTAAGTGAACCAATCGTCAGATAGCTTCTGCTTTAGCTTTTTTTCATCATGTGATCTGGCAACTTTTTCTCTTTTACTTGTAAGCACAATGGTATTCCAAAACTTTGATTTGTCAATGCTTTTGTTTTACTACAAATTAAAAATAACTTAATAGCCACTCAGCATTATGCTATATATTTTGTTTCACTTATTTGTTTTAGTTTAAAAATTTTAGCTTCGCAAGCTGTATTAAAAATGGCATTATTTTGCGATATTTTACATATATCCATTAGAAAAGTGTTTGCCTCGGTATTTTTTTTTACAAATATATATGTATATATATATATATATATATATTTATATGTATATATATATATAGATAGATAGGCTATAAAATTTTACACTTTTTGCGAATTTGTATGTGACAGCAATTTTTGATGGGCAGCATAGTTATATATGTACAATATACATAAATATATGTAAATGTATATATTTTGGGACCAAAAAAGCTTTACACAACGACAGCGAACAGCTGCAAAGAAAGAGTATTAGATATGAGTATGAAAAAAGTATAGTTTTTTATAGCTCACCTTGTGACTCTCGTTACCAGCAGCACTTTGTTATAACTAAGGCATATTCTAAACGTCAACTTGGAATCTAAATGAATAAGAAAACAGTTTGAAACATGATTAGTTATGGTAATGTGATGAGATTTACAAAAAATACATAGTTACGTCATAGATAATAAGTGACAAACAGTTGCGATCATGTGCATTTTGAAACAGAAAACAAAACTTTATTTATATATATGTCAATATATATATATATGCAAGTGTATGTGTGCGTGTTTCTGTTTAAATGTGTGTGTGTATTTTACATGAACAAAATTATGATATATATATATAAACTATTCCAAAAGTATTTTGTTGCTCTACAAATGTTTAGTGCATAAAATAAGTAAACAAGATGATAATATTTTCTTTTTTTTACATTTTGAAATGAATACAAAAAGTACACTGAAAAAATGATTGGGTACATAAATAATACCAAGAAATGAAAAGTAAAAAAACCTAAAATGATAAACTTCAATAGGGTAAATTACAAAAAATACATAGTTTGAATTTTCGTTGTATTTTTTGACATTAATACTAAACAATTCTGTAGCATTAAAACTAAACGAAATATTTATAATAATAGTTATAGTTAATGATCATTAAGTATAACAAAAACATTGTTCTTTCCATTCAGTACAAACAAAAAAAAATTTGGTATTTTTTTTTTGAAGTTTTAACAATTCAATAAAGGCACTTAAAATAGTAAGATCTATACGCATTAGCGTATACAAATATATATATGTTTAAGTGTGTGTGTGTGTGTGTGTGTAATCCATTTAACAAAACAAAGTAATCAAATATAATTATATGCAGTAGATATGTTTAATATATATGTATAGTTGAGAACTTCAGAAATTCAAGAAACGAAATTCAAAACTTGTGACTTGACGACTTGACATCCATGAGATGAACAAATGACACAGAGACAAGTATGGGAAGTATTTTAAATACATAGTTTGTTTGTTTGTTCTTTTCAAAAACTGGTTTTTTTTCTTTGTAGTTGTGTTATGTTTTGATGTGAAACTTAAAAGCTAACACTTGAAAACAGATTAAATATTTGGTGTGTCATATTTGATCAAAAATTTGAAATGTTTTTAATTAAAATATTTAAGTGCACGACAACAACTTAAAACAAAATCAAAAGTGTCGTTAAATGTTGTTCTATGCGAAAAAAAAAACTCCAGAAGCGCAACAAACAAAAAGTGTTTGACAAATCATATATCAACTAAACACTAAACTAAGGCACTAAAAAATAATAGGGTATCGATATACGTATATTGTTTAAACTTCAACATTTAAGGTGCGAAATATATATATATATATATATATATATATATTGTTGCGGTCTCTTTGTATTTTGTTTTGGCACAAATTCATGTCTTTCATATGATAATTTTTTTGTGTTTTTTTCTGTTTTATATTTTTTTGTAGTAGGGAATAATACGTACAACGTAGGCTTCTTGACTGGGTAATTGTAAGATTTTTTTAAAATTTTTTTTTTGGTTTTTTGTTTTTCTTGGTAATTAAACTTGAAACACGCGCGCTCCACACGGTTAACTTTTTAAATAGGATTAGACTACTCCATTTGACATTGAAATTTCGGTTGGATTCTTCTTCTTCTTCGTTTTTGTTTTGGTTTTGTTTGTTGTATATATTTTATATGAAACATTCTCTTCTTGTTGCTCTTTTAGCTATTGTTGGTTTTGAATATTGATAAATGTTGTTCTTCCTCTTGCCGCTAACTTGAATATTCTCCTCATGACGTTCATTCGTTAGTTTCAGCTGTCGCTAGTAGGGTTTTGAAGCATCCTTTGGCTTTTTCAATTGCACCTTCAAACGCTTTGTGCCCACTTGAAAACCATTCATGGCCTTTATGGCCATTTGTGCCGATTCTGGATTATCAAACGAAACGAATCCAAAGCATTTCGAGAGACTTGTCTGCTTATCAATGAACACCTTGGCCGAGATGACATTGCCAAATGGCAGGAAAGTCGATGCTAGATCCGTATCCGTAAACTCCTGCGGCAAATGATATATGAACAGATTGCAGCCTTCGGGTCCTGCAAATAAAGAATTAAAGAAAGTTTAATATACCATAAACAACTTTTGTATCCCGACATTTCATCTGCCTTAAGGCTTCCTAGCAAGCGGCTTGCAAATTAGCTGAAATAATGGCTTTGGTCTGGCAAATTGACAAAAACCACAAAATGTCAACTGCCAACTTAGCAGCAAGTTTTTTTGCTTGCCACTCTTTAAAGCGTCATTAAAAAGCAGCTCTCGAAAGTGAAAACTTAATAGCAGCGTCAAGCCAACTATAACATCATAGGAACAACAACTGCTGCTGCTGCTGGGCTGTTTTACTGCCACTGACATTGACAGTAATTTGCACGAAAAGTGCAAACCGCAGCAGGATGCGAGCCGAAGAGAGAGACGACGACGACGAGACAGGACGAAGGAAGCAAGCAAGGAGCAGCAGCTGTTAATATGCAATGCCAGCGACAGTTGGCGGCACGTGCTGCTAAACAAAATGTCACACGCCCCCAAAAACGTCACACAAATACAGACGCAGACGAAGAGAGGGGAAAGGGTGGAGAGAAACACGCAAGCCACTTGGGCACATCATTTCCGCATCCGTTTTGGCAATCAGCACTCTCGCTCCGTCTCCAACGTGCTCGGCAACGTATATAATTTTAGCTTTTGTCTGCTCAAATTTCAACTCAGCTGTCATTCTGTGTGTGAATGAGTACGAGTGTGTGTGTGTTAGTGATGTGCGTGTGTGAGCAGGTTTACGTGTGTGCGGTAAATTAATTGCTCATTGCTAAGATGAGACCCAAAGACAGAAGAGGAGAATGACTATTGAATTGAGCTGCGACTGCGACAGACAGCAAATAAAACAAACTTTAATGTTAAAGTAAGGAAAGTTTCAAAATACAATTTGCTGCAAGTTTCTCTCGATTTAAGGTTCCTGCGTATACGTAATTAATCTGCAATGCCTTCACATCAACGTTATCATAAATGCAATATGCGCGTGTATGTGTGGCCAAGGATAATAGCGACAATAGCAATTTATGTACATACATCATGCTCGGCTCGGCCTCTGTTTTGATGCATGTGCCAACAGCAACGCCTCCAACGCCCAACCACGCCTACGTTATAAGCCCATAATGCATGGCGCATTGTAATCAAATAACTTTGTGTGCCTTCTTCATCTCCTTGTTGCATGTCAACTCCATCATCGTTTGCCAACAACAGCAGCAACAGTGGCAACGGCAACAGCACTATTAATAACATTGATACATCTTTTGTCATCTTTGCCGCGAGTGGAGCACATGCCACGCCCCCTCTTTAATGTACAACGTACATGCAGCGTTTAGTTTGATTGAATTCTGCTGGCAAGTGCAACAACAACAGCAGCAGCTGTGTCGCAAATCAAAGGACAGAGCTGCTTTTGGGCCTGCAATGGTCTCTCTCTCTCTCTCTCTCTCTCCCTAACGTGACTGATGCGATTATAAAATGAAAAGCAAATTAAGAAGCATCTACACCAGCTCTCAGTTCTCTGCACTCTAACCAATCAAGTCTCTTTGGTGGCTCTTATGTTGTCTGCCGCCTAGGCAAAATCAAACCTTTTATATTATATAAATTGACTCTGCTTGTTGCTCTACTCTGCTGTCTCACGGGAGTGTGTGTGTGTGTTGGTGTTGTTAATTAGCCAATGTTGAGTGATGCTTAAAGAATGCTTTGCTATTGAATTAAGCGTCTAACGAGCAACACGTCTAATACCATACTTATCGTGTTGCCAAGACAACGATAAGTTATCAATACAATTAAAAGAAGATATTTATAGGGTTCCTTTCTATAACCCAAATTGAATGCTTTTCCGTTTGCATTCAATAAAGCAGCTTGCGAATAAATACCGTTTCAGGCAACAGTGATAATATTTTACAACGACTTTTTGCTTCTTCCTGCAGGGGCGCAGAAAACTGAAGTCGAAGTAGCTGCAAAAGAAATGCAGCAGATTTCTACAATCTGTGTGATATGGCAATGGCAATGGCAAGAGGAACAGGCAACAACAATGTCTGGGGGCCAGATAAAATCACAGCATGTGAATTTTGTCAAATGAAAATAAAAAGGAGTTGCAGCAACAGCAGCAGCAGCAGCAGCAAAGGCACAGTTAACAACAACAGGAAACAAGTTATAAGCATGTAGACAGGCCCAGACGACAGGCGCAGAATTAAGCAGGAAGCGTAAAGTACAGCATAAAATACAAAAACGAGAGGGAGCAAAAGGATGCAAGAAACAACAACAATAAATTGTATATAAAGATCAGACTAGGGTTACAAAGAGGAAAAAGCTAAAGGATTAACAACCAGTTAGTATGTACGGTAAGCTAAATTAATGTATAACCAGAAAATTTATTCATTTACAAGCATTGAAAACAATTTTTTTAAAACCATTTTACATGGTTTAAATGAGATCTTCTCTTCCCACAAATATGTATGACAATGATAAACACGATGGGCAGCAACAAAAGGAAGGCAGCAGGCTGGTAGAAAAAAAAAAACAAAAAATCCAGTAACTTGCCAAACGGATGCTGGCAGATTAAAGTCATGTGCATAAGCCGGAAGTGTGGAATATAAAATAAGCAAGTGCTGGCAGGACACATACTGACAAACGCACACATAGAGCAGAGGAAGTCAAAAAGATTTGCGACTTTTTGGCCGGACATGCAACGAACTTGACTTTCAGTTGCAGTCTGCCAGACCAAAATGGCTGGACAGAGAGAAAGAAAGTGAGTGATTATGCGAATTGACGACATATTGCCATGGATATATGCTTGAGCTAGTGACAAAACAAAAAATCAATAATGCCATATAAGCAAGCCAGATGTTATATACTACTACTACTAACATATATGCTGTCATATAAATTCCAACTTTTTGGCTATATCAAATGCCCTTGAGAGCCGTATTGAAAAGCGGACAATAACAAGAATTGATTGTTGTTGTTGTTGGCCTCGCTGCTTGTTAGCAAACATGTTTGAGAAGGGCAAGAGCTATATATAAAATTGCTGTACTCATGTGCATGTGCATCAATGGAAAAAAAAGACATATATATAAGAGAAAAAAAGGACGAATAGAAGGAGACAAGAAGCTCGTAACGGATGCGGCATCTTTGCTCAACGGAAGAGGAAAATGCAATATAGGAAATCGTTTTTCGCACACACAAACAGATAAACTACTGCCACACACACACACACACACACACACACCCAAGCTACACAGCAAAGCTAGAAGAAGAAGTGGAGGGAAAAAAACAAAACAGGAAGTTTATTTGTGGTGTGGAAAAAGGAGCCACAACGACAAAAAAGTATAAAAATAAAATAGAATAGGAAACCGTGTGGTTAAATTTGTTGCATATACACATACATACATAACATTGTGGCAGTGGAGAGCAGGCGGCAATGCAGTAGGGAGAGTCTGGCCATCATTATAATTTCGAGTTAACTGAATTTATAAGCCAGCGCCGACGAGACGCTATAATGTATGCTACACTTAACAAGCAACTAAGCACGAGTGGGAATAATAGATAAAGAAAAAGCTCGTTGAGTTGATTTAGATTAAACAGAATGCGTTAGTAACTTTTGGCTTAAAAGATATTGTTGCAATCATCGTTTTAGGAACGTATTTATATAGTCTCTACCTCCGACCATTCCAACTGTTACTTGTTAAAGTTTGTCTATCGATGACAACATCATATATTGATTATCTATCCCCAATGGCCATGCCAATATCTGCAACTATAACTCAATTATATTCGGTTTAGTGATATACAGATTCTTTTGCCAACTTCCAACTCCCAACAACAACAGCTAGACAAAAACTAATTCGATACTAATTATCCCCCATACGAATAACTTTTTGTTTGTATTTGTTTTTTTTTTTGCTACTGCCACGTTATGAGCTCAGCAGCCGGAGGAAAAGAAGAACAAGAACAAGAAAACATCAGTGAAGTAGTTATAGACCAAATGCAGTCAAGCGTATGTGAAGGAGGAGAACGGATAGGGGGCGTAAACATGGCAGCTTGCATGTCGCATAACATGCGCAATTTGTTTGAATGTGAGCGACTTATGTGTGTGTGTGTGTGTGCGCCGTTGTGTTCCGCCTCTGCTTCTGCTTCTTGTTGCTGATGTTGTTGGCCACAAGGGAAGAATATTTTTTATTTTTTTTCGTTCTTTTCGGCAACATCATGAGTCAGCAAAGCAAACAAACAACAACACACAGTGACAGAGATATAGAAATAGATGCAGCAGCAGAAAAGTCAACCAACTGCAAAAACTATATACATATACTTCTTTACAACATATTCAAGGCAGATGTACAAAAGTATATTTCATATATATATAGAATATAAAGACACATACATAATTCGACTGTTTTCGTTTTGGAAAAAATGAAACAACTAGTGTGTGATAAAGTTTTTGATTGTGACAGTGGAAAGAAAAGATATATCGAAGGATCGATAGCAAAAGCTAATACTAATGTTGAAGCTAATATAGTTCGGAATCCCAATATAAAACATAAAGGGTATATTTCTTCTACTACGCTAAATAAACTACATCTCTCACAACTATTTGGCATGACTAGCTCTCGCTCCCACTAAATGCCGTCTTGCATGGCGTGAGACCTACTACACTTTAGTCTGCCTCACCTCCCCTTACACCCTCGGCAATCTAACGACATGTGTGTGTGTGTGTGTTGTTGCTTATGTAACCGGAAATATAGCAAAAAGTGCAACGCCAAAACATTTTCCATTGCATTTCGCCCCTGCATCGTCATTCACATCTTCTCTCATCGTCATCATCATCTTTGTTTGCTTGTTTGTTTCCTTTTGCTTGCTTGCTGCTAGCTAGCTCCTATCTGCTTAGCACTGACATGAGGCAGCACTCCCACCCAAACTGTTGGCTATATGCTACTGCAACTTTAATGTTATATGTGCCAAAGCGCAATTCACTGTTGGCGCTCTCCTTCATCTGGGTGTGTGTGTAATGTATTTTTGGGTGTGCAGTCGAACTATATTTTGTGATATCGACATTTCACGTCTGACTAATGGAATTGTGTGTCAAGTGTGTAATATTTACACTGTGTCAAAAGCTGATAAAAATTTAAGCTGCAGCAAAATGCTCGTTCAGATAAATTCGCATTAGCTTCCAACAAAAAGCAGACAGCTTCGCTTGAAAATGCATTTGTGTTGCGAAATGTAGTATAGGATGATTGATCCTATTGATTTTTCTTATCTCTAACTGCTGCTGCTGCTTCGCATTGAAAGGCAACATACACAAGTGTGGATTTGTATCTGTGCAACTGTTTTAAAGCGGACTTTTAGCTTTGCAATTGATTTTAGTTTTGTTATATCTAACAGTTTAACTTGTAGTTATACATAAGATAGATTAAGCTAGAAATATGCTTTTCAGCAAGTTATCTTTAATACCTCTTTTTTTCATTTATTTCACTGACAACTGACCCCGATAACTGTTTAATAAATGATTGTTGCTTGGCCTGCGTGGGTAAAACATTAGTTATACAAGAGAAAACTCTTTTTTACTCTACCCAAACACACACACAAAGAGAAAAAGAGCGAAAGAGCTATCTCGTAATAGTAAGCCCTACATACACTAATAAAAGATTAATCCTGCAACAGTAGCAACAGCAGCAGCAGCAGCAAATAACTAAGTAGATTGACAACGAAACGGGTTGCATGACAGGCGCGCAAAAGGCAGCTTGGTGGCACTGTGTGCAGCAAAACCGCAGAATGGATGCGAATGTGAATGCGAATGACGCTGACGCTGACAGCGATGAGCGGGTTAATGCATTTGATGTTGCAACAAAAACAACAACAACAGCAGCAGTTGGTCGTTGCAACAGCAACTGGCAACAAAAACTGCAACATTTAGTTTTATGTAATACTGAAGAAATGAGAAACTGACTGAATGACTGAATGAATGACGAACTGACTGTCTGTCTGCCTGCCTGAAATGCTTGACAGGACATTTGAGAGCATTTATCAAAATGTCTGGCATTTAGACATTTCTATTTGTGTGGAGCAGCAAATAGCGGTAAAAACAACTAGAGATGCTCTACACAAGAGAGCGTTGTGATTGCAAAGTACCCTGTAAGCAGGCAGAACACAAAGTTACGTATACTTAACATAGATACGGGTCATTGCTACAGGGTATGCCCGTAAACCCAATTCACACGCCACACCTTTAACACGCTCATCCGAATCACCAAAAAACCCAATTGCAATCCCCAACCAGAGACTTTACACATCCCAACCCAACGAATTGTGACTCACCTTCAATCTGTTTGCCCGCAGCAGCGGCCGCAGCGGCGCTCAGCGCAACGCTGGCCAGCGGGGATGTGGACAGGGCGGCGGAGCTTCCAAATTGCGGTAAACCAGCGGCTGTTGACATATACGCCGATGCCAATGGATTCGGATCAGACCCTGAAAAACACAAAACAAAAAAAACATATATATAAATAAATGTTGCATATTGCGTGTTGCAAGTTTAGTTTGTTGTTCGAGTGTCAGAGAGATCAGAAGTAAATTACATTTTGGTTAAAGCAAAAATTGCCATAACGAAATAAAAATCGCGTTGCGTTTCAACCAGTCTGGGTAGATATATGTGTGTGTGGATGACAATTGATTTCTTAAAACCCATTGTTATCTATTTAGTTTTAATAATATTTTTGTTCCTGGTGTTTGTTATTCGTTATCCTTGTTGCTGCACATAATTTCAAATCCACTAAATAATATAATCATTTTAGTTTTTGACCCTTGCGGGTTGGCCGCATCCCTTTACCCGTAAACAGCAGCCAACACAGCTAGCGCAACTTTTCGTCAGACGTAATTAATCATCGAATTTTACACGCTACGTGGGCGACATTTGATTATATTTTGAACAAGCACAACCAATATATACACACACACACACACACTAAAATCCACAAAAACAAAATACAAAATACATACATGTACAAGTATAAATCTGAAATTAATTTGTTGTTCATACGCCATGTGGCTCTCATCTGTATCAGTATGTGTGTGTGTGTGTGTTTAGAGGTCTGGTTTGTGTTTTGTGTAATTTGACGCCTGTTGTTTGTTATTTAGTTGTTTTTGGCCCCCTCCTTATCCCGCATCTATCGTTGATGTTGTTGTTGTTGTTGTTGTTGTTGCCCCGCCGTCATGCAATGCAATTTTGTGGTTAGTGCAGTTCAGTTTTCAGTTCGCGACTTCTCTTTACCACCTCCAGCTCCTCTTCCTCCTGCTCTCTGTGCTCACGCAGCTTGTTATTAATGAGTTTTGCATTTGAATATGTTAGTGTGTGAGTGTGTGTGTGTGTGTGGTCGCTGACAATGAGCGTCCAGTGCATTTGATAACTAATTTGGCTAATAACAAGTTATGATGTCAGCTCGCCATGCTGACTTTGGACAAAGAGAATAAGAGAGAGAGAGTGTGTGTGATAGAGAGAGTTGAAACTTTGCATTTTTCGCTGGCAAGTTGAAATTATTTCCATGCCATACAAAATTATATGAAAAGTTTTTCAAAGAACTTGGCTCACACACACACGCCATACACTCAAAGATACTGTCGAAACTTTTGCAAGATTTTACAGATTTAATTTCAAAAGTTTTTACCCATGTGCAACAGCAACAGCAGTAGCAGCAGCAGCAGCATGAGTTCATTTCATTGCCCCTCCGCACACACACACACACTTCGACTTTAGGTGTTGCAATCAATTTTTTTTTGCTGAGAGGGAGACTCCATTTTTAATTTAACAGCTTGCCAAACTGAAGAGCAGACAACTTGGGGGTATATGTATGAACTCAGTGTTTAAGATTTACATGGGAATAAATTCAAGTTATTCATCAATACTCCCTTTCTTCATACGAAAATACAGCATAAAAAAAAATTCAACTGTAGCTAAAGGTGAATGGTAGAAAAAGTTTTGCATATTTGCCAAGAAATTGAAGAAATTGTTTTAATTGTTTGTTGTTTTTCGAGAAAACTCGAATTGGGTAAGCAAGTAAAAAGCATGCAACATGTCATGGCCAAGGGGCAAACACTGAGCCGTTTTTTTGTTGTGTGTGTCTTGGCCAGGCCAATAATAACAAATGAAATAAACACAGATGAAACCTTAAACTATTTGGTATATACTTGTGTGTGTCTGTTGGAATTGTTTAATATTAGCAGCATCTTTTGTTTTCCCTCCTTTTAATTCTGCCCATTGGCAACTTAACTTTTCAGCTGGCAAATTTTGTGCAAAAATGTTGAGGCAAGTTTTGTGTATTTTATTTTCTAGTAGTTTGTTGTTATTTGGCCAAAGACTTTGCCACTAGCACAGCAGGCACTTGAGCACTTTTGCCAGTTGTTATTGTTGCTGTTTCTGTTGCTGTTGCTGCTCCTGCTGCTGCTGTTGTTGATTTTGAAGTGCAAAGAGCGAAAGAGTGAATAAACAAACGTAATGGAGAGCCATGTTGAGAACAGAGTGGAAAACGTGTTTCAAAAAGCTTAGCTTGAAAGTGTGAGAAAGCTGGCAGAAAACACCAAACCCCGAAGAATATCATTCAAGGGGTTATAAACTACATAGTTTACTGCACTTTAGAAAAGTTTGATTAAGATTTTTCGTTTCTCTCTCCCTCTCTCTATTGGTTTTTGTTTCTATATTTTGTTGGGGCGCCAAAAACTTTTGGAATTGAATGCACTCGAGATTGTTACAGGATTTAGTTGATTTTTCTTTTGTTTTCTATATGGTTCAAAAGTTGTTTTTTTTTTTAGATTGTGGTGTGTTTGTGGCTTGACGTTTGGGCAATAGAAAGTTGCAAATGTTTTGAATTGACAAAATATCCAGCGTTATAAACTGAAATTAAAATTTTATAATGTTTCTTTACAGTTTTCAGCTCATCCAGTTCTTATTTCTGTAACAATTTCAAACTCAATAGCAATTGCCATCGAAACTTTTCATATGCCAGCATTTCCATGTCATACACAAAACTTCTATTGTCAAAAACAACATAAAATCTTTCGCCTCTCTTTCTGTTGCAATACAATCGAAATATCCTCACAACAATACAACACAACACAACACAATTTGCAATATCAATTTACACACACACACACACACGAATACAAAAAAAAATCTGCCAACAATTATGAGGCAATCTGTGCGCACAATTTTTGGGGATATTTTGCAACGAGTTTTGCGATGCGTTTGCCATAAACAATTTGCAGCAAACACAAAAGCCTCAAGCGCCATTTGTTTTTGGGCCATTTTAATACAAAAACAACAACAACAATTTACAGAGTATATAGAAACATGGGCAAATGGCAACAACACAACCTAAAAATGAACTTCAAAAGTGATTTTGCTGTTGAGTTTATGTTTCGGTTGGTCAACAACCAAACAACAACAACAACAAGGAAACAAGAGAGAAATAGAATTCTGCAACAGAGCAAATGGCTAAAACAAACCCAAACAAATTTTCTAGTACATTTCTTTGTTCATTTATTATGGGGTGGCGAAACAATACCAAAAAAAGGCCAGGATACAGCATCGCAAATAGGCGCATCTTGTTGTGCACGGTTTTTTTCCCAAGAAGAATTTTTAATATTTCATTAAATTAAGTGTGGATCCGGAAATCGTTCAAGTGGCACATGATGAGCACGCACAAGTGCACAAGGCAGTAGACCACTAAGAAGTGGGCATGGCCAACATAAGCTTGTAGTTTAAACAGACACAAGCAAAGGGAATGTTTTTGATTTCTCTTCTGGTTAAGTCAGAAACATTTTTTTGTTCACGGTTCGTCGCTGCTGCTGTTCACGAAATTAACTTGGTAATGTGCAGCTTAAGTCGCTAAAGCAGCGAGCTTCGGAGGGTCAAGAATATTACTTAGAATCACTGCGTTGGGCAGCATTCTACAAGAAGTGCGGAAAGCAAATTAGATTTTTGTAAATGCTATAAATATATGAAAATATTAAGAGATTTCATTGGAAACAAGGCTTTAAAACATTTTCTTTGGAAATGCTACAGTTACTTTTTGCCCTCACATTTTACCTTTTTAACTGTGCCCTAGTTGGATTTTTTTTTGCTGCTGTTTTTGTTTTGTCTGTTTGTTCTATTGAAAAATGCAAGCGATAGGCCATAATTCTTTGTGGCACTCGTATATTCGTTTTTATGGCAACAGATGGTAGATGGAGAGAGGTGAAGGCGGAGACTCTTCTTTATAGTAACTGTTCTGTTATATAGTAATCCGGGACCAGAGCCTGAGCTCGAGTCTGTGTGCCACGTGACAGCAGAAGAAAAAGTGTGGAACGAGCTTTTCTGCCAGCAAGTGGAACTTGAAGCATTGCAATTTGGCCCAAAGCGAAACGCGGCTAAAAGTCAATGAGGCCAAAGTCTCCTCTAGCCAAACTCTGTCCCGCTTTGGCCATTTAACTGCTGCTCTGGCTGCTTTCCCTCTACTCGGTTGCAATAAGTTCCGTGTTGTTAATTTCTGAAGAGAGTGTTTGCTTCACATTCAACGGCTTCTGGGTTTTGTTGCTGCTGCTGCTGCTGTTGCTCCTGCTGTGGCTCCTGCATTACGAGCATCAACTTTGGCGCGTGACGTAAACGAGAACGTAAAACAGCAGCCACGTGAGCGTTACATAACGCAAAAAAAAAAAAAAAATCAAATCGAATTCAAGAGATGCTTCGTTTGCTTTAAATGTCGTAGTAAATAAACATTATTAATATTTGTACTTATTTTTTTTCTTTGTAAAATCGAGCAAAACGTTAAAAAAGAAAAACTCAAACGAAAGCGAAAAGCGGAAACGAAGTTTGTCAAAATCAGTTGCAGACGAATGAGCAAAAATCATCCAAATCAAATACACTTTTTTTTTGTTTCACTTACTTTTCTTTTTTTTCGTTACGTGCAGCTCACTCGATAATTTGGCAGCTGCCTTTTTTCGAAACAGACCTGCTTTACAAATATATATATATATCCCACAATATACACATATATAGATATCCATAAGACAAAGTTTGGTTAGCATTTAAAAGGTAAGACGAGAGAGAGAAAAAATTGTTATTTGTTAGCTTTAGACATATCAATTTAAAAGAGACAAATTATTGAAAACTCAAATCAAAAGCGACAGACTTGCTATAAAAAATCATCAATAGGATGAGAACTTAAAGCAACAGACACAACCGGAAAAAAAGAGTAAAAGTGAAAAAAAAAATTTGGCAGCTGTCAAAAAAAGAAAGCGCTGACATAGATAGACTTTGTGAGATGGGTTAACATTCGTTCGCTGACAAAAAAAAACTCAAAAATCGAAATGGAAATTAGTTAATTAGTATGTTTTAGAGGTAGCAGGTAGAATTAGCTCTTATTGACTTACATAAAAGTGCTGCTGTATTTGTCAACTGAGCACTGCCCGGCGAGTTGGCCGAATTGGTAAGATTCGGTTGTGTCATGGCTGCAATAGCAGCTAGATTCTGTACAGAGAGTGGATTCAAGAGACCAGCTGCTGCCGCTGCATTAGCCGTATCCTGCGACGAATTATTCTGCTGTGCAGCACCCAAGCCTGTGAGTGCTGTAAACAAGCGATAAGCAATTGTTAGTTAGTTGTGGAGGATAATGTATGCGTTTGTTTTTATACCTTGCAGCAGCTGCTGTTGCAGTCCAACTGTTTGCAGTTGCTGCAACAATTGTATGCTAGCTGGTGTTAGAGCATCGGCACCCAACACTGGCGACGGTTGTTGCGGTGGGTTTGGCAGTATTGGTGTGGACACGGTTGTTGCCGTTTGGCCCAATGGTATATTGATATTGGTTGCCAGATTCCATAGATTCGCTTGAATTTGCTGTATCTTCTTCTGTTCCTTCTCCTTTTGTGTATCGGCAAACTTAACAACCAACGGCGATGTGCAGCCCTCCATGATTTTATTCTGACTTAATGTCTATACAACAAAAAAAAAACGCATGATTAGTTGCAGCTGTACGGTTTGAAGCTTGTTTACTTACCACCTTAATGGCCGAGATGGCAGCGTGTTTGGTAGCGAATGTGACAAAGGCACAACCTTTGCTCTGACCGTTCTGATCGCGCAACACTGTGCACTCCTCAATGCCACCGTGAACTTCAAATAGTTTACGCACGTCGTTCTCGTTCAGTTTCTTATTTAGCATGCCAATGAACAGTTTGCGTTCTGTAATGTAAAAGAAATATGTTTTATCTTTATAAATATCTGTGCAAGCCTTGATTATCTTAAGTGTTATAATTTAGTTAGTCTTGGCCTTGGTAAGTTAATCGCAGCGTGAAGAAGACGCAATGCGGAAACACTAGCAAACCACATCACTAGCCTTCAAAGCCACACCCACACACACACAAAGAGCATCACATACTCAAGGTGTAATTGGAAACCTCAGTGTCGGCGTCAACCACTTGGCTATCACATGACAAATGACAAGGTTTGAGGCTTGACATTGTCTCGCTGTATGCTGGTCAAACAGAGACAAACAAGTGGGTGAAGGGCGTCGAGAACAGAGCAGTGATCAAAGCGGGAGAGCGAGAGAGAATGCACCATTAATTTAGCATAAATTATCAATCGCATGAACAAATTTTTGATAACACGGCGAAAAGAACTCGCCGCTGTTTAGTTTAGACAAATATATTTGTCAAGCGGGGGAAACGAGTGACTGTTAATTTATTTGAACAATAACAACACCAGCAACACGCAACGATCCAAATTAATTGTTATCAAATATGCAACTGCAACTGCAACTGTTACCCACTTCGGTGCAGTTACAAACAACAACTAGTAAATACTATATATATATTTGTGCTAATTGCAGTTCATTAAAATGCAATTTTTTGCACGCTTGAATGTAAACTAAAAACCAACCAGCATTTAATTGTATTTCTAGTTAAACTCTGTACTATAGAAACAAGAACCAATTTTCTGTAGAGTTTTTGTGAATTGTTGTAAATAATTGCCATATTATTTTATCGCATCATTGAAGAGCCGAAATTCGTTTTATTGTTTATAATTGGCAAAACCGAATATTATGATTATTATTACACATACAATTGTTATTATGCCTGGCTATTGTTGTTGCTGTTGTTGTTACTGTGCAATCTGTTTTTGGAAATCAATTAAAAATGATAATTAAGCTGTTTATGCACCAAGCACAGCAATCACTTGTATCCTTGCCCTCTGTTTGTTACACAAAAGAGCTTTTTATTAGGTTTGTGGCACTTTTATTCAAGCATCGCATCAAGCCAAAACAATATTTGAAATGATGCAACAGTTTAAAGACCACAATATTACCATTAGCTAGCTCGTATAGTTGTACAATTGTGAATTACACTTGTGTTCACAGCAAGCATTATGGCAAAAAAAGAAAAAAAGTTATAATGGAGAGAGATTCTAAAACTATCGTTTTCAAGCAATACGCATTACGTGCTGCAATTTCTTTCCAGTTTCTAGTGCCATTCGCAAACAGAAAGAGAGTGAAAGATAGAAAGCGCGCTCTGCATCATCATCGTTATCAAATGTGAAGCATGGAAACCGCTTGTGGCGCCACCACCAATACAAGCAGCAGCAGCACTTGCATTATTTTTACTATTATGATTATTGCAGCTGCAATAGCAAAAGCTAACTGCACTTGAGCTATATTATCATAATCCCAGTTGCAGCCAAACAACAACAACATTAGCACATCAACCCACGCTGCTTATACCCCATCTTAAGCGAGAGAGAGAAAGGGAACGAGAACGCTGAACAAATTTAAAATTCATTGAATTTGATGCGTGTCGATGTTGCTGTTGCTGGGGGCAATAACTATGGCTTATTGCCAGCACAGTCAAAGTTGTTTGGCTAGAATGCATTCCAAGCCATACACCCAACAGCCTTTGCCGCGAAGTCAATGCGGCAGTTCACCAAGCAATGTTTGAGTCAAAAAGGAAAGAAAACGATATAAATGTAAAACCCAAAAAAAAAAACATGCATTGTGAATCAGTTTCGGAAAACAGATAAACAAAATGGCGCTAGATCTTTAAGGCAACCCAAAAGGGAACTTTTCCACAAGTGTAAAGCAGTTTTAACTAAAAATAGTTTACTTTAACTTTAAAAGTCCTGCATTTAACTTTGCTTCTTAAGCACCTTTGGCGTTTGCATTTCAAATATTAATATATATAACCATGGCTCTGGCTCGACTTTATACTAGCCGGAATGGTGGGTAGCTGCACCCTAATGCAACTAATCTGCTGCTTCTAGTGGCGCACATTAAGTGTTGCCACGCTTTCGACTTTAATTTGAAAACATAAAGCATTGCTGCAGGTAGCAAGCTCTAAAAGTGGCAACAGGGGTAGCAAAAAAAAAAAAAGGCAGCGAGCAAAGTGCAGCCACTTGTGCCAGGCTACAACGACGAACACACGCAAATATTATACCATTAAAGCTAGCAGCCATTTTATGTTTTAGGTCCTGCACAGCCAGCCAACTAACCTCTAGCGACCACTTAAACCAAACACAAAAACCCAATGGAATCGTAAATACACAGAAACGCACTATTTTTCGGGCTAATGTTCATTAAGTTCTTCTGTTTCTTGTTATTGATTCCAAATATTTATACGTATAAGATATTCAAAGCTCAAGCATGGCATTTCCTCAGTAATTTAAAGCTTAAAAATACTACAATCCATTCCACTGTGCATCAGGTGGCATATGTATACGACCCGTATTAGCCCAGCAACTCGACTCGACTCTTGGCCAGCTCTCTCTACCTCTCAATGGGCCGGAATGCCAGGCTTAGCTTATTTATGTCACAAATATGAGCAGCAAGCAGAGCGTTCGAAGCGAATGAACACGTCTCGTTGTACGCAATGCCACGGCTGGTTAGCCTCGGCTCGCCTGGACATTTTCACCGCTGCCTGTAGTCGAGTGGTGGAGTGTTGGGCGGTAGAAACGACTGTTTTGCCACTTTGCATGCATCGCTGCGTGTTTGGCATATTTAACAAATTTTCACAAAAATAATAATGTAACGCCCAATGGTTGGCAACCCTTCTTTAAACCCAACTACTGTTACTGCTGCTGTTGTTGTTTTTGTGGCTGCGGTATTTGAATGCTCACACATTGGGTTAGATAGAGATAGACAGATAGAAGAGATGGCAAGCGGTGGCGTGCAGTCAGGCGGCAACCTGGTTAGCTGGGTAAAATCTAATCAAGCGCTGCGGCCAACAGCCAGCAGCAAACTTATCAATAAGCCACATACACTCACACAAATACACCAACGACAATCGAGTGAATAAAACCACCCAAGCCACCCAATACAAACGCATTTGCATGTATGGGTGACCAAAAAAAAAAAAAATGATTGTATATGTATACCATCATATAGTATATTACCTTTTGCCACCTAATGAAATTTCAGCGCAACGATATTTTCTCCTCTCTCCTCTTCCCTCCACCTTTTTGCATTATTAAATTTAATTTTGGGTCGAAAGCCAACGTGAAACGCGAACATCGAAAGAAATTATGGCAAATATTCTTATATTCATTTCATTTCAGTTCATTTTTCCCTTTCTCTTGCCATTTTTTTTGTGTGCATATAAAATTTAAATTTTAATCGCAAGCAGCACACACAAAAATTTTTGTATATTGGATTGAGCTTCAAGTGTGTGTGTGTGTGTGTGTGTCGAGCAGAAAAAGGACGTTAGAAAGGAGGAGGACTGACTGTAAAAAGAGAGCGAAAGCCGTAGAAATGGGCATCGTTTCGAGTGGTTTTTGAGTATTACTAGGAATAACAAGCAAAGCTACAACAACAATAGCTTTAAGAGAGCACAAAATTCCCTTTTGACTCATGTATTTTAGCAATAAGCGATCAAGTTAAAAGGTTTTAAATTGAGTTTAAAAGACTTTTGAGCAACAAAAACAAGCCCAAAAAAAGTAGCTTGAAGCTTTAAATTTAAAAAAAGATAGCAACCTTGGGCTTCCTTCTCTTTAATATGAATATTTCGCGATGCTTCGCTACTTTCGTTGTATCGTTTTGTAGCAGTAGCATTGTAAGGATGCTCCAATGCCATCTTTTGTATGTTTTTCAAGCATTTGGTGGCTTTCGCATCGTAGTCGAATTGGCAATCTACAGACAAAAGGACCCAATAGAACAACAACAGGCAAGAAGAAAAAACATCCTTAGCATATATCCTTTGGCCATGGGTTTTTAGCACTTTCTATCATGTTGCATAAACTTTGGCCAAAACGAAATTTACATTTTAATTGCAATTGAAATTTGTTGTTCGTCGTCCCTTGCATTTAATCTATATATATATTCGGCAGAAAATATTGAATATCAAGTGGTTGTTTGACAAAGGGGACAACTTACAAGCAGCTATACATACATATATCATGGATAATTGCTTGGGTAGCAAGTTTTTTCTCGCCCTTTTTTTTTTTGGCATAAATTTCCATTATGCCCATAACTGCCAACACTTTGGGTGTCGTCTCTTTTATGTGAAACCGCCCCCGTTGCAAGTAGCAAAAAGTTGAACATCAGTGAGAAAAGATATAAATTCAAACACTAAAACCGAGAAAACGAGCAATTTCAGCAAAGAAACTCAAACGCATTTATCACTATAACGCACAGTAAGGGGAGGCGAAATGTGAGGGAGAGGAGGATATAGTAACAAGACAATAGTTCACACAGGTTAATAAATCGATATGACATTTTGAGTCCTTTGGCTATTGCTACCAACCAACAACTAATACAAGCAACAACAAGCCAATAAAATGAGCCATTCTTTCGTTTTTCAACCCCTCCAGTACGTCTATGCAAGGGAAAGCAAAAAAAAAAATGAAAGAAAGAAACATTTGAGGCCATTTCAGCAACTGGGCCAACAACAGAAACAAATACATACAACACATACATAAATTTGCATGTAAGGGCAATAAAAAGGACATGCTTTCATGCCATACTATAAGAGACTGCACAGACACTAACAACAACAACAACGACAACGACAACAACAACAGCATAATCAAGAGCATAACAGTAACGAGGCGAATCCAAAAATTATTTGCATTTTTACACATTTTGAGGGTCATCCAAAAGGACAACAGCAACTACAACTACAACAACAAGATGACCATTTTTATATGCGGAGGGGTTAAAAACTTTTATCCAATATGATCGGACAATGCGTGTGTGTGTGTGTTTGTAACTGTGATAATGGGTTTCTGTGTCGGAACTTTCAACTTCCTTTATTGCATTTTATGGCACTTCTTATTATTATAAGTTTATACATATAAATATATATATATTTTTTTTGTTGCGTTGAACTTCGTTTAAGGATATTAGAATGTAGGTTTTTGCTGCTGTTGGATTATGATTATGACATCGATTCTTTTGCGTTTCGCATTCAAAAAAAAAAAGGAATTGAATTATACGCCGCATTCTGTGTGTCATAAACATGTGACATTTATGCAAATTGATGTTTGGGTTTATGCTTAAGTGAGTTTCTCTTCTTATTTTTTTTTCATTACATTCCAAGCAATGTTATAGAAAAAGTTCTGACTTGTTTACACATATTTTATGTACGATATAATACTTTACATATTTATTAAAATTTATGTTGGCTTGTGAATGCAAATACAACTTTAAGAGCCAACACACAAAATTGACCTTGCTGAACGTATTCATAAAAACTTTCGACTTGATACACATATTCTATATGTGGAATTCGTTATAAACAAGCATAGCTAAACACAGAGTGCACAGAGATATCTGCAAGTGAAATGTTAGCGTCAGACAAATGTCATTCAGTTGGACACTTCGTCAGTCAGTCAGTCAGTCACTGTGTGCAACAATGATTCACTCAGACTTGCAAAAACACACACACTGAGTCAGTGCCACTCAAAGAGAGAGAGAGAGAGAGAGAGAGAGAGAGAGGCTAGAGTATGCCTGCCACTTTGGGGGTCCTTTGCAGACGCGATACGTTTCTAGTCTGTTGGCAGGCAACAACAACAAACTGTAAAGTATTTCAGTGGAATACCAAAATTCATTTGCATAAAATTGCAGCTAGCGAGAGAGTAAGCGGGCTGAAAACAAAACAGGAACAGTGTGCACTATACGCAGTGTCGCCAGGATTAGAAATGGAACATCAGCTGTTATGTGGGCTGTCGGTGGGACGGGGGTAAGGGGGTAAGGGGTTTTGGCTATATGTGGGTAAATGGCACACGCGTGTTAAGCAAAAATGTGAATGTGAGAAAGTGCATTAGGCAACAACAACAACAACAACAACAAACAGACGAGAAGAGTGAGGGTTTGGAAAATGCAGAAAAAACTTTATACAGGCCATAGGCAATGTGGCTTTTGTGGCAATGCTTTTGTGAGCGTGTGTCCGTGTGTGTATGTGTGTGTGGCACGTTAGCAAGATCCCCTTTGACCCCCCTTTTTAAACTGCCGCGCTCTGCTGCGTTTTTGGGTCAAAGCAATTAAAGGTTATAAATTTCTCCCTGTGTGTGTGACTGCGAAAAATTACATTTCTTTTTTATGCGACTCGCACACAGAATATGCGAATATGCGAGTGGAAGAGAGCTTGTTTAAATAGGAATGGCTGTCACGTGCCGGCTACGTGGCCAGTTCATTTGGCGTTTAATTTAGCAGAAAATTAAAGTCCAGCTAACAAAATTTGCATGCCAGTTTGCCGGTTAGATTTATGAAGTGCATACAAATATAGCCAAAAAAAAAAAGAGGCTGCGAGAAATATTGCCCAAAAAGGATGCAGCGTTATTTGCGTAATGTGTTTGCTTAATGGGTTAGCTTAATAGACCTATTGATTTCCCAGTAAAACACACTTAAATGCCATATCTTGATGTTAATAAACAAAGGAAAAAAAATCAGAAACTCTTTAATTCACACTCATTTCACCTTCAGTTTCATGGCATACCAAAGAGCGAAAGAGTTATCTGCTTTCGCCAACGCATGTTTCCGGCTCAATTTAAAATTTTAATGTCAATTACCCCAGCAGCTTTTTATGAACTGCTTCGATGCTGCTGCTGCTGCTGCTTCTGCCGCTGTTGCTGCTGACATACTTCAGCAAAATGACCTCGCTTACCTATAGATACATATAGTATGTATGCATTTAAGAGAGATATCCATAAAAAAAGAGTGCAAGAAACAAAAGAAACATATGCCAAACATATTAAAAAGCATGTCAATGCCATTGTCTCGCGTACACCTGACGCATGTTGCCTGCCTGTTGGACACGCCCACTTTGTGCGCCCACTCTTGGCCACAATTTACACTTGACTTTAACATCATTAAGCCACATACGCATACGCACACATACATTTAACTTGTGGTAAAGTTGAACTTTTTTTTTGTATTCTTTTCCCTTGTTGATTTTGAGTGTTAACATAAAAAACAATCTGGCAACGGCAGAGTATGGCCAACTAAGATTTACATATATACAAAGAAAGTGGGTGACACAGAAAATACTTTAGCTTGATATGTTCAGCATCAGCTTTTGGACTGTGTTTCCTTGGTTTGAAAGTGTTGGCAATAAACCAAAGTAATTCTGTGCATACACACAAACCTTTAATATTTAAAAACTGTTCAAAGCATTCTTACTAGAATTTAGCCAACATTCGAAACACAAGCTGCATGATAGCATAACAATTAGTTAGCCTTAAGAACTAAAACTGAAGCCGAACGTTGATTGTTTCAAGCCAGTTAAAAGCCATTTTGGCAACACAAACTCACTCGATGTATTTTCGGTGAAAAGGGAGGCAATTTACTTAATGACAACTTGTGCTTGTCGAATTTTTGGTGGCCAATAAATTGCTTTAATTACCCCATTTTAAAGCACATCCCAAAGGGGAAGGGAGGAAAGGGGTTGTTGGCGGATGTCGTAATGTGCATGTAAGTTGGCGCCAGGCAGCACAAATTTTAGGGGCTTGCCCAGGGGACTCACACAGATAACACTCAACACAGAACATCAATAAGGAAGAGGGGGAGAGAGAGAGAGGGGAAAGAGTTGAATAAAGATGGACAGCATCAGTTGGCAAGGTTGGTGGGAGAATCAGGAGTTGCTGAAGCAGATGCTTGATGCCTGGCAATTGAGCGACTGTTGCATACCTGGCACTGTATACGGTGATGGATGCGACGATGGCAGCCAATATGCTGAATTTATTGGCGGATAGGATTTATGCGTGGCATGCAACGTCGGCTGTAAGGTTGTTGCTGATGCTGATGCCGGCAATGATGACGACGATGACGATGACGTTGTCGTTGTCGTTGCCGATGAGAAGCCAGCAACAGTCGATAAAGAAGATACAGAGACGATGGCAGAGGCAGAGGATGAAGACAATGCCGTCGCAATGTCGCTATTATTGGATAAATTCTCAATTACTGACGATAATTGACTGCTGCTGGCGTTGTTGATGCTGCTGTTGATGATGATGTTGCTGGCGTGAATGTTGCTGCTGTTGCCATTCTCTGAGGCTGCTGCTGCTGCTGCTTCTTCTGCTGTTGAGGCTTGGCTATTTGCGAAACCAATTGCAGTTGAATTATTTATCATGTCAGATGGCGGACGTCGATTTGGCGAACGGCGACGACGAAGAAGAGAAAATTCTTGAAAAAAATACTTTTACACGCACACACACACACACACACACAATACACATACACACAGCGTTAAAGAATACAACAGTTGAAATGCCAAAAGTAGTAAAAATCGAGAGAGCAAGTGTGAGAGATTCGAGTGAGTGGAAAATTCGTTAAGCAAATATCATAAATATTAAATATGACAATCACATCGAGAGCAACAACAACAACGAGAACAACAGCGTTGACTTTATAAACAATTAACACTTTAATTTTTTGATTATTTTTGTTGAATTTATATATTTTCCCAATAATCTATTTGATTTGATTGGATTTGATTAAGTACGGATTTTTTATTAGATTTTTTTTTTATATTCGCTTTCTATATATATAAATATTTATATATTTTTTTTTAGGCACACCACAATGAGAATAGTTTTTTGTTTTATTTAAACGTTTAACGTTGAACAATTAGAGAATAACAAAGATTGAATGTTTTTATTAAACTGATTTGCATTTGAACAACAATTAACATTTATTCATTTAATATGTTTGACACTGCATTTAGTTAAATGTTCGCACTTTTAGCAGTTGTTTTAGTTTTTGGTATTGGATTTGGTTTATTTTTATTGGAATTTCTCTTAACGAGCAATTGCTTGCATTGAGTTTTTCCTTTAGATTGCGATTGCAGGCCTTACGTTAATCAAGTGCTGCTTTTATAGTTCGAATATATATATATATATATGCAGTATATTGACGAGATTTACTGTCGCTAATTATAGTTGGGGAACGCAGACAGCCAAAGGAGATAAAAGGCAACAGCAGACAAAAGGTATTCGGCATTTAATTGCAATCGAGCTCTCAAATGGAGAGAGAAACGAGACTATGATAAGAAATAGGCAATTGATTTGCTTCTTCTTGGACATAGGGTGGGTCAAGGCTATAATTTGCCTACTACTTCTATCGTTTGTCTTGTTATCAAGTAAACATTATCATTAACCATTAAGTAAAGAAAACTTACATATCTTTTTATAGCTGCTTTGCCTTTTACAGACTTTTTAGAACTTTATTTCGAATCGCACCCTGTTTGTTAGAGTATTATTTTTTTTATAGCTTCAATTTTACGGCATGCGTCGTTGCATAGCGATTAAAATTTAATTTCAGGCTAAATCGATTTATTTCAACTTTGTTTTTTTACATATACACTACATCTATATATATATATTTATTTTATTTTTTAGCAGCGGCAGCAGCGCAACAATGAAGCAGGAGCACAGTTCGCATGCCGTGTATAAATATATATATATAAAAAACGAAACTCGCGCGTATTGGCAAAAATCAAATGGCTAAAAATAAATTGACATCAATCAGCGACACGGCAAAATGCTAAGGGGTAGGGAAACTGCAACTAATTAAGCAACGTCACATGCAAAACAATACAAAACACACGAACCGGCAAACTGTTCAAGAATTGCTACAGATTGTATTGGAATTTAGCTCGCGATCAGAGTTTTCAACTGATTGACGTTGAAACAGCAACTAATCGCAGTTAACATATGGAGAAATATTGTGAGTTGGATTTGAACGCAAAGTGCAAAACTCAACACTTAACTAAACACAACTCATCTTGATCTCAACTCATCAGCATCAACATCATCATCGTCATCGTCATATATCTAAGGTGTTAAAAAGGTTCTTTGGGGCGGACTTAACTGGAAAAACTTGATTTACAACTAGTTTGCTTGTGCTCTCTATTAAATGAGTTTAAATGTTACGTTTTGTTGGCCTTTTATGTTATTCTTTCGCTTGTTGCAATTTGTTGTTGCTAATGAGTTAATTAACACATTTTGCATGAGTTTTTTTTTCTCCATTCTGTTTTTGTTAAGGTAAACTTCGTAATACACTATTATTGCATGTACGCTAATTATGATTAGAAGCAAATTGTGAGAATGCGAACAGAAGAAACGATAGGAGAAAGAAAGATTGAATATTCAAAAGAGTGCAAATGGAAGATTGTTTAGAGTTTTGAGAGAAAGGTTTCACTAAAAAAGTATTAAACAATTCGCAGCAAATTACATTGTTTCAATATTAAACATCACACAACAGCTTAAAACAAACCTTCGTCAATGAAATATGCAAATATCAGTTTGGTATAAACTTTAGCTCAAGGTTCTTTTGGCTATGACTGCTTGGTTTTGTACAAATGCCTTCCGGTAATTTCCAGCCACATTTTACATTTCAACGCGACAACACAAACTCACTTCTTTACATGGGTTGTTAGTATGTGTGTGTACTTGACTCTTGCCATAATGGCTAATTTGAATTTTTATCATGTTTACAAGCAAACAATACGTGCATCATCATTCTGAGGGCAGAGCGAGGCAGAGAGAGATACGAAGAAAAAGTCAAGAAACGACAACGTTTCGACTCCTTTTAAATCTTACACTCCCCCCCTCTTGCACAAGCAACTAGCTAGCACAACATTTGCATATCGATTTCATATGCGGCATTATAACTCCTCTCTCTCTCTCTCGCTTCTTTTGATAAATGCAAATACAATCCATTTTGAATATTTTCTTGGATGCGCGGCGTTCGCAAATTGTGTGGAATAACCATGAAAATGTTTACATGTCGTCTGCCTTTTTCTGCCCTTTCCCTTTTTCCCCTCACCACACATGCTGCATTTCTGGCGCACCCTCAAGTATGCAGCGCCAAAAAAAAAAACACACACACACATTTGACATTACGTATTTGCAAATTTAATAACACCCCCGAAAAAAGTAAGTAAAATGAGTAAAAGAATAAGACTGACAGACGAACTGACTGACGCCAGCCAAATGTTGACATCGTCTTTGTTGTTGTCTGTTCGAGAAGTTTGCTAGCATGCAAATTGCACTGATTACCACACGTTGCACTTTTCATTCTTGCTACCCTGCGCTGCCACCAAACACTTTGCCGCCCGCTTTGCACTTTGCTTACTCATTTGATTTGGTTGCAGTTTTCTTGTCTCTATAGCAAGCACTTTTCATGTTTTCTCTCCCTGTGCAAATGCAAATCGACTTTATAGCCGGCACTTTTTCCTAATGTTTCTGTGGTTTGTTGACTGCCTGAGCTTGGTCTCCACACTTGAGGTATTTATATAACCTGCTTGGGTTGTTTGCTGTTTATGGAGCAGGGTCAGCGGGGCCATCAAATTTAACTGCATTTGAGGCAATTCAAAGTGGAAATGAGGCGTCATTTGTTGTGTTTTTCAAGTAGTGTAGCAGCAAAGTGCTAGCTTTTACAACAAACTGCAGACAACTACAAAATGGCGTGTTGCATGAGAGAGAGAAAGAGAGGCAAAGTGTATTTGTGTAGTTAGTAAATGATATTAGGGTTAAGCTTAATGATGAAATAGAACTTTATTGTTACTAAACAAGTCTCTTTATGTAGCATTAAAACAAATTTTTATGATACTTGCTGCAATAAGTTTTCATCTATTATCTATGCTTAAAAATCAATTCTCTAAAGATTTGTATGCCCAAACAAAATCCCAATACTCCTCTGCTGTCAAAAAATAGACATGACAAGCCACATGCACAGCCTTCATCATTGCCGCACTTTATTCGAGACAGCATTGAGCACTTTCTTAGCCCGAAACTCACTTTGTATGCTGCTGCTGCTGGGGCAACTGCAAAGCACTTGAAGCTTGAAGCCCTTAAACGACATGAAACAACACACACACAGACAGACAGACAATCGCACACACTTGAAGACACCAAAACCCCAAAAACCAATCAAAGGTTGCTTTTTCTCTTGGCTGCTGCTTGGCGACGCGATTGTCAAAAAGAAAAAGAAGAAGTAGAAGAAACAGCATGCAACAACACAGTAGTAGAGATGAGGACTGACTCTGTGAGAAGCAGCCAGCAGCAAAGGATCTGAAACAGGAAACAAAACTCGGCGACTCACTCAAGCATTTTATTAAATTGCCACCTTCCGTTTGTTGTTGTTGCTGTTGCTGCTGCTTGGCTCCAACTGTTGTCTGCAACTGTCTTTTATTTTCGATTTCTAGGCATAAACCAACACAGATACAACCAACCACCCACCCACCCACACACAGGCAGACATTTGAAATAAACAAAAAAAAGGGGAAGAAAAAAATACTTGTATATATTTTTGCCATCTTTTTCTATTATATCGTTTCCGCTGTTTGGCATAAATTTAGGTGCGCGGCGACCTAAGTGAAAACTTTTGCTATTTTTTATGCTTATTGCAAGAGTTTCTGTATTTTTTTATTCGTTTTGTTTTTTAGTTCTGTTGTTATTTTTTGAGGTTAAAGTGCCAAATCACACGAAATACATACAGAAAATATAACTAACAACAACAAAAACAACAGCAAAGGGCAACTAAAATTGTCTAGTTTGTCTTTTGGCTTTTGTGTTGCGATATTGAAATGCGATTGCAGCAAGCAAGCACTATATATAATATACGTCTATAATGCGGCAAATGTTGGAGTTTGTCCAAAATGCATTTACATTTGCATTGGCTGCTTTAGGCGCATTGCGGGCGTTGCCTTTTAAGCTTATCTGAAATGAAAACTCAAACACGACAACAGCAAATGCAACCACAAATATTAAAAAAAAGGGTAACAAATGCTTTTAACAAAACTAATTATAGCTTAAAGTCAGCGAAAGCAACACTAAATTATATGATTATATAATTGTGTTCCCCAAGATTGAAAGAAGCTCGAAAGCTGATAAGAACAATCGTTTTATTAAAAACGTTGTTGGCGAATACTCTAATTAAACATTTCAGACCGGAAAGCAGGCAGTAGTTTACCTCAAAAAACAGCCAACTTTTAGCTATTCAAACTGAATTCAATTAGCATTAGTTTTTGAAGCGAACACGAAAGCCATTCACTATTAAAAGCAGCCAAAAAAATTTTAAGAGTAGCTTATACAAAATATATATATAGAAAAAATTAAGCATACGCCATGTTGGACAAGCGTAATTACACGCATAGAGCGAATGGCTGGGGTGCAACGGATGCTGGCATGTCAAAAACTTTCTTTAGCTTCTGCTGCTCCTGCATTTTTTTTTTTTTAAGCTGCATTTTGTAGCATGCTACAACTTGTTAACAATACGCGCCGCTAGAGGTCGCCAATTAAAAAATTGCTATGGCAGAGAGCTTTTCCACCCTCACCCTTCGCCTTGTGTGTGTGTGGGGCGAGGGAAAAGTCAACATTTTTGTGGTCACTTAAGCAGATTAATTTCATGGGTATATTTAAAAGAGAAGAAGCTGCCAACGCGTGAGGGGTTTGTGGAAAAGTGCAACGGGCCAAAAAAAAAAAAAATTAACATAAATTAAATTTTTGTGCATTGAAACTTTTGCTGCTTTTCTTTATTTTAACGTTGCTTGCTCCCTCTCTGTGACCTTCCTCTCTCTCTCTCTCTCTCTCTCTCTCTCTCTCTGCCAC
Organism: Scaptomyza caliginosa; assembly: GCA_035044725.1. Lineage (NCBI taxonomy): Eukaryota > Metazoa > Arthropoda > Insecta > Diptera > Drosophilidae > Scaptomyza > Scaptomyza caliginosa. Next base: position 1,577,464 of record JAWNNR010000413.1, read on the forward strand.
ATAATTGATGGTTTTTAATTAACTGCCAAAGTGACCGACACGCAACTGACAGAAAAGCCTCCAAAAAACCGAAAAACCAATGAAAAAAGAAAATCGCCAAAGTGAAAAGTGTCGAAAAAGAAAAGGGGTTTTCAATGTGTGTGTGCGTGTGTGTGTGGTATGGTCTGTCCATCGATGGAAAGTCACACAGCATGATTTCCACCCCCGCACTGGCATGCCAATAAAAGCTGTCAAATACCATTGCATGCTTTTAGGCAGTGCCAAATATTTGACACATACAGTTAATTTGAGAGTGAAACAAAGTATACGACCCATGTTACATTAGCAATCGCGATCAATATGTTGACGGATTTTTACTAAATTAAATTACTAAATTTACTTAATTAATTGACAAATAGATTGATGGGCAACCAAACACTTTGAAATTTTTTAATAAAATATATACATTTTACAACTTACCATTGCGATTCTCGCTATCGGCGGGTTTCATTTGTATGGGATGATACATCTGCAAATAGAAGTAAATATTAAAAGAGTTAGTAAGAGAAAGGCTGTAACCCGTTAAGCTTATGAAAAATTGTTTACAGTTTACAACCACTTTAGAGCAACTTAATTTGGCTGCGTTTAATCTTACTTTTGATATATTGGTTAACGCTTAGGGCAGGAGAAACAGCAGCAGCAGCAACAACAAACCAAAAGTCCGCGATTAATTTGCCTTAGCATTTTGGCGCAATGCAATCCAACACACCAATTTGGCCAAGTTGTGTGTGTCAGTGTGTGTGGAAAGTCAAGCCCATTTATATATATATATATTTACTGCTGCAGAGCCCTATCTAGTTACTCCTCTTCTTTTGTTTAGTCGTTGTTGTTGTTGTTGAAAGTCGCTTAAGCTGCATAATGAATGAATGCAGTAAAAGAGAGAGAGAGAGAGAGGACAAGCTGCTTTCTAACTGGCCCGCCAAATCCTCGACTAAAGCCAAACACATTTATTCAGCGGTCACAGCGGCAGCAACAGCAACAATTACCGGCACCTTTTAGGCAGCTCTCTCTCTCTCTCTCTCTCTTCTACGTCTCTGGTTTAAACCTAAAATATGCGTTCGCATTTCGCGTTAGTTGCAGCAGGAGCAGAAGCAGCAACGTTTTAAATGTAATTTTTCGCACAGCGTCTTCTAATTAAAACAAGCTTAAAGCGCCCGCAAAACGTGCCGCAGCAAGAGGTCAGCAAAAGAGAGAGAGGGGTAAAAGAAGAAGATTGCTGCAACAAACTGTGGCCTCGCTGGAGTAGAGAAACTTCCGTCGCCAAGTCTTGGTGCGCTCAGGGGCTAATGGCCCATGATTTATTGGCGACGAGGACATTCTGCGTTTATAAGGCAGCAAACGTCCTTGTGTCCCTGTGCTTGCCACAAACCCCTAACCCCCTTCCAACTCATTCTCGCTTTCCCTTTTGGGCGCTGGCTCGTAAATAATGCACGCAACTCGCGACTTGCTACAAATTGCACTCGTCCAAGTCTACACAACCTGCCATTTGTTGTTTTTCTCTTCTTTTTTCTTACTCGCTGTTGTTGTTGTGTTTTATGGCAGGCCATGCCCCCTTTTTTTCATCGTTTCCAAACTAACCTGGCCAATAAGCAGCTGGGTATCGTGGCCTAATTGTTTGGATTCTTAGTTGGTTAGTAGAAACTTTCTTTAAATAAATCAGAGTTATCGTTAAGTAACAATTCTATTCAGCTGTCAATTTTATGCATTTCCACAGCAAAGTTGTCAATTTGCTTTTGCATACTCCTGGCATAAACCACAAGCAGCAAAGTTTACTTCAACTCTTTTCAATTCTTTTCTTAATATATCTCAACTGGCAGTTTTACTAAAAAAATATATATACATTTATATCGCAGCTGCGCCGAATTCTTTTCTCGTCACACGTTACATGCAAGTTATGTCAGATTTATGTTTTCTTACTTTTTGGCTAAAAATGTCGCCCGACACAAAGCATTGTTGTCTGTATGCTGACTATCTAGCCTTACCTAACCCTAATCCAATACAACATACAACCCTTTACTCCCTATACCCGTTTTTGACATAGAAAATAATATTATTCATGCTGATTTGATGGTGCAATAGAGAGAGAGAGAGAGAGAGAGAGGGAGTAAAAAAAGGGATGCAGGGAATAAAATAACAACGAAAATGTCGTTCGTTTCGCCATTTTTATTCCTTTTCGCTGACGTTGTCTGTATGTTTAACCGCCCCTTCGTAGTTGGATGGGTTCCTTTGCTGACAACTTTAGGTTTGGTTGCTGTTGCAGCAGCACAAGACTCCAAAGCGCAAATTGACATTTTTGTGCCGGTGGTTTTTTCGGTTTTGGTCTTTGCAACAAAAACTTTTGGCGCGTGTCTTGTGCTAACAATTTTTGAACATTCTTTTTTTTCTCCCTGCGCATACTTTTTAAGCTGCCATGGGCTAAACTTTGAAATTACTTGCAACTTGAGAGAGTGTTGCACAGAGGGAAAATAAATCAAGTAAAAGAATATTTATTGGAAAATGGCAAAAATATTGAGAAACTGTAGGCAAGTTGCAGGGCATTGTTGGGTTTCGAATCAAACTCTTTAAAAAGGGCATCCAAATAGTCATGCTTTTCTTTCTCTTCACTCCAGTTGGGTATTTATTTTGTTGTTATTGTTGTGTTTGCCGGAGGATTTGCTATGCATTTTTTGTGCTGCGTCATGCTCGTTTGTTGTTGTTGTTGTCAGTCGCCGCGCGCCAGTCAATCTGTCAGTCACGCAGTCAGTTAGCCAGAGTAATGAAGGCAGCAAATGCGATGCTGAAAATTTCTGGCAGCTATTTCCGCTTACTCATAAATGTTGTTGTTGTTGCTGCTGTGTTGCATGATTGCGTTTATGATAAGTTGATGTGGCATCAAGGATTTTATACTTTTATGCATAATCAGCAGGCAAAAACAAAAAAAAAACGCAGTTTTTGCAATTAAAAGCTGTCTATAAAGTTGGCAGACTCAATAAATGCTGCACATGACTGATTAGAGAATCATATAACCCTTGAAAAGTGTATGAGAACTTACCCCATTCAGCGTTTTCACATTGTGAAGTGCGTCCTGAGCTTTAAGTGCGGCACGGCGCGTATAAAACGTCACAAAGCAGCAACCTGAAAAAGGGAAAAAAAAAAGGAGAAATATTGAGATTAGCATAAGGGTTAAATTGGAGTCTATATACGCAGAAGAATTATGAAAATTATTATTAGCAGAGGCAGGCAACGGCAGGCAAGCACAAAATGTCAACACAAATGTGTTAAACATGGCAACACTAAATTAAACATTATGGCCAAACCTTAACGCCAGCCCTTTTGCTACCCCTTAATACAAAAGGGTTTGCGCTTTAAGTGTGTGACGGCTTAAGGGTTGAGGGTGTTGTTTTTAGGTGTTGCAATTTATGTTAGAAGGGGTGCAGAAGGCAAGCAGGCAAGAGCTCAATTTCACTTTTAATAACAATCAAGTCTTTTTCAATTCATTCTTTATTTTGTTTTTGTTTCGGATAGTGCATGCCGTGGCATGTTTATTTGCCATCTTTCTACCTGACAAATTTTATTTGCATTTTGCAGTTTGGCAGCACTAAAACCTAGCCATTTTTTTCGTATATCCAATACAGCTGAAGTTTTTTTTCTGTGCTTTTGGTTTAACACAGAAAATCTGTGGCCAGGCTTTTGGGCGAGTAGACCGAATAAAAACCCTAAGCTTTAGTTGAAATCCATTTCCGGCTTGCGCACATATTTCATTTAACGTTGCTTGATTACCCTTTCCGCCCCCCTTTTTGTAGCGAGTTCATTTGGTATGCTGTGCTCTGGATATACAAACTATTTGTTTTCTTATTTTGTTTTTCTTTAGATTTTCCTTGTTCGAAACTGTGAGTACCAAACTTAATATGGCATAGTTGCATACTGCAATTACCGGTTATATCGGCAATGTTGCCTCGCATTTATCCAAGCGTAATGCGTTGCGGTGGGCTGAAACAACACCTCACTCACCCTCTCTCTCTATCCCTCTTACGCTATTTACACACCTGGCCACACACTTGGATAATTCAATCTGCCGCTGTTTTTACGCCATTTTGCCGACTGACTGCCGGCCAAAGCGGGCAACATTTTTCCACAATTTTTCACATATTTGCAAATATTTTCATTTCGCGTTTTGGTTTAGGGCTGTATCCGGTTTCGTATACAATAACAGGGTTTTAGAGTGGTAGGCAAATGCCGATGCCAACGGGCACGCCGCAACGGATGTGTGAGAATTATGCGTTTGGTTTTTCTCTCTCTCTCTATTTTTATCGTCTGTTGCAAGCTGCAAGCGAAAGCTTAAAGCGCTCCTTTAAAGTAAACAAGAGTATCGCATTCCACACTGGGACAAGAAACAAGAACTGAAGAAGCTGAACTTCTTGTGCAATCAGAGATTAAATATCACTTAAAATTAAACTAGCGTTAAATGTAACAAATGAAAGAAAAATCGAAACGATTTCAAATGCAATAAAATATATATCCAGTGTACACGAGGCGAAACCAAAGACGCAAAACCAATTGCGCGATAACCAAGAAAGCAGAAACAGAAGCAAAAGCAAAAGCAGAAGGCAGCAAGACAGCAAGGCAATAGCAACAAGAAAAATCTCTCAATTCCCATTATGTGCATGTCAACTGCAGTTAGAATCAAAGCACCAAAACAAGACAAACAACCGTGAATGGGAAGAGCGGGAGAGCAAGTAAACGCGAGCACGGTTAAAGCTTTTTGGAAACAATGCGGATAAAGTAACAACAAAACCAGCGGCAAAAGCTGAAAACGACATCCAGTCACGTTTTTGGACAAAAACTTAATCCAGGCGTTGGGGCTGAAAGGGTACGTTTGTACGTTAGATATACGCTCTCTCTCTTTTACTCTTTGTGAGTTTAAGATGTGAAATCGAGAGCCGCTTCTGCCCCAGACAAGACGTGCCAAAGTCCAGTAAACGGGATAAAGAATACACACACACACACACACACACGAGTAGAGCAAAAAGAAAGGATGAAACGTATTAATCGAAGTTAAATAAATCAATGTCATTAAAGTTGGGCAGCAGAGATTTACTGGCTGAATGCGAGAAGAACAAGTAAGGAGAAACTCACTATAAAAACTGACAGAGATAGCAACAGTATCCACAAACAACAACAACAGCAAGAAATGCAATTGCAATCGAATTTAGTTTATGGCTTAAATCTACACTTGCTACCCCCAACCACCCATTGGTAGCACATAGCGAAAGTGACAAACGTTTGGCAATAGTTTAGTGGGTGCCAAAAGTCATGACCAAAAATACCACAGGCAAAGAAGAAGAAGAAGAAAAAAACGTTAAAAACGAGTCTTTGAAATTGAAATGCTTTTTCGAGAATTAAGTGAAATTTTATGCATTTTTCACGCTCTGCGAGCGGCTAAATAAAAATGTCAAGAACACGGGAATAGGGAGATGCGGGAGAGAGAGCGGAAGAAGGCCAATGATGACGGCAGAGATAAGTGCGTTAGTTTGCTTTCTTCTATTATTTTTTTCCCCTTTTTTCGGTTGACAGCGGACAGCTGGGCAGGCAGTGAAAAGAGATTCAGACCCAGTCACAGTTACAACGACAATAAGCTTTTCAAAATAAACTTCGCAAGCTTTCTCGCTCGCACACACTCTCACACTTTCTCTCTGCCGCACAGCAGGCAGCTGTCCGCCTTCTTTTCATCTGTCTCTCCCTTTGAATGACTGAATATTATTATTTCTATTCTTCATCTGCTTTCTTTTTTTATACAAGAGATTTGGTCAGCGCGAGTTAAGTTTTTTATATGCCCATAAATCATATTTAGAGCAAACGATAAAAAAGGTGAAGGTGGCAGTAAAAGCTCTTAATGCCATTGCCTTAAAGTGGAATATTTTTTTTTTTTTGGTTTTTTGAATAAGAATTTTCGTATGAAACTCGTTCACTTGCATCTTCTTAAGGTATGAAGCTTTCTAATTGAGTAATCGCTTCAGTGTGGCATAAACAGTTTGTCATTCATTGACTAATTTATGGCGCAACCGTTTTCTCCCAAAGAGGGGGCGTGGTTAAGGGTTTAGGGATTTTGCCGCTTCACAAACTTTTTGCACCGAAAATGCGCCCAAAAACATTTTACAACAACTTTAGAGCCCATCAAATTAAATGCTTTGGCCAAACACGTACACACACACACACCCACACACACACACACGCACACAAAACAGCATGCGCTTTACACCTGAACAAACTGAAAGAGAACCGCAAAAGCCGTTGCTCGCCCTCCCTCTCCCTCTCTCTATCACTCTCTCTTTTGGTTTACAGTTACTGCGCTCACCGCAAGCGCTAATAAATTATGAGTCGAGAGCTTAAACCTTCTCTCTCTCTCTCTCTCTCTTTCGCTCTATCGCGCTATCGTTGGGCTATCAGCTAGCCGCAGAGCAGAGCTAAGAAGAACCACAGTAAAACCGCAATAACAACACCCGCAAACAACATTGAAAATCCAGTGGAAAAAGTAACTGGCCGCTAACGAAATTTAGTGTGAAAGAAAAGCAAGTTTTTAGCCAAAAGGCATTAGCCCAGAAATATAAAAGCGAGCAGAATTCCAAAGCGCCAAAAAACTTTTACAACAAAACGCAAAGGAAATGTTTTTGCTGTTGTTGTTATTTTTGTGTTCAAGTACTGGGCGGGTTATTTACGACTTTCTGGTTCAGAGGTCATCGTCGCGCTTAAAAGTGTCATTTCCCATTTTTGGTTAGCGCAAAGTCGAGAGTTCTGTGCTTTTTTGTTTTTTGTTGGCTTTTGCCTCTAAGCGTTTTACCATCAAAATGCAACAGTCAAAATCGAGAGGAGCAAGTGGTGCAAGGATTTCGTATAACTTTTTGTCGCAGCCAAGATGCAAGTTACAAGCAGCAAAAACAACAATATAGAGAAATAAGAACCTAAACTGGGTTACAAGCCATTCTAAATGTTAATGTTTTGTGGCAGGAAGTCCAAAGAAAAGTAATGTTTACAGGGTATTTGTTAGTTAAGTTTTCTCAACTCTTTTAATCTTTTTGGGTCAGTGTAAAACACGTTTCCCTCTTTCTCTTTGTCCTAGCGTATTTTGTTTTGTCGGCATTTGACAGTTGCCCGGCATAAATAATAACTTTCGAATGCAATTTGTGTCGAATTGACTGTGTGTGTGCATGTGTGTGTGTGTGTGTTTGTGGCATGGCGCGCTTTTAAGCTCAAGTGACAAACAGAAGCAGCAGCAACAACAACAACAAGAAAACACACATGTGTTTGTGATATAGGCAGGCACTTAGCCGAAAAGTTGCTGTTCCCCACACCCACACTCCATCTCTCTCTCTCTCTCTGTCTTTCGCCACAGCAGTCGCTGTGTCTCACTGTCATAAATCATCAACACAACGCGCCACTTAAGTGTGTCCTAAAACTGTTTGCGCTTTTACTTTGTCACACACACACACACGTTCTCTCTCACTGCCACGCCCATCGATGACAAGCTGCTGACCATGCACACGCCCACAGCTTCAAAGCAGCGGCCGTCTGCCTGTCAACGGCAGCCAAAACCAAACGTAATACAATGAGAGATGAAGAGGAGAGCTTGAGAGAGATGTGAAACAGAAAACGGATAACAATGGACAGTGTCTAAATAAAAATACAAATGCTAAAGTTATGTAAAAAAAAGACTGCAAATGACACTAGCAACAATAGACTGAAAAGCTATCTCATAAAAACTCTTCAATTTATACAATAAATACACAAGTGCTTAATCATTTCTACATTTTTCAATGGTATGCGTGCCACTGTGCTTGCAGCGCACAGATCAAGCGAGAGAGAGAGAGAGCTTTTGATTGTACAGTTACTGTACTCATCTTCATTCCTTTTGACACTCACCTTTGCTTATGCCCGTAGCCTTGTCACGCAGCACATTTATTGAATGCACCGGTCCATATTCCTCAAACATTTCACGCAATTGCGCCTCATCCATTGATTTGGGCACCTGGCCAACGAACATTTTAATATTATCGGGATCGGGCTCCTTCTCGCCGTAGGTAACAACAGCAGAGTCCGAATCAAGGCGATAACACGAATCATCATCCATGCTCACAACATTACGATTGGCGCTGCACGAGTTATTGTTGTTGTTTAGCAAATTAGCAGACATAATGTTGTTGTTGCTGGTATTGCTGTTGCTGTTGCCGCTGCCAAAGGGTATGCCGGTGAGTGAGTTGTTGCTGCCAACAAGGCTTGAGTTGTTATTGCTGCTGCTGCTATTGTTGTTGTTGTTGTTTAGCAGCGAGTTGTTATTGTTGTTGCTATGTATTGGGCTGTTTGGCAGACTGTTGGTGGCGCTGCTGCTCTTATCGCTCATTCCAAATGCACTGCAAAAGAACAAAGACAAATAGAGAGAGAGAGAGAGAGATTAGTTAAAAGCTTTGTCATCAACATTTACAGTTAGTTGTGTAGTTGTAGGTGTAAACAGTTAGATTTGGCACACTCTTTCACTTACTCCATGTACATGTCGGTGTTTTTTTCAGAGAAATCAAAAATCATGCGGCGATTGCCCATAAACGAAGTGCGACTGCTAAACATATTGATATTTATTAACGTTTCGATTTAACAACAAAGGGTATCGCGTACTAGAGAGCAAAACGGACGCACAATTAATTGTCGAAAAAGCAATCTAAAATATATATATGTATATATTATCCATGTAACACTGTAAACACAGTAAACTACAAATGGGCACTAATTAAAAATTGGTCACAAAATTTTCCACGCACGCGCAGCTCAAATCAAACACTTCCTTCATTGGCAACCGTCCAAGAACAAATGATCGAGTTGAGACAAAACAGTTAATCACATGCCTGGCGGACTGGAAGGAATGGAATGTGCGCAGGTGCAGCCTACTAGCTGAGAGAGTGAGAGGAGAGCTAAGCTTTGAGCAAATAACGGTTGTTTGCAAGTGCGTAGTTTAGTTTCTGGCGTTTCATTAAAATTCTTTTTTTAGTTTTACTTTGAACTCTTATCCTTTAAAAGCTATTTAAACATGCAAATGACTTTGGCGTTTACCATTTTTATTCAAAAGTCAACCTAAAGCGCAATGCGATAACAAAAAGCGAAACGACTTTGCTCTATTAACGATTCGCACACACCCAGTTTGTTCCATGCATTTTCTTGACCCTATTATGCTAGTTTTTTATTCACAGCGTCTTCTTCTTTAGGTGTTTAAACACTTGCAGTTGACCCAATTTGCGTCTATTTACATTAGCAAATGGCCATTAGGTAAATGCTTTTTGAGGTTTGTTCAAGCTGCAAATCGTTGGGTAAACAAAGCAAAAAGTTCACTCAACCCAATGGAAAAAAGGAGGAAGAGTGTGTGTGTGATTAAGCGCATTAAAGTGAAAAAGCCATAAAGCATATCTGTTACACATGTAATTAAAACAAAACAAAAGGATTTTTCTCTTTTTCAACTCAGCTTCAAATAACTGTTCTTTGCTTGCTCTCACACTTCCAGGCTCTCTCTCTCTCTCTCTGTCACTCACGCTCAGCAGCCTTTTGTAATTTTCTGCTCATTTCATTTGACAAGTTTCACTTTTATGTTGTTGCCTGCTGCTTCAACTACTTCTACTTTCTTTGTTGCATTTTGTAATTTGTAATTTGAACTTTGTTCTTTTGTTGTTGTTTTTGTTGTTGCTTTGCACACAAACTTTTCAACTCTCTTACTTCCACTCACACTCGATTGTCTCATTTAACCCGCTCTTAGCTTTTTGCACTTTGTTGCTATTTTGTTTCACTTTTCGTTCCTCATTGTGCTTATTGTTCTCGTTGCAGTTGAATGCTTTTGCATTAGAAGCTCAAACATTTGACACAATTATTGCATTGTGCCAACCCAATATATTTATAAACAACTTTATTTACTACAATTTTTATACATCTCTCTCTCTCTCTCTCTATGTGTGTGCAATGCAACTGAGTAACAACAACAAGTAAAAGCTTGTTGTGCATTTCTTTCAAAGTTCAAACTGCAATTCATCTTCATCCACATCATCAAACGAACAAGTTGAGGGGGAAAGAAGAGAGAGGAGGAATGAAACTGAGATCAACATTAATATCATGAAAAAGTTTACTTCGACTATCGCCATAACAAGACTATCGCATTTATTTCGATAAAAGTTACAGTTACATATTTAAATACCCTGCAGCAAGTCAAGTGAACAGCAAAGGGTATATCGATTTGATGGAGATGGAAAAATATGTCATTAGTCGCATTCATCTTCATTTGTCTACGCAGTTGAATAAAACGTAGCAAAGAAAAAGTATAAATCTTAACCCAAAGCTGTCAACAATTTAGCCAAATTATCCTGGGAGTAGCAGGAAAGTTGGCATAAAAAAAAAGGTTTGGGTCTCTTTCTCTCCCGCTTCTTTCCCTCACAAACCTTTGCTAATTTGCTTGATTACTCTGGAGTATTCATGATGGAGAGCAAAAATATTTGAAATCTATTAAAAAAAAGTTTCTTGTGAAAGGAAACGGGAATTGTGCTATCGGACAGAGAATCACTTGTCACTCTTTGCCTCCCTCTCTCTCTCTCTTCCTCCTTCTGTTTATCTGACAGACAGAACACAAAAGTCAAACTGTAAGAGTAAAAGTAGCAAATTTGTTGTACAACTTTTTCTTGTCTATTCCTTCTTCTTTTCTTTTTGTGCTCCGTCGAGGTAACTAAAACTGAAGGTAAATTTAAAGTGTCTGCTCTACAAATCAAGTGCAAAACTGTACTGGAAATAAAAGGAGAGAAAAAAAACTAAAACAACTTGTTGTAGTTTTGCTGCTGCTCAACAAAAGAACTTGATTCTAGTGATGTTCTTGCTCGTCGTCCTCTTTGCTTTATTATTGCAACGCATGCTTCATAATATCAATTTGTTGTAAGCTTTTTTGAGTTGGAGGCTAGAAGAGACTTTTATAAATCAATGCGAAGCGCTCAAGTGGAATTTTGTTGGTTAAAAGCTTAAAGCTTGCTTATGGTTAGCTTAACAGTGTTAGGGTGTCAGACAGTAGATTAGAGCTTGTGTTGACTCTCCAAGCTTTAGTTTGTGATAGCACTAAGAAAGAAAAAAGAGTACAAAGATCTTAGTTGAGCTTTAACGTTAAGTAATTTTGCTTTGCTGCAATTTATAAGCCCGCATAATAACTTATGCATTTTGCCCAATTAGTTAACATTTAACGCTAATGATAGCCTCTCTCTCTTTCTCGCTCTGCTAAAACAGCTTTCGGTAAGCCGCTTAAACTTTGGCCCCAACCAACTAAGACAGTAACGACGATGACTTTGATCTCAAGGACCTTTTTAATGCTCTCAAAACTCTCCCTCTCCCTCTGCTTGTTGTTGCAGCACAACCTTTGCCTATAAATTACTCAGCAGAAAACATTTCGCCGCGCTTATCAAAGATAATTTTAAGCCGTCTTTTGCCTTTTTTTTCACGATAAGCGCTCTTTTTAACTAAACCCGGCAACAAATACTCTTTTCAAATAGATACAAAGAGGTTCTGTTAAATAATCACACAGAGTATTCGTTAGTCGTCTTTGAAGCACTTTTATTGCAGCCAAAAATAACGCTGACTGTGCTTTGTCTGGCAACGCTGCCATTGAACGAGAACGAGAGAGAGAGAGCTTGGCGTCAAGCAAAAAGTGCAAGTTGGCAGTGCGAGTGAAGAGAGAGAGAGTGGGAGAAAGAGCAGGGGAGGTTGAGTGAAAAAGGGCGCCAGCAATGTTGACAGTCAGTGAACCCCAAAAAAGCAGTCGTCGTTCTTGGCGTCATTTCCAACACTGCGCTTTTTTGTCTGCCTCGTCCTGCTGCTGCTGCTGTTGCTGTTGCTCCTGCTGCCACTGTGAATGAGCAGGAAAAAGGGTAGACAGACAGAACGTGAAGAAGGAGAAGGAGCAGCTTGGCAAATATTTGACATGGACACAAAAATGGACTCGGAACAGCAGCAGCTCATTTTTTGGCTAGAGCCACAAGTCAAACGATGGGGAGAGAAGAAGGAGAAAGGAAAAGGATTGCGTATACGAATTGAGGGATTTTTAGATGTCATAGCGAGAGGGAGAGAGCGAGAGAGAGTGAGGAGGAGAGTTTGGGTTAAATACTAAGCACAGACTCGAAACTCGTGTGTAATTAAGCAAAAATGTAAAATTGTTTGTGTAGCTGGTTATTGCTGTTGCTGTTGTTGTTGTTGTTGTTGTGTTAATAATTGCTTGTAAATAGATCAAAGTTGGCATTTGTTTGGCTTTTGGCAAGACAGCAAAGGGAATGAGCCAGATGAGTAGGATTATGTTGACTAATTAGATGTTGTTTGACATGCTCCATTGGAATGGCCATTTAATGAGCAGCATAGTTAAAAGAGTTTTAAGCTACAGTAAAGACTCTTTCGAAAGGCCAGCACAAGTGGTTTAAAGTTAAATCAGTTATTATTAAGAAACGGGTCTTAAGAGCTTAAACAAATTTGTGGTTTTAAAAACCTACAGCAACAACAAAAAATCATTGATAAATTTCAGGGTTTCAGCAAAAACCGAATTAACAAAAAAACACAAAGGAACAAAGCAGCATAACTTCACCCCCACCCCCCTCACCTACCATACACAAAAAATTATGGCAAAAATAATAAAAATGAATATCGTGTCGCGTTAATGCAAATGCAAACAAAAAATTCGTAAAGTCCAAACAGGGAAAAAGAAGGGGGGGCGTCCAAATGGGAGACCGCAATGAAATGAAATGAAATGAAATACACACATATTCACGCTCTTTGTTTCTTTAACTGTTTGTTTTGCATAAAGCACACATGTGGAGAAAGCTTCTACCTCTCTTTTGCGGGTAGAGTTGGCAGTGCCATGGAAAATGTAACGGAATTTTTGCAAATAACGGTGAGCCAAACCGAGAGACTGTGGCGCAAAAATGCCAAAAACGCCGTCGGGTTCAGGACACAAGCGACCAAACAAAAAAAAAAAAAAATTAAAAAGAGAGGAAGTTGAAAAACCCAAAAATATATTTTTTGAAACAGGGTTAAGGTAACACTGGCATACTCTATACTTAAGGGCTTACAATATTAATACTATTACTATACTATTACTATCGGATAGAAGAAAACATAGATAAATAAATATTGAAATCTAATAAAAATACTTTAAGGAATATCAAATTAATCCACAACATAAAGGGAAGAAAAAACTTCTTCTGGCTAAAGAATTTATTGATTCATATTGAAAACAGGGAAAGAAAAATAAACCAACGACAAGGACAATGTCGACCGTTGAAAAACCAAAGCTGTGTATGGAAAATGGGGGAAAGAGTAGGCAGTAAGGTCAGGGCAAAAGGAAAATGATTTGCATGACTACCGTTTTGCTGGATTTTTCCCCCCGTCCCTATCCGCTTCCCTTAAGCCTGCTTCAGTGTGTATAAAATTGAATCAAATGGTTTTCATATATGAATGTAAATATGTATTTTTATTAATGTATACTTTTTGGTAGGCGCAAAAGGCAAAGAAAAACGTGGAAAATTATATATGAAAATTCCAGAGTAAGACATCGAGTCTCTGTGAGTGAAAATTGTCGCCACTTTTGAGCGCAAATTGTTGTTTGCCTGTTTGCGCAATTGAAACAATTTACGCTGGCCAGAGTTGCCAACCCGTCGTTTTTTATTTTATTCATATATATATGTCTTTGGCATTGAATGGACGTGAAGCATAAATTTTGCAGTTGCAGCAAGAGCGCAAAAGAGCAGTTGCACAACGATTCTAGGAAGCTGCAACAATTTGTAATTGTACAAATAACTGTTTCGGTGGCGTTGCCATATCTACAAGAAAGTTTTTTAATGAATTGCCTTTTTATGAAAGACTTTAAGAATTAATTGATATTTGGTTGTGGTTCTTACACTTTAAGGTTATCATATTTCGAAACGCTTCAATACTTTTTCCTCAATGAAGTATTCAGAGAAACGCGATCTCAACATGTCTAGACACAATAACCACTCAAACCATTGTGAATGGTATTTTTAAGCACATTACGCGAATGCCAAAGCTCTTCGCTCCCAACTCCAGTTTCTTGTTCGCATGGGAACCATTACCAAAAAATGGTGACAAGCAAAAAAGAGAGGGAGATAGAGAGTGGAGAAGCATTATAAATTCAACAGACATTTTTAACTGTTTGTTTGTTGATGTTGTTGGTTTTGTGGCATGCGGGAGACATTTGTATAATGTGTTGTGTTGACTTTTTATTTTTATGATTTTGTCAACTTGGCAAGAAACACACAAAACGAGCTGCGAAAGGATAACAAGAAATAACAACAAGCCCACAAACGACCCAACGATTATCATTATAATGGGCATTTGCCAACGACGCCCCAGGGACAAACGCCTCCCTTCCAACATTACTTCGAAAAGAAAAACCCAATTCAGCATCTAATTGCCCAAGACAAAGGCAGTTTGTGGCAGGTGCAATGCCTGCGGCTATAATATATATTTCGATAAGGTGTAAAAGCGAAACCATCAATTTATTGAAAAACAATCTAAGTGCCCTCAGGCAAGGGATCATTTTAATAGCCCAAGACAATGTGCTTAAGAACTTTTTGGGTTAATTGAAAAATCTATAAATAATGACTCTCTCTTTTATCCAACTAACAAATATGTTAATTAAGTTGGCAGCGCCAAAAATAATTTGAAGACACTTACTCATCAAACTAATTATCAAAGTGTTGTTGTACACACACACTAAAAAAGTCAACTTTTATTCGCACGCACACTTATGCAAACACAAACACACACACACACACACACACACACACACAACAAGTAGAAACGACATCAAAGTTCTTTTCTTTGCCTTGCTAACTTGCACAAACTAACAGCGACATTTATTTTTGTTAGCCCCTCCCTCCCGCTCTCTCACTCTTACGCTTTCGCATATAAAAATGACACCCACGCATGTCACGTGTTTAATTATTTACGTGACTTGGCTGCGTTCGCGTCTATATTTTTTTTCTCTTTCTGCCTTGTCTCTTGTCTAAATATTTATTGCCAGTTTGGTGTTTGTTGTTTTGTGTTTGACTTTTACGAGTCTCTTTTGCTTTACGCTCAAAGCACAAAACTACGCGACGAGGCTGCCAACTTGCCTAAATACATCTTGCGCTACTTTTCTATTCCCACTTACTCTCTTGTTTGTGGTTTCGCAACGAGGCGTTAAGACAACGTTTCTTACGTGGTTTCTTATTATTTTTTTTTTTTTTTGGTTTTTGTAAGCTGGCAAAAATTTGTTGTTAATACCACTACCACTTTTTTATTTGTTGCACTTGTCACAACATTTGGATTGTTTTTTGTGTGTCTTGGCCTAAATTCGTGCAAGTAGTTTGAGCAAAAATATAAGTTTAAATAGCTGACAGTACGATGAGGTTTTAGCAATAAACTTTCTAATCGAAGTTTAGATTGGAGTTTTTGTGAAACTTTACGCGAAAAATGTATCATTAAGTATGGAAAAGTTTTTTCTTATATTTTATTAAAAAATTTGATTTCAAGCCATAAAATTAATTAAAATATTTGTTTGTGTTTTGGTCGGCTGTTCACTCAATTAATGAAATTTGATCAAGTTGGCTAGCCGGCTCTTTAAACACACTCTCTCTCTCTCTCACTCTCTCCTTTGTGTTTGTTCTGTTTACGCATGTTAATCAGGCGTGTCTAAAGGGGGTGGCACAACCCCCCAAAAAACAAAAGCAACTCAGACAAATTTGTTTTTTATTATTATTTTTGTTGCTGTGTGTGTGTGTGTTTGTGTTATTTTACCCAACAGAGTTCACACACACGCACACACTCTCTCACTCTTTCTCTGTTGTGTGTAAGCCTAAAAGCTGCTTAAATTTTTAATGACTTCGCTTGTGTTCTTAATTGTCTGTGTGTGTGTGTGTTAAAAATTCTGCATACGTCTGTGATTCACACTCATTCTATCTCATCTTGTTTACAATCTTCATGACTGTCTGAATATGTGTGTGTGTGTGTTTTGTTGTTTACTTTAAGCGGTCTACAGTGTTGTTAGAAAGAACAATATTTTAATTTTTGCCTTGGCGCAACACTTTGTTAACTTTCTTATGCAAACAACAAATATATAAACATATGAAAGGTAAAGGATAAATGATACTAATTGTTGAATAAAGTAAAAGAATTAAAGCATGAGAAAAAACCACAAAAAAGAGTTTTAAAATCTCTCTACGTTCATCTTTTTTCTTCATTTCAGCAACACTCATTGACAATTTATGCTTAAAACACGAACTGAACACACATTTACACATCTACAAGAGTGAATTTATTGTTTGGACATGTAAAATGCATATTAAAATTTGAATATCAAACGTTCGAAACATGCCGCAAAAAAAAAGAAGCAAACTCGCTGCCTTTGCCCCACAGCCAGGTTGCCTGCCACCATGCCCCATTGCGTCTGTCACTCAATCTATTTACACGCCTTTTTTAATTACGAAAAAATATTGTTGGTATACAAATTTTTTGTTTTGTTTGTTTTATTATATATAATAAAAGTAAACAAAACTCCGAATTGAAGCTATAAAAAATTCAACATAAAAAAGAGAGGAAGAGCGAGAGCGAGAAGCACACACAATTTAAAATATGCAACGTTTTGTAACACGCAGAGCGTTCGCTGTGTCCTGCTTGCAACATCCTGTGGCATTATGGTGGCTCAAATGCGATTGACATGCGCCAGCCAGCAGCAACAAACATCGCGAGACACCAAACAACCAACAAAACAAACAAACACAATCAATAGATTTTCTTGTTTTCTATATAAAATATATATATTTTTTTTTGCTGTCAAATTGTTTGTTAATGCATAAAGTATTGACCCATATATGTATTTATATTTCTCTACGTTTACTTAAACCCTATAAAAAAAAGCAAACCATTTTCCATCAATAATATAAACTTTTTATTTGCTCTGACAAAACACACACACACACAGAGAAAGAGGCGAAAGACATTTATATTTCATTCTTTTGTGGTATACTTTAGCTGACTTTTACATGCGATTTATCAAATTTAACATGATGACAATTCAATGTGCATAAATTTATGCAACAATCTATAAAGCAAACCTTTAACTTGCCTTCCCTTTGGTTATACCCTGTAAAGTGTTTTGGGCAAGTGACGAATAAGTTTGAAGAGTACAGTAAGTAGTATCTTCTAGTCCGAGACAAACTCAACTCGTTCGCCTACTTTATTTTTTATAACAATATTTGGTGGTATTACGTATACGCCAGTTGTGCCTAAGGGCAAAGAAAAAAACTGCCAACAAGGTGAGCGATAAAAGCTTTCCCACAATAACTGAAATTTACTCTTTGTATGTGTGTGTGTGTGTGTGACACACTTATTGATGTAATAACATGTGCATTAAATATTTATTGTATTGGCAGACGACATGGCACTTTCTTTTTGTGACTAAATGTGAGGGGAGCAGCACAAGTGGCTGTCTGGTTGGATTGTCAAGATTGCCTTGGCTAGGGTGCGGATCAGAGTCGGGGCAGAAAGGCGCCTTAAAATGTGTCACAGTGTACGAGTAAGTGGCAAGAAAGTGTGTCACGATGGCAGCAATTTCCATCGAACTTTGTAGTTTTGTTGTTTAAGTAGAGTAACAAGATAAGCGAAGCGTTGACAATAGAAAACCTTATTACTTTCCTGAAGCTTAATAAAATTTTACTTGTAACTTACCTATAAAATTGTTCAAAATCAGCGTGCAGCATATGAAAAGAAAAGAAATTAGTGTTAGGAGTAAACAAATATAGCTTGAAAATAATTTCAGTGCTATTAGACACTCAAATGGTCAACAAGAAGTAAAAAAGAAAAAGCCGAACAGCAGCTGCAAAAGCCAGCGCCACAATTAGAGAAACCCATTCTCTCAGAACAGCCGCAAATGGTTCGCAAATTGGTACAAAATGGCAGGTGAATGAAACAAGTGAAATTATGTGCTTGTGTGTTTTTTGTTGTGACGGCGACTGGGACTGTGAAGCCGCCATTTTAAACGGCTCTTAACCCAAAACAACTCTTCATAACTTTTGCCTGCAAAAGCTAGCTGTAAAATGTTTCATTTTGCTACAGATCGTTTTGACTTTGTTTAAACAACAACAACAATTGTTCTTTTTTGTTGTTGTTGTTGTTCTCGACTTGTTTACCTCCAGAATATACGAGATATTTGCCTTAACGCCGTCGCCTGTCGAATTATATTCTATAACGACTTTCAACAAGTTAAACTGACAGATACTCAGCATACGCTGTGGATTTTGTACTATACTCTCATTAAATGGTAAGTATTTTAGTTTGATAAGCTTTAGTTTGAACCTTCTTTACAGGGTATTTATTGTATGCACATTTGCAAACTTTTCTAGCAGACATTTTTATGCGCTCTTTTTCTTTCTTCTCTTCTCTCGCCTTAAAGTGTGCTGCAAAATTCGCTCCAGACGCTGCTACTGCGTGTGTGTGTGTGTGGTTTTGGTCACAGGTGCCACTTATGTGCGGCACAAAGACAACAACAACAACAACAATGGCAAACATTGCGCTTTTTGTGGCAGCAGCAGTTGTTGCCGCTTATTATAACGGCATCCCCTAACACTTTTTATTACTCCACAAGCCACGGCGAAGAGAGCAAATGAAAAACTTTTTTTAATGCTGCTAGCCAGACGCGCGAGTCAGGTTCCAACCAGAAAAGATCCCAACAAGCGCCAGACGGCAACGCTTTTAAGCATCTTAAACTGGTAGAGAAGAAAAGGAAGAAAATTACTGCACCAAGAAGACAAGAGAGAGAAGGGTTAGGAGACTGTTGTCTGCCGCTGGGCTAAACTTGTTTGCAGTGGCGTTTTAATAATTCATCTAGCACTATTTATGTGTGACAGGTGATAGCAACAACAGAAGAGAGAAAAAGAGAACAGGACCTTGTCGCACAGTCGGACAGAGTCCGGCAAGTATGCTTCTGCATTTCTTGTCTAGACAAAAGGCGAGTTAAACAGAATAATTGCTTCGAGTATATGTGTGTAAAGGTCCTTTTGCGGCATAACTTAGCCTTGAAGGGATTTTCTTCTTCCATTGGTTTGTGCAGATAACGTGGCCTTAAGTTATGCAAATGGGAAATGTTTGAGCTAAGCTTGCCGTCGCTTTTTATTATTATTTGAAATTCGTTTATAATAACATACAATTCAATTTTAATAGATAAAAAAAAAGGTTATTGTGAAAGTTGTGAGTAAGATTTATGGGACAAGTTTTGCCCTGGTACGTAATGATTATGTTAAAGGCTTTAAAAACTTTATTTTTAGTTTATTTGCATGCCAGATTCTTACTTATAGCATATTCTTTGCTCCCTATCTGTGCATATGCAAAACTCAGAGCAAATGTTCTCAGCCATTGCACTCATTGAATATTCAAACAGCTTTGCTGCCAACTAACCCAATCAAGTGCTCATTAATTTTTCCTGCCATAAAGTCTTGCTTCCAATCTTTTTTCATTCTTTTCTCTCTCTCTCTCTCTCTCTCTCCATCTCAATCTCAACGTTATTCACTCATTCATATCATAAGGCAAAGAACTCTGGAAAAAACTTAATGAAGCACTGCATAAAAATTTTGCTCATATCCAAATTGAAGGAAACTTAATACGAAGATAAGAAAGTAGAAAAGAAAAAAAAACAGTCCCCTCCTTGCCTCTTGTGTTAAGTTTCTTTTGTGGCTTTTCCTTCTCTTTCACTCATTGCCGCTTCGTTAGACATTTTGACTATCAACAGGCGCGCTTATTCCTTGCCGCAAACAAAAACAGCGAACGAAATGAAGATGTAGCAAATTGTATTGCAAGGATATGAGTTGTTAGTTAATGTTATGGTGCCACATTTCCGCCAACGACGTCGTCTGACGTTGTTGCCTAATTTTTGACTGACAAACACAACAACAAAAAGGTTTTTTTCTTTCCTTTTCATCTTATGCTTATGCTTGTGCTTCTTTCTACTGGCGCAAACGCGTAAACTGTCATTTAGTTAATGATGTAGCATGTTTTTGTATAGTTGCTTGTTGGTTTTGGTTAACAGTTCCTTCAACTCGTTTTCTCTATCAGCCTGCATCATGCTTCATCTGGCACAATTTTCACTTGCCTTTATGTCGCCAGGATGTTGCCACAACAGCAACAGCAACAATTGTGGAAAGCTTTTGAAAGCCGCAAGCATTATTTTTGTGGTAGCTGTTTGTTGGCTTTCAGCGGCACTGTTTGATTTTTGTATATCACTGCGTATGCGTGATATTTATATTATTCCCCCGCTTTTTTCTTAAATAATTTGTCGGCCACATGTTATTTTTTCTTTTTTTTGCCACAAGGACATGACGTATATAGAATATGCCAGGAGAAACAGTAAACAATGTTAAGTATGGTTTAAGGCTTTAAAATATACTTAAAATATCTTTTGTTCGACCATAAATAAAGTTTAATGGAAATATTTTAAAACATTTTATTTGCCTTTGAATAATCCACAGCAATAAGCAATAAAAAAAAGGCCTACAAACATGTATTTAAATATTTAAGCCCAATACAATTTAAAATGAAAAATGCAATTTTTACTGCCGCAATTGAAAGCAATCAACAGGAGGCAAGAGGGCGAGAAGGGGTGAGAGTAGGCACATTTAAATAGCTCACAAAAGCCCGTAGCAAGAAATTCAACAAAATGTGATACAATTGGCAGCCGGCACAAACAACAAACGGGCCACAAAAACAGGCAGAGATTTTAATTGTCACATTTCGAGGACCACAAAAACACATGAGACAGACTAGACAACAGCCCTGGCGCACCCCCATGCGTCCTGTTCTTGCCACAGGAGAGAAGATAGAATTTAACAGCGCCTAATTTTGTGCTACGCACAATGCATGCAAGGCAAGGGGTGAGGAGCGATAGCAAGGAAATGTCACATAAAATGTCTTTTGTCACATTTATTTGTTGTTGGTCCTTTAGTTCTTGTTGCGTACTTTTATGATCATTTTAATTGTTGTCTGTGTTTAGAGAGAGTAAAGTCAAATTGGTTTCATTGATGTCCAACTGATCTAGGACTGTTTCTCTATGCTTCTGTGTTTCTGTCACCATTCTGTGGCAGCATCATTAAAAATTATGATTATGACAAGAGTGTGGGCAAACAATTAAAAGGCATCAAGTGCAGCAGCAGCAGCAGCAGCAGCAACAACAAAACAATGTAAATGCCACCAAGGACACACAGCTGATGATAATGATGAGGGAAACAAAGAAGCAAAGCAACAACAACAATAGTTACACAATGCTCAACAACTAGAAGAAAAAAACAAAACAAAAACAAAAACAATGTGCATTTTTGCCAAATTGAATGCATGTCCTTGTTGGTTGTGTGGCCCCTACTCTAAAACAACAGCAACAATGAATGGTAGAATAAAGAGGACACACACACATGCATATACACATAGAACAATTAACAAAACGTAGGAAGCACATGATTATGATTACGATTCCCCTTCCTTTGCTCTTAACTTTACTCTTTCTTTGGCAGAGAGTTCACTTCAAATATAGCAACTCAGTTGTTTTAATTGTTGTTGCGGCTGCACTTTCTATTGCGTTTCTCTCTCTCCCTTTCTGTGTGTATGTGTGTGTGTGTAGTTGTAATTATGCTTTTTATTATTGCTATTGTTGTTGCTTGTTTAGTGCGGCTTCGGTTGTGTGCTGTTTGAGCCTGTTGATTACAATGACTGCAGTGCAACAGAGCATTTAACCATTGCCATTGCCTTTGTGCATTCGCTGGCTCTTTTTAAACGCAACTTCACATAACGATTAGTTTTGTTTTTGTTGTCTTTCTGTTGCATATTTAAAGCTTTGCCAAGTTTAAAGGAATACGATATCTACTTTAACTACGAACCAATATTGCTTATTGCATTAACATATTAGTTGAGTTTGTCTCAACCAAAACTAGGCTTTGATTAAGATTTGATTATGCTGCAACCTGCTGCTTAATGCACTTAATATTAACACACTTAAGCGAATGCAAAATCAAATATGATTTGCATGCATTGAAATTAATACAATATTCTGTTTATGAAAACTGAATTCCTTTTATCCAAACTAAAACTTGTTTAATTATCACTTCATGCGGTTTATTTGGGTTAGCTGGCACAACAACAACAACACACACTTACATACATTAAGTGTGTAGCATGCCTAAATGCATTTGAAAAGGATTATTTTTTCATTTCGGGTTTTTATAGCAGCAGCGGTATTATGAAAGCAAACTTTTTGAAACCTCAAATTATTTTTTTTCTTCTTTCTATATAGTATTCTCTTTTATTCTTTTCTGCGTGTAAAATGTAATTAAAGCGTTGCATACTTTCAGAGGGGTTTCCTCTGCACACATTCAAATAAGTACCAGGCCAAGTAGATTTCTATAGAGAAACAGAGAGAAAGAGAGGGAGAGAGAGAGCAAGAGCTTTGCTGCAATACGTGTGCAAATTTGCTGGCTTGTGTGGGCGGTTTGCTTTTTTTTTGGGTTAACGTTGGAGAAGCTATAACATAAAATGTGGCGCTAGAAGTGGTTATACGCTATCTGCCCTTACCATATCCCAAAAATGAGTGTGCCAGTGGTGAAGGGAGCTTCAAAGCTCTCCCTTTGCCTCTTATCCGTCCATGTGTATTTCAATGCGGTCTCTCTACGAGTACGCAACTGCTGCTGTGTTGGCTAAAAACCAACAAAAAAAAGAAGAACCAGAGACTAGCTATATATGTCAAGAGAGAACGAAAAAGAGCCACAGAGAAAGAGAGTGACTCTCACATATGCTCGCGCGTAATTAGGAAACTTGCAACGCACTTGACTCGCTTATGGGTTGGACGGGCTGTGGTGTGGCATAGATCAACACGCGGCCAACTTAAAAGTAAGTTAGTTTAGTTTGCTAATCTAGAAGTGAAGGTGTTCTACCACATAGATCTGCACACAGAAAACAAAACTGGGTTAATTTGCAAAAAGGAGAAGCTATCAAACTATAAAGATATTTCATAAAAGTTCTAAAACAATAAAGAAAATATAAAAGAAAATATTTGAAAGAATTAATTCTTAAGAACACTCTCAGCTGATCACAGTGCAAGCTGTCAGACAGATTATAAAACTTCCTCTTTCTTCTTCTATTGCCTTTAAAGTAACCCCTTAGTTTGAAGGGTAACAAAGTGGTGTTGTTATTTTCCATTAAATGCTGTTTTCTGCAAGACACATGCAAAAAAAAAAACCCTGCACAGCATAATTGATGCCTCCCGGGAGCTGCGATAAAAACAAATCAGCGGAGCACACACACACACACACACGTATATATATATAAATATATTCAATGGGGGTAGATGTGGGTTTGGTTGGAACATCAAGCGTAGCATGCCCCCCAAAACGCAGCTGTCTCGACTAACACAACCACATATACACACACACACACATAGTATATAGTATGTGTGTGTTCATTGTTGGCAGCATCGCTTAATATAATTCACACCATTAAACCAAGAGCTGCGGCATTTGCCCGGTTAGACATAAATTTTTATAGACAACACCCCTTTCTGAGTTGGAGGCTTGATAGCAACCCCCAACAGTGCTGAATATGTTAAGTGTGCGCTTTTTTTTTGCATGTGTATGAGTGAGTGTGTGTTTGGGCAGAGGCCAAGCGAGTTGCTCGCTTATCAGCGTTGTTTTGGCTTTTTAGACAGCTGTTTTTTTGGCTTTTAATGCACTCACACACACACAGAAATTGTACCTTACAACTCCAACCTCCCAGAGCTGACAAAGCGGTGTGTGGTGACAACCCCTCTTAGCCTTTTAGCTTATCAACGCGTTTTGCCAAAGCACACACACACACACCCAAAGTGTAGCGTCACAAGTTTGAGTTTCAGTTGCCAACCTGTGTGTATCCCTAGGTGGGCGCTCGAAGTTGGCTCAGGGGCTGATGATTGCGGTTGCGGTGCAGAAAACGAGGGGGGCCAGGCTGTTGCCTATGTGCTACTTAGACTAATGTAAGCCCGTGTGCATGCCTTGCTGCGCAGCGACATCCACAACAACAGGCGAAAGGCAATAACAACAAGCGGAAGCAACAAATTGCAACTCAGATGCTCGACACAAAACTATCCTTTAAAAAAATCATACAATTTCAATTTACAATTCTTTTGGTTAACCAAGCCTTCGTCGCAGTTCTTTACTCACATAAATACAGGGTATAACGCAACACTTCACTGTGCAGCGATGCTTGGCCCGTTTGTTGAGCTGCTTTTGCCAAGAAACTCTCGGCATATATTGACACCAAAACGAGAACACGTGAAGCACGAACTAAGCCAAGTTTTGCACAAGCTAGCCGAAAAAAGAAACCATCTTTAAACTTCTTATGCACCTATAAATTGCTCGCAAAAAACAAGAGAGAAATGTGCCCAAAGAACTTTAACACAAGATATAAGAAGCTGAAAAAGCAGCAGCAGCAGCCAGATGCTTATTAGCAAAAGTGCATTCTTCTTCAGTCTTGCTGGCGTGCTTTCATTTAGTTTATAAGTATGTGTATGTATGTTTGTGTTGGGTGCATATTTTAAACTTGTTGAGCGAAAATTAAATTTTTAATGAATTTTGTGCGCAAACTTTTCACGTGAGCTAAAAACTCACACAAAAAAAAACAAGCAGCTAGTTTTAGCTTTAGATTTGAGCTCAACAGCTCGAATTTCGACCGAGTTTGTCTACTCTGGCATTTTTTTTTTTTAAATTTAATTAAAACATGCTCCTTCTTCGAGAGGTAAGAGAGCGCTGGCGTTGAAAAGTGTTGAAAATGCTTTAAGCGCTTTTTATGCCGAGCTTAAATTAATGCAACAAAGCTATTAAAAAAGTTCACTTTTTGATTTACTTATTCGAAAGTTGCTCTGTCTGCAGCTGAACTTTAAAAGTGTGCAATAGATTTTTGACCTGAAATTTAAACCTTTACCTTTTTGGCCTGGCCCATTTATCAAAGGCGTTGCCAAACCAAGCCAAAATCCAAACACACACTGACTGCGACGGCACTTCAGCCTTATTGATTTTCAATTAAAAATGCACAAACTCCAAGCCAATTAGCCCAGTTTTTGGCAGGAGTTGTTGTCGTCGGCAAACAGACAGTCGGTCTGAGAGAGAGAGAGAGAGAGCTGCAGCAACGGAAATTGCTTACAACAACAATTACTATGGACAACAATGCTCTAAAGACAGGCATAGAGTCTGACATTACCTGCCTCATGCAACTGTCAAATGATTTGCAATTCGAGTTCAATTCAAGCAAAGCAGCTCAATGAGAATCAATATTGAACAATTATATATATAGGGAATTAAGTTCGAGGCAGTTTAGATGGCAATAGGTGAATAGTTTAGAGTTAGAATAATGGACTTAATTGATTCCTAGCTTAGTACCTTTAGTAAAAAGTTTCACTAAAGCTTTGTTAGAGCATTTAAAGTTTGGTTAACTGAATTATTCGTTTCCTTTTGTGGCTAATGTATGCACCGAGACACATACATGAACAACTTTTTGGCTAGCAAGTTATGAAGGTGTTGACGTTGTTGACGAGTCGTCGTCAGAAACACAACAACAGCGCATTCAAATAGCAGGCACGCAGGCACAAGCTGCAGTAGTACTACTTGAACTGGTTAGACCACTTGATGGCCAACCCGATACGACCAAAGCTATGGCCACGCCTATCAGACAACTGACTGCAGCTGTAGAGGACCATAATTGCAAAGCAGCCGCTAATTCGCACAGACCAGACGACAAGTTGACAGGCGCACAAACTTGTGAGGTGAGCAAACTGTTCAGAATGACTTTGCTGATTGTTGAGAGAGTTGAAGTTTGCAATTTGTTTGACTGACTGACGTACTGACTGACTGAGATGGTAAGAGTCGAAGTGGTTGGCGTTGTTGTTGTTCTTGTTGTTGACTTGCGTCTATTAGCTGCAATGTTCGACGATGCCACAAAATGTTGCTAACGATACTTTAGCTGCCACTCAGTTGGCTGTGTCAGAGGCCCAGACGACGTGCCTGTCAACGGTCTAGGCATGGAATTTCGAATGCAATTTTGGCTCAAATGTTCTGTTCTTTTGCTTTCTCTTTCTCACTCTCACTTAGCAAGAATGTGTGTGTGTCAGTTGCAAAAAGTGTTGCATACTTATGTGCGTGTTTGGTGGCAACTTTAAGCTGACAGCATGTATTAAAAGAGTGTGTGTGCATAGGCTTTGGGAGTGAGTTTAGTGTAGACAGGAAATGCTATGTTTTACTCCGAATAATTTGTAATGATTTATAATTAAAGTTGATTATGGTACTTTAAAATACTCAAATACTACTCCTCTCTGCTTCTGCTACACATCATCTCGCGTTACCCTGCTCACTCTGTCTGGTGTGTTGTGAAACGCATTTGGCCGGAAATGATATCCGCTGTGTTAAACTCGCCAAGTTGAACCCAAGTGGTTGTGGTTGATGCTCTTGTTGTTATTGTTGTTGCCGCTGCTGCCGTCGTGTCGTGGTGTTGCTTTTGCCGCTTCGTTGCACCGCTGATTGGCAACGGGCAACTGGCAACTGGCGGCAACAACTCAGCCTTTGTCTTTAAGTGGCCAATGAACACGGACAGGTAAGCAGACAAGTAAAAATATAATGCCAGACTACGAGAAGCAGCAGAGAGTAAAAACACAGATGTACAGAGAGCACAGCAAATGGGTAAAGCTCTGTTTGTATGTTTGCTTTGTGCAACTGTCAGTTGTGGATTTCTGATCAGCTAAACACTTCAAAAGCGAGTAAACTTTACAAATAGTTGAAGTAATGCTGAAGTTAATGTGCTATCATGGAGACAACAGGCAGGAAAAATGTAACCTAAGCATTCCCAACAAAACTGCCATAACAATTTGCAAATATTTCTTCTACGCATAATTGTCTTTGAAGTGCGTGCAGTAACAAACCGCCAAGCATCGTAAAACCGAAATGTTAATGTCAAAAATTGCCACAAAAACGTACGTTGTTTACTTTATACGCCAACATACGCTGCGTATGCGCAATGCACAGCACAAATTGCCGGCAAAGGCACATAAAAGCAATTTAAGGCATTAAAGCAAGAGCAGAACCTCCCCCCAAAGGAAAAAAAAAGGAACTGAAAACCGCTTTTAATTCTTTTTTAAGCAAGCAAATAAAATTATGCAGCCACGGCATAAACACGGCAAATAAATAATATGCACAAAGGCAGGGGGCCTTAGCGCGAGTCAAATATAATCTAAGAGGGTAAAAATCTCCCTCGAGTGCCTTCAAAAATAAAAAAACCCAACACATTTCACATTTCGTTGGAAGGCAATGAAAGGCAGAATACAAATGCCAAAGACACTGGCAGAGAGTTATGTCTGGCACAGACAGAGAAACAAACAGAAGAGCAGGGCAGCAAAAAGTTGGGCGCTGCTGCTGCTGTTTTTTTCGCTGTGTGTGTTTAATGAGCTAAGCGGAAGGAAGTCAGTCAGCGGGAACAGGCAACAAAACAACAACAACAACAACAGAAGTAGCAGTAGCAGAAAAACGTCAAAGTCGACGTCGTAATATAAAATAAATAAAAAACAGGCAAACAATTTTAAAGTCATGCCTCGGTCTTTGCCGCTTTACGACAATTTTCATAAAGCAAAGTTGAAAATTAGCCAGCGTCTGTCACTTTTACTTTTATTTTCTTTTTTGTTTTTTTGATTTCGCCAAAACGAAAAGTTGTATTTTGATTTAGCTCAGACGACAGCCAACAGATGTTGTATATGAACTTGTGAAAGGTTTTTGGGGTTGCTTGCACGTATTCTCTTCCTCCACTGAACTCCCAGAAGTCTGCATAACAGCTGGCAAGTGTCTGGGCCAATATTAAAAGATTTCTTCATTCTTTCATTTCTTTAAATCAACAAAACGTGCTAATGAAAATATATTTGTAAGTTGTGAAATCCTCAATGGCTTAGTTTTTGATTACAACAATCGTCTAAACTATGTAAAGAAAGCCCACCACTTCTTGATAAAAGTCTTGCGGTTGCATAAGTTACAACATTTGTTCCTAAGCTCCCTTGTTATGTAAAACACGTGCTAGATATGCCGCAGAGTATCGAGTGAAAAGGCAAAACACAAACAGGTAATAAAACACCGCCGTTTAGATATTCGACTAAGATTTTCAATAAAACGGCAACAATCCAAACATCCAAGAGCCTATACGCACACTTTTCCCTTCGAATTCCTTGCCATAAGCCCAAGACAATCTAATTTTATAGCGCTCAATGCTTAGGCCAGGCCAAGCCAACAAGCAGACCCAGCTGATTGAGGCAGCTTCAAATAAATTGCGCCAGTCAAATTGTAAGCTTCTCGGGCGCGGAGAGGGATAGGCAGCAGCAGGTTTGTAAGAGGAGCTAAGCGCGACCGTGTAATGCGCTCAATCAAAAGTCAAATGTCTAAAAATATTATGAAAAGCCTTTTTTTGCTAGCCGAGCAGCCAGTCAGCCCGCCAGGCAGTCCTTCAGTCAGTCAATACGTCAGTTGATCCCTGGGGCTTGTGTCTTTGGCTATGGGGTTGGATTGTTTTCGTTGCTGGCCAACGCCTGTTTAACATTCATTTATGCTGGCCGTTTTGGGGGCGTTTGAGCTCGTCTAGAGATGTGCTTATCGTGTTGACTACACAGTGAAAAATTAGATATGGCTCTAGTACTTTGCTTAGCGAGTGTTTTCTTCTTTTCTTTCTCACTGTATAGAAAGCAAACAACACGTGTGTGCAGTGCAATCGGTTTCGATTTCTTTTCATTTATACACTTTCCTGTTTTGCCAAGCCACCAAAAACCTACTCAAATTCTTTTCTCCCCTTTCGCTGTTGCTGTAGTCCTCCTATATATATTATTGGCTCCATTTACTTTTCGCAGTTGCTGCTACTGCTAGCAGCTACTACTCTGTGTTTGTTTATGCTTCATTTTGATTTTCTCAGCTTAAATTGTATTTGTTGTTTCTATTTTCGTTAGTTATCCAAACGGTCAGCAAAGAAACACAAAAAAACCAGCTGCAGCCGGAGCAAGTGGATAAATTTTCGTTTACATAGGACTCCAGTTCTAGTTGACTCGTATACTCTTCTTTTTGTTGTTTTGTTTTAGCTTGTGTTTATTTTGTTAGTTGAGTCGTCGCCTGTAAGTTTATTTGTGTTTTGCTTTATAAAGCGTTTTGTCCTTGCCTTTTTTCTCTCTCGTCAGTTTAGGTTTTTTTTTCCTTGCCCGTTAGTTCATGTCTAAATTTATGTGGCCGCAATTTATTTAAATTTATGTGGCTTTTGTCAAATTGATTTCAATGTTAAGAAGGGTTGACAGCCTAAATGTGTGGGTGGAACGACCGAACGGATGTGGCTCTTTACAACTTTTACAACACTGATTGAGTTACAGCAACAGCAGCAGCAGTAAGGGGCGGATAATAATAAGAAAAATTAGTGACAAATAATCAAAAGCGTATTAAATTCAAATACCAAAATAAATAAGAAAAATAATATATTTGAGGTGATAAAAAATATGCGTAAGTTAAATTTAACAAGTAAATGGGGTACGAACTCAAAACAAAAATCAATATAACAAAGAGTAGAAGCACAATTGGTAGTTAGCTAAGGAATCGCTATAAATAGACGGAAAAGCAATCAATGTAAATTCATTGACAAGTTTTTATGTTAATCATTAATGCTAATATAAAAGCGCTTAACTATTCATGCATTGTTATAATTTTTTCTTCCGTTTTGTTTTTCCTGAGCCCTGTCATTGACAGGCACTTGATATTGATGAAGCCGGGCCACAAACAAATCATTAGTTTTGCCTTTTATGACAGGCGCGCTCTCTCCAATAATAAAACTCTAGTTGGGTGATTGCTTTGATGGTTTGGGCTGATTTCGTGTATAAGTCAGACGTTGGCGCAAAAAAGGTTTTCATATCAAAATGGCAATAAATAACAAACAATGGCTGTCTGCAATTTTCCACTTTATAAAAGAAAAGGCCATAAACAAAAAAGCACAAGAGTTCGAGTTGGAGCAGGTGGTGGGAGTGCCTGCAAAATGATAATCTTGTTGTTATTGTTGTATTCATTTCTGTGTGTGTCTGGCTGTTAGCGCACTCATAAATGCAGGCAGAGGAAGCCACCGGAAATGACTGGCAGTAGAGCAAAGCAGCAGCTGCGGGGGGAAGGGAGTTACGGGCTTTAACTTGTAGCATATTTTTGTGCCTTGCAATTAATTAATCTCCAAGGTAATAACAAAAGCAACAACAGCAGCAGCAGCGACCTCAGCAATTGTTTTGCATTTCATGTTTTATTGTTTTGTATAGCATACTTTTTGGGGCGCGCCTGGTTGGCAATGAAAAACTTGAACACAGAGAGCCAAAAAGCAACACAAATAAAAACAAAAAAGGCTGACTGACAGAAATAAAAAGAAGTAATAAACAACAGAGGAATGTCTGCAACTCTTTGACGGTTCGTGAGTTTGAAAAACATATTTTTTGTTTTGTATTCTGATAGAGATGGCGTTAAAGCGTCATTTTAATTTATGAAATTGTTGACAAGCTTTGCTGGCTGCAAAGTGTAAGGGGTGCAAATAAAGTTTGCGTTTTATGGCAACATTTCAACTTATCTTCCATTAAAGGCCTCATAAAGCAGCAGCATTTAAAAAACAGGTATGCGCAGTTAATTGAGTAGCAAATTGTAGCCACATGCTAAATTATGCAGTCGCCGCGGCAAATAAATAAACCCAAAATACCCGTGTGCAAATGTTAATTTGTTACATTTAAAACTGGGCAGCAGACTCTGTTGTTCGCATAAATATTGCAATTCGATTTTAATGAGCGGCAATCGCATATACAAACAAACAAACAAACAAGAGAACAGCCAAACAGAGCTTGCATAGAAAATCTAAGAGGGGAAACACAAACACATTTAATTTATTAAGCACAAAAGTAAAAATCAATGGACAGCAACGAGAGCTGCTCTTATTGACCGTTGGCAAAGCTAACGTTATACGTTTTTGTTGGTTTTTTTTATTTTACAATTCACCATTCCATTTTTTGGCTTGTCCGGTTTTTCAAGTGCGGTTGCTGGCCGCAAAATAACTCAGCTCGTTAACTGCACAAATAACATGTCAGCACTTTTGCAATGGAGCAGCTCCAAACGGGGCACAAAATGCGCCACAAATTTGTGGCGAACGAGAAGGTTGGCGGGATGTTACGATGCTCGGGCTCTGTTCCATCATTACTCAAGTATCCTTAAGGTTTGGGTACGAAATAAAATGAAAGCCTGTTCAAATAAAACACAGCCATAGTATTGGGGCTTAATGCCTGACCGAAAGTATTAATCACACACACACACACACATACACACATGGCTCGAAGCGGTCTGCAAAGTTTTTCTCTTTCCATATCGATGAGCCCTGGAGTTTGGCACACACTCAAGCTCACAGAAACCAATAACTAAACCGGTACGTTTTGACCAAAAAAGTACAAGCCCCAAAAATTAGTAAATGAAATGCCAAAGAGCACTACCCGATAAGAGTCAATGCTGTGGTTTTTTCGGTTAGCAAAAGCAAAATGCGAAAACACAAAAACCCCAAAAAATAAACAAACAACACAAAGAAGTAATAAGCAAAGGGTATGATGGACTTAATATGACCCTATAAAGAGTTAGATAGTTTGTCGAGCTTATGTAAACTACACAAATATTGTTTTAAAGGTTTCTCAATATATTCGACTATATAAAGAAAGGAACCTTGTTGTTGGCCAACACTTGGTTGCCTTCCGGCCATATAAAGTTAATAAAACATAAGCAACAGCGTGCAGAAAAAGTGAAAGCAGCATGGAAGAGCATTAATAAAATAAGCAGCACTGGCGGCGTTTGCTGCAATATAGTTTACCATGTTCTTTTTCTATTGCATGCAAGCGCCTCGAAAATTGCGGTTAGTTTTGTTCGGTTTGGCAACGCTTTTGCAAGTGTTTGCTGTATTTGTGTGTGTTTATATAACTGCGTTGCGGTCTTTCTCTCTCTACAGTTGGCTGACTTCAACGCACTCCATGGCTCCTCGGTTCGTATATGCACCGCAATGGCAACACAAAAGCTGCAAAGCTGTTACCCATTTTCAACAGAGCCCTCCCTCAGCAATCCAGACCCACCCCAACAAGCCGTGGCCTGTCTGTGTCTCAGTTTGCTATTTGTTCTGAGTGTGCGAGTGTATATATGTGTGTGTGTGTCTAGGTTTCCGCCGCTTGGTTCATTGATTTTGGTGTGGAAATAACTTTGCTAGTTTTTATTCTTTTATTTTTAGGGATTTTTGCGGCATCGTCAGCTGAATTTTTTTTCCCGTTTTCTTGTTAGTTTTGTGTTTTGCGTTTTTTTTTTTTTTGTTACTTTGGTAGATTTTCGGCACTTTGTAAGCATTATTTGTTTTCGCTTTTATTTATGTTGCGTTCTGTTTTGTTTACCATGCAGTTTTTGTCTCATTTTTTTTTTTTGGCTTGACTTAAAGTAACATTTGTGTGATGGATGAAAGACAAAGAAATTGCTTTGCAATTAGTATATTGATAGTTGATTGAGATGATTTCCAAGCTTGAGGGGATTAGTTACAATAGCATTTCATCTTGTTCTCTCTGATTGCTGTAGAAAGTTACCAACACAATTCAGAATACGCTGGCAGTTGCTTTTGTTTTAATGCATAGCTAAAACATAACGTATACGTCGAGAGCTTAACAAAAAGAAATGACGAAAAATACAGCATTCATGCATATAATTCATGTTCATGCCAAGTTCTTCGCTATTTAAATAACAAATTTCGCAAATAGCCTTTGAACAATGGCAGCATATGCAAAATAGGCTCGCAGCTCCTGCCGCATCATGCGACCAAACAAACTTTTTAGCATTTATGCATAGAAAATAATGAAGGTACACACACACACACACACACACATGTGCAGGTATATACATTGACATATATTTAACTAATATGCAAATGTTAAGCAAAGACATTGCTTTAATTTAAAAATCCAGCAGCCTAAACTTTTAATGCTATATATATTTTTTTCTTTCGATTTAGCAGACAAAGCAAATGTGAAAGGGCTTTCACAGTGGGTTAGTCGCAGAATATACTAAGCGCTGAGAGCTGCTTGCTGTGCACAGCTAAATTAGCTGGCCAAGCTTAAAGGGTCAGAGTAAAGCAACAACAACAATAGTAAAGCGAAGGTTGCAGCAATTGCAACAATTGAAATGAAACGCAGCTGCCGCTAAGCTGGGCGTTATAAATAAGCCCGAGTGTGTGTGTTTGTGCGTGTTGCTTTTGTTGTTACTTTGGCATACATAATAGACAATGCAAAGCCAAAGCCAAAGGGCGCCAAGCACTCACCTAGTCTAAGGTTAGGATTTTCTATAGTGTTCG
Source organism: Scaptomyza caliginosa (assembly GCA_035044725.1). Lineage (NCBI taxonomy): Eukaryota > Metazoa > Arthropoda > Insecta > Diptera > Drosophilidae > Scaptomyza > Scaptomyza caliginosa. The sequence continues at coordinate 1,610,974 of JAWNNR010000413.1, forward strand.
CGTGAAAATCCATATGCAATCTTATGTGTGTGTGTATCTGTTGTGTTGTTGTTGTTGTTGTTTACCCTACCTTTTGCATAAGGTTTAGTAAATGAGACAAACATGTTGAAATTCTGGTATACGTAAGGAACATTCAAGAGTATTTAGTTATCGTTCTTGCTCAGTTTGAAAAAACCCTTCATACACACACGCACACATTCACAATTAAACAATCACTCGCCTTATACATATGCAACACCTGCTCTCCCTGCCTTTCCGCGCTTACGTGTCCAAGTTTGTCCTTACCCCAACCTCCCTCTCTCTCTCTCTCTTTGTTTACCCCACGCTGTGTAGCCACTTTAATAAATGAAAAACCATCCAGTTTTTGTTTACTTCCAAGTGTTTGTTCATGTGTGTTTATTGTTGCTGCTGCTGTTTTGTTCTATAGTTTTACATGGTTTTGTTTCATTTGCTTATTTGGTGGTGGCGTTTTTGTCACACGCGGCAGGAGATTCATTTTGTTTAGCAGCAAAGGCAAATAGAAATTTACGTAATTATTATGGAAAGTCCGGCTCTTTCTGTATCTATATAATCAGCTCGTAATTTAAACTTGCTATCAGTATTTACTTGCCGCCTTCAGTGGCATTTTCTTGCATTCTGTTTGAACTAATTGGCTGTTGTGTCCCCTGTCACATGCAAATCCCTCGTTTCTCACTGATTTCGATTACCCAGCAGTTTTTTGTTATTCTGTTTTCATTACTTTTAAGGCTAATTGCATTACAACACGCGCTTTAAAGTCAATGAACATTTGGCTAGAAATAGTAAACACTGAAGGGGCAACCAGGACTTGAGCACGCAAATGTCAACAGCATTAACAAATTACAAAAAACAATAAATAATCACACAAAATATGTATTTTGTGTGCATGGTGAACTTTTCAACATTTTTATCATGCACATAAACATATATAAGTTATAAGCCTCGGCATGCTAGGATAGAAATTTAAATGCTTGTTTTTTGTTCAGTGTAGCTTGTGTTGACACTGTCAAGACGGCGCCTACACCCTGCCACTAAAATTTATATAGTATATACATTTGCATGTGTGAAAGCAAGGCAACAAACCTAAACAAGGGTTAACAAGGCGACAAGAAAGGGGGTAAGAGGTGCTACGGTTCCTCGTCCTGCTGGGGTCATAAAGCCAAAGGGCTAGCGGCTCTGACGGCCAACGAAACAAATCAAAGAGAAACACGAAAAACAATATGTCAAATGTTATAATACATTAAATTAGTTAAGAGCCTCACAGTTGTTCCTAAAATACAACGAAAAGCCACACAAAACCAAAACATATGTACGAAGGGCCGAGTATAATATTGTTAAATGTCACATGTATGCAAGTGTGTGTCCGTGTGTGTGTGTGTGAAGGTATAAACGTACTATGCATGTCACTCGTTTCGGTTCGTTGCCGCTCTCTCTTCAAGTTCCTTGTTACATTTCTGTCTGCTTTTCATTGCTCAAGACGTTGTTACACAGCACACATTTTGGCCCAGCAGCAATTTGTCACGTGAGTTTTCATTCTTTTGTTGTTGTTGTTGGTAAGGTGTAGCTGTTGTTGTGACAGTTACGTTTGTTACTTTGAGCCAAGCAAGCAAAGCCAACAAATTACAACTGTTTCAAGTCGCACAAAAATGTGTAGCATACTTTTTTGAGTCTTTATTTTTTTATTTGTGTTTTTTGCTTTGCACCTTATTTTAAGTTTCTCTTTATGTCTGCTTTTGTGTTTGCTTTCTTTTCTTTGCTGGTATGCATGACAGCTTCACAAAGAGCGATATGCAGCCTTAAAGTGATTTTAAAAATGTTCAACAAGTGTTTTTTATTTTTGCATGTACAATTTATGATTAATTGATGAATAAATTTAATACTTAACTTTGAACAACAGCTTTAATGAATGTAATTAAAAGCTGTCAATTAGCATCTGATACAATGAAAGCACACCATTTAATATCGAATCTCTTAGCGCAAAAATTATTTATGGCTTAAAGCAGCTCCGAGTTAGCTAATTATTAATTGCATTTAATCTTACTGAGTGTAAGCGAAAAGAACAAAGCCAAATCAATAACTATTTATTCAATGGGAAAATACATTTAAGACTGTTATCTGAGTAAAGTAACATTCATCTTTTATATGTATTTACACACCTGTGCACTCATGTGCATAACATTCAACTAGCAACAGCAGCAGCAGCAACTCCCCAATGATAAATACGTATTTCAACCCCTTGCTGTATATTTATATATATATATATTTTTTTTTAATGCATTTTCAGTGTATGACCATCAACAGGCAGCAGCTTCACTCGCTCAATGGCTTGGCTGGCTGCTGATTTTAGTTAATGAATTAAGTTTGTTTTTAAAACAATTTTTTTCCTTCAACGTTTCTGTTCATGGCGCTGTTGTTGTTGGATTTTGTGAAGTGCATGCAAACATGCAATGTCTGGGATAAGTATGAACAGCAATATAATGGAACATAGCGTAGATATATATGAAGAAATAATATGACTGATCATGGTATTAAATATACTTTATACTCGTGGTGAAAGGAAATTGACTGCTATATATAATTTAAGCAGTGTAAAGGAAGTAAAACAATGGTTGTTAATGGGATTAATTAGCTAACGAAGGGAAAACAAATATGACAGCTTTAAGATGGAACGAAAGGTAACACTGCATGGTTGTAAATTGTGATGATGCATGTGTGTGCATGTTTGAGTGATTATGTGTGTGTGCGTGTGTGTGTTTGGCTTTTCTTTTAGTCAGACACTCACCTATCCCTCAGGCAAATTTTATACTCATGCTGTGAGTCGTGGTCGCTGTTGTTGCAACTATCATTATAATTATTAGCGGTATTATGGCGTTCCCTTTCCTGTTGCTGTTGCAAGTTGATCAGCTGCTTGTGAAATAGTTCCTGCTGTGATTGCAACAACTCCTGATGATGATCCTGCAGTGCGGCCAAATGTGATAGCTGCTGTTGATATGGCGATTGACTTTGTTGCTGCTGCTGCTGCTGCTGCTGTGTCTGTACAGGTGATACTGGCCGCAATGGACGCTGATAGGGATGATGATAATGTTGCTGCTGTTGTCGAGCATGATTTGATTTGCCCGCCTGCTGCTGCTGCTGTTGTTGTTGTTGCTGTTGCATCACATTGTTGCTGCTGCGTTTGTGTGCCAGCAGCGTTAGGCAACTTTTTGTATCGACATCCGCCAAACCGAATTCCAATTCCGCTTGCGTCTGCTGCTCATAAGCATGTTGCGCCTGTTGCAATCGCTCTCGTTCGCTGCGTGGCGAATTAGCCAATTGTTCGGCGGGTGGTTCGATTTCAACAGCGGAGTAATCATAATCCATGCTACGCGTGCCCGCATGATGTGGATGATGCAAATGATGATGATGTGGATGATGTTGATGCGCTGGATGATGTGCTGCACTATTATTATTACCATTGCTGTTGTTGTTATTCATTGTTGGCTTATTGCCATTGCCACTGGCCGAAATGGCGCCCGTTGCCGGCGTCGCTTTGGCTATTTTGCCAGCTAACGCGTCCAGAGAACTAAGCATGGCTATATATATGTATATAGCTCTTTATTCTTGTTATATTTGATTTGAATCTATTTTGTCTGCGTCTCGTTCACTTTCTTTCTACGTTTGTGTCACTGATTTGAATTATTCGCTGCATACAGTTGATTTTTTTGTACGTTTTCGATTTATGGTTATTGGTTTTACACGAGTTTTATTGATTTTTTGCACTTTTTATTATCCCTCTCATTTGTTTAGCTAGATATTGAGCTGTTATATTGTTTACTTGCCTGAGGGAAGAGTTGGGAGGCAAATTGCATAATTAGTTACGATTAGTACAGATAAAAAACGACAAATAAATGCAATTGTCTGTGATTGGATGACGGCGACTTTGTCAACAATTTAAACACACATGCTGATAAAAAACAAAAATGTTAAAGTATTTCAAAAATTGTTATAGAATGTGTCATTTATGATTTACTTCTAAAATATTTATATGAAAACCTAAAGTTCATCCGAACGCTTTCGATTGTACACACACCCACTGTTTCCTTAACACTTCCCCTTTAAACCTTTTTCTCATTCAATGATTGTTTACCTCATCTTTTGTACCACACACATGTGCACTGACATTTGCGTTCTTCATTGTGCTTCTGTTTGTGTGTTTGTTTGTTTGTTTGTTCACGTTGCATTTGTTTATTTTGTAGCTTAGGTCAGCTACATTTCACTTAAGCTGCTGCTAGAGAAACTCTTCTACAAAATGCAAACGCACACACACACAGACAATTGCAGCAGAGTGTGTGGTTGTACAATGCAAACACTTGAGCCACAGAAGGCAGCTACAAAAGCAGCAGCAGTTGGTGTAGGGTGGGGTACAGGTTGTGTATCTGTAAAGGTGTGCTTCGACTCTCTCAGTTTATTGGTTGAACATTTTGAGGGATTTTTGAATGAGGCTTGCGTTGTTATTGGAGAGAACTGACATTTCTCATAGGCATGCAAAAGATGATTTTTATTGTGGCTATTGAAAAGCTAAGCTCAGTTGGTAAGGTTATGGGCATCGAATGCAAACTTAGTCAAGATACAAAAGCGTTTAAAGGACGCAAAGCCAACTGGTGTATCTAAGTGGAAAACTTTAATAAACGCTTGCCAGAAGATATTTTATCCATACGCTTTATTTTTGCTAATTAAGCGCAGCAACAGCCGACACGGCCATTAAAAACTTACAAAAAACATTTAGTTTATTACAATTTTGCACAGCTCTTCCTGAAGATGACTTCCTGCCTGCTGCAGCTTGCAAACAACATCCTGCAAGCAGAAATAACAAACGTCAGCAGGCAACTATTTTCTAGTATATACACTCGCACAAATATCTACACGACACGATATAATGCCATGTAATAAGAAAGCAGCATTTACAAAAGCCAAACGCATACAATACACGTGCATATACTCTATATAGAAGTGATATATATATGTATATATATATATTCATTTGTATAGCAAAGTAATGCCTGATATATGTTTGTTTGTATGTAAGGAAAGTGCGCGGCGCGTGTAAATTGCAAAGAGTAAAATCTTGTAAAGGCAAATTCCTTTCAAATGCAACCATTTCCTTCGTACACACACAACTACTTAAAGTTGCAACAGTGTGGCACACACACACACATACAGACGCAGACAAACATACAAACCGGTCCTTGGAACACAACAAAATGCGAAAATGCAGGCATGCTGCATGTTGGGTGGCTAAATTTACACAGCACATTCAAGTTGACTTTTATATGTCATACAACAAACAGCAAACAGCCAAGAACACTTGAGATAAGTAATAGCCGACTGCTTAATACTCTATAAGATAGATACCAATGCATTGTTAGTTGAAAGGTTGACTTAATAAAGTCTTCAACTAATCTACCCGTTAACTTTCTGCATGAGAGCATAAGAATTTACACCTACACACCCACAAAGACCAGTCGTGTGTGTGTGTTACTGCTTTGTGTGCCATTGGAGTAAGATTCAAAGCATGCAAGTAACGTACGTATGACCAGACACAAGTCCGAAAGAGACCAGCACAGTTGCATTGAAGGAAAACATAAAAGAAGAAAAAAAAAAGCAACCAGCGAACCTATTTCTGACAGCAAGCAGAGCTCAGTGTAAGAGATACTAAACAAACATTATAGTTTAGATACTTGCAACAATTTGCGAAAAAGGGGCTAGTGAACTGCACGTGTTTGTATGCACATGCATGTGTGAATGGGCAACTTGACCAAACCAAAAAGCCTTGTAAGATGCTTAGCCACGGAGCTGGGGCCTGATTGTGGTCAAGCTGCAAACTACTTGAATAGCCTCATCTCTGGCCACAAAAGTATCTCACAAACAGAATCATTGTAAGCCATTGGAGGGAACTTAAAAGATAAGCAGCACTTAAGATAACAGGCAATGATTGATTTATACACATACATGCAATGCAAACTTAAATGAGTTCTTAATCTATAAGTCAAGTAATGCAATTTGTTTATCAAAGCGTATTAATGCATGGATTTTGTGCTTTCAAAGTGAAATGTTTAAATTTATTGTATAGTTTGCAGCATATTAAAGCAAAATCATTTTTCATATTAAAGGCATAGATCTTTTTAGATTTATAATTAAATACAAATTAAATATGTTTTAATTAATTCACTTAATTTCCGTAGCCTTTGCAAAAGTTTTCTGCGCTCTTTTTAAGCATTTAATTTGTAAACTTTTCTATTTATTCAAGTTACACATTTTCGCTTTAATTGTCAAAACTATGCCAAGAGTAGAACTTAATTAGGCAAAGCCACAACAACAACAACAGCAGCGACAAAAGTAGCAACTAATTATTTTAAAGAAAACGGCAGAAAAGAAAAAGAAAACCCGCCACTCAACCCACAGCCTTGGGGGAAAAGTCCTTGTCTTTATAGACGGGCATCTTTTATTATTATTCCTTTTCATTTGCTGCCTCAGTTTTTATTTTTCATTAGTCAGCAAAGCTGTCGCATAATACAATTTGAAAAGGCTTTAAGATCTAGCTGCACACCAACTTTTCTATTAAACCGCTAAAGCGAAGAACGAAAAAGAAATTGTGTGGAGAAAAAAAGCGCGCGAGAATAGAAAAGAATGAAGAGAGAAAAAATGCAGTGTGCAACATCAAAGACAACGCGCCATAACCCAAAAACATAAATCCTTTGGAAAATAAATAAAGCAAATGGCAAGAGAAATGAATATGCTGCAAGTTTGCGCGACTATATATATGGGTTTGTCACACACACAACCCTACAATCTACATATGCAAGTGAGAAGGAAATCTAAGTGGAAAAAGTTGATAAGCGTCGTCGACGAACCGCTTTCTAACACCCAAACAGCGGAAAAAGATGCGAAAGAGCCATGGGGTCAACGATTGAATGGGTTTTGGGGAAACTGTGGGAGCTACGTAAAAAAAAGAAGTATATAATAAGATTTTTGCTGCATGAGAATAACGACAGAGAGTGTAAAGAACAGAAAGAACTACGGTGTAAACTGAATGAAAAGAAGTTTTAAGCTTTAAAGTTTTGTGAAATGAAAAGAGCAAGCCAAATAAGAACTTGTGAAACGCTGTGAATTTAGTTAAATAAGAGACTTAAAGTGATTGATTAATCCATCAGACTTATTGATATTAATTGAAAATGCAAATTTAACAAATATCTGCTAACAATGAAGCATATTTGATGTTATGTCAACATACAAATTCAAATGCCAAGCAACTAGATCTTTCAGCTTAAGCTTGTCATAATTGTTTGTAATCTTCAATTACTATAATATTTTGCAATTTAGTGCTCGACTAGGATTAAATCAAACGAAGCGTTTATTTGCCCCTGAAAGCATACACACATAAATTATCAGCTGGCAATTTAATAAATAATGCAATAGAAGTTTCTCCAACATTATAATTAATTCACTGACCAACATCAAGCAAAGGACAACTTGAAGTATGCTTAATTTGAAAATCTTCAAAATTCAGTCAGCAACTAATTATTAAGCCCTTAAGTCTTGCAGGATCCCTAAAGCAGTATGGCTTGTATGCACAGGATTCAAATGTTTGCCATTATTATTACTATGCACATTTACTTTGCTATTGTTAAACGATTTTAGTCTGTATGTGTGTGTGTAATCAGTACAAAACATGAAAACGCACTTTACTTCTCCGGCTACACAAGATTCGGTGTCATTGATTTTTTTTTTTCTCTTTCCAGCGAGAGAGTCAATGAATAAAATATCATGCGTATACGCCACGTGTACCCAGAAATTATTTATAAAGCACTAAAAAAAAGAGAACACTCCACCTACACAATTTTAGACAACAACAAATAGAAGAGCACATGCCTAAAAATTAAATATAGCCAACGATACGATTTTTATTGTAGTATCGCGCCAGTCGCCGTCTAATGGCTGCCAGGATATGGCTCAAGTGTGGCGGGGCAAAAGGACACAGCAGCTACCATGGCCACAACCACAAGCAGCATAGTCTTGACATTGTCTATCTCCCTTTCTTTCTTTCAACCACAACAACAACTAAGGCCGCCAAGGACGACCAGGATGAGTAGCAGAAAGCAATTACTTCTTCCTGTGCTTGGTCTTGCCTGCTTGTTGCTTCTCTGTGCAGCAGCACCAAAAAAAAAAACAAAGGGAGATAGACAGAGTCGAAGAAGGAGAACTCAAGAAAACTTTTGGTGGCTCTCTCTCTCTCTGTCTCTTTTCGTGTGGCCCAGAGCACAGAGTTCATGCTCCACTTGCTTCAAGTCAACTGTCAATATTTTACTTTAAGACAGCACCACATCAATGCTATAAATTTACTTGCAACTGCCACAGCTACGAAAACAAGTCAAGTACACAACAAAAAACAAGTTTACAAGTTAGTTGAATGTTAGTAACAGAAATATATAGTATCTTATCGACATAAATGTAGTTTTATATATATTTTTACAAGTGCAAGGAAATATCAGTGTAACACAGATGAGGTTTGAAGAACAAGTTTAGAAGTCATGCTTGAAGGCAGTTGGCTTACAACATGTGTTTGTTATGCACAGTTTTTGGGGACTCAACCAAAAACAACAAAACCCAAGCCCAGCGAAGCAGTCTAGCACAAATTTTAAGGTCAACTTCAGGGCTGGCTTCGTCTCCTTGGCAGAAATAAATCTGTGCCCACTCGAATGTCTTGCGACCAGATTGGACTTGTAGTCAAGTACAATGTTGCTGTTGTTGTTGTTGGTTTTGCTGCCTCCTTGTTGATGCTGGTAATCAAGGCATTAAGTGTGTTTACTGTTTATTTTATTAGACTTGAAGGCTTAATAGCTTAGTGCGTAGCGTTTTTGGGCTCCGCACAGTTATTCAATTAAAGTCCACTCATTTTGATTTAATTAAAATGCTAAGCGTCGTTTTTCGCCAAATGAATTATGTATGCCATTAGCTAAAACCCTAAAAAATCAACTACTCAACGAAGTTAAAACTTGAATTAAAAATAAAAATAAAGATCCTAAATCAAGTGAAGCGAGCAAGTTAAAGAAAAGTTTGCAACACCGCAAAAACAGTAGGAAAAAAAAAAAATAGAAGTAAGAAACTCTTACTCTCATTAGCAAAAAGTTTTCTTCGTTTTATTTGGGGTAGACGACTTTAGGGGCTAACCTTTCCTGGCGGTCGCAAACTTCTTTTTAAATTACAGTATGTACCGCTCAAATGCCAAATAAATATATATATATTTAGTTTTTTTTTTTGGCGCATTCAAAAGTTTTTCGTTTAACTTTTCGCCCCTTGCACACAGCTGCTTATTTGTTGCTGCTGTCGCCGTTGCCGCAGCTTCTTCCACTTTTTCTTTTAGCACTTTCTCAATTTCCGGCAATCTTAGCAGTTCGGCAAGGGGGAGGAAGGTGTATTCAACAACTTTGACGACGTGTCCGACTGCTGCAATCGAGTGTCGTGTCCGTTCCGAAAACTCCACTCAAACTTACCAAACTTATTGCGCTAATCTGTCATTTTTTTATTTTCTCTTATTTTTGAGTGTAAAATTGTTGTTTTGAACAAATTTTGCAGCTGCTTTGCTTTTTTTCTTTTTCTTTATTGTGTCTTTTACGTTTTTTGCAACTGCTTATCATTTTTATGATAGTTGCCCTGCCTTGTTTGTGTTTTGATAAACGCCGCATTCTTGATGAGGGCGCCTAGCTAGTTAGTAGTTGGCCAAAGAAACCACAAAGGCTCTGATTGGAATAAACACAAGCATTTTACTATTTTACTTTAAAATATTAAAGCTATGTAGCAAGAGTTTATGAATTAGTTTGAACAATTTTTATTCATAACAAATGAAATTCATATTTCAAATTTTTAGGAATTCAATTTATATTTGCCAAAGTTATTTACTTAAGCTACAATTTCTGTTAGTATTTTACATTTAGTTTTAGTTTCAAGAAAAATGCTCAGTTAATTATCATATGCAGTCAGTTTTTAGTATTTTCACAGGATTTTTGAGATAAATTGAAAAACCTGTTTCTGGCCTACAGAACAAACAGCGACAGGAACAATTGAGGCAGTAAAATTAGCAAACGAGCTGAGTTGAGAGCCACTTGGAATTTGTGAATGCAATTTTCATATGCCAATATTTATTGCTTGCCGAGGATCAAACGCAAAAAAGCACAACAATCAACAACAACCAAAATACGGTAGAAGATAATAGCTGATGGAGTAATCGAAGAACTGATACCTTTTATATAAGAGAGAGACTCTACCTGTCTATTGTGTGATAACAGGGTATGTGGGTAGACGACAACAACCAAAAACACACACAACATACAAAATATATTGATGCGGGTGTAGCTAAACCAACAAGAATACAAAACACGAAACATTCGTGTTCAAAATATGTGAAATGAAATTCCCAAAACAGCCGCAAAGGGAGGCAGCACGACAGCCAAGCAGCAACATTGACTGTAGGTAAAAACCATTCAAATTATATTTCACAATTTATATCAATGCTATATTTTTTTTGTCTTCTTTAGCATTTAAACAAGCAGCAATATCAGAAGTTACAACAAGACCTTAACTAAACTGATAACTAAATGGAAAAATATGTATGTGAATGAAGCATTGGCAGCGGCAATGCAATTGCTTTGCACATTGCAATGCAATAATTTATATACATATACATATATATGTATATTTATTTATTATTTGCTGTTATCTATGAAAAAGTTCTTTATGGCAGTATGAGTGAGCGTTATGTTTTTGGCAAGCAATTCGTTGATTGCCAGTTAAAGCCAGTCAGTCGGTGCAGTCATGTTTATTGCAGGTTGTTATGCAAATCTCAAATGCCTCGTTAAAATCGCATAGGGGGCAGACAGGCTAAAAATACATGGAACGACATAAAAATTGCAATAAACGTGAGCTAAACTAAGTGATATCAAGAGCTGATAAGTTGTAACCAGAACAAAATGTGTTTTTTATTGGAAAAAGCAAGAAAGTAGCTTTTGATTATGACATAATCTTATACCAATAAAACTATTTGTATTACAAGCAGGCAGGCAATAGCTTAAACCAATTAGTCAGCAGATAAAACTAATCATCTTGAAGTCACTATCCACAAACACATAAATCCGCTAATTAGCACGATTTGACCAAATTTCTGTTGATTTTATTGCTTTTGGTCAAACAAATATAAAAAAAAAGAAAATACAAAGATTGGCTCATGTTGCTCTTTGATTAGTATTTAATTGCTCAATAATGCAAAGCACGCGTCGTATGAGCAATATATTTTATTTGTTTGGTCTCAAACAAGCACACTTGCCAAGCAAACATTGTACATAAATTAATAAAACATCAGCGGACGCCATTAATTTTATTACGTACAAATATTTTTCTGCGTGCGATCGCAGCTAAACGATGCTAACAAAAGCACAGCACCCCCCCTAACTCTAATCGACAACTCCAACACGCAATGCCAGAAAGTATCTTGAAGGCAAGTTTCGGACATGCCAAAAGTCGTAAAAGCGCACAAATCTCAAGCAGAAAAAAAAAACTAAATTGATTTCGTTCGGAGTAGGAGCGAGAGCGAATATTTAGTTGTCTGAGCGTTGAAATTAATTAGCAAATAGCTAGGCAGTTAAATGAGAAATGTGCCGCGTGTGCTGCGTGCAAAGGGCACATAAATTCGACATCCTCAACTCCTGGAATCTCTTTTGGTTAAGGTAAAAGTCAGTAGGGCATTAAAAAAGTTCACTTTGTGAGTGTTTGGCACGCAAGTTTCATTTTTAGTTTCAGTTTCCCTAAATAGTTTAAGTGTTTAAGCCATTTAATGTTCAGGAAGCGGTTTGTGTTTTTGTTTTTACTTTACTATTTTCAGGGTGAATTAAAAAAGTGGACAATGTGTTAATTGGTTTGGACACGTCGTAAGCGGGTTAAGGGTGGAGATTGTGGTATTGATAAAGTGCGCCCCAAAAGCCATAAAGTCTTTAACATTTTAGATTGGCTTATACAGACAGAAAGTAACTTAGAGTTGCTTTCCTATTTTTAGTACTTTATCGATTTATTAAAGCTCAATCTTGTTAATTATGTCTTAAGCCTATATATCCAGCTTTGTCTGGCCAACTTTTACACAATTATTGACGTGCTGCACCAAAGCTTTAAATATCAAATTAGCCCCAAAAAACCAGAGTAAGAGAGCAGTCAAAAGGGCAGGCAAGCAATAGCTATTTGCATGGCTAGACACATGGAGAGCGTTGTTGGACACATTAATTGCTCCATTGTGATTTGCATGCAGCAAATGTGTGCGTTTGTCGAGACTGCCAACTAATTTGTAGTGTACTGAGAAGTGCATTTAGACGAGAGATGCGAGTCCTTGTCTGCACCAATACTTGCAACATACTCATTTACCACAAACAACTGCTGCAGTTGTCTGGTCTGAAATTATTCTGGCAGCAACCTTTCCCTTGCTCTGTGTGCACTTTGGTAATTACAGCGTATTAAAGTTCATCAACTGCATTGAAACTGCCATAAAAGTCAAGTGCATTGAATAATGCGACAACTTCAGTTTGAGTTGAGTGAACACAACAACAGCAAAAACACAACTTCAAACGCTGATAAATGCAATAAACTTTGACAGTATGTATTGTCAGTTGTCATTCATTCTCGCCGCTGACTCCTTTATTGTGGCTACTGATAAACAAACAAAAAAAAACGCATCAAAGTGTATCTGAGCTATTTTTTTGTTGCTTTTTATTTCTGCTGTGTTGACATGTCAGTCAAATTGTGCAATGTCCAATTTCGCGTTTTCACGTTCTTCTTTTTTTATATTATTTTGTGTATATGTACGTTTATGTGTATACTCTCATAATCTTTAGTGACACGCAATGTTTACACTGTGCGTTTGATGCACGTTTTTTAATGTTATCTGCCCAACGGTTTCGTTGCTTTTCTCTACTGTCCTTGTCACTCATTGGTTGCGCCCATCAATTTGATGTTGTCAATTTTCGTGCAAATTTATCGTTTGCTCCTTACAATATTTGACATTGTCATGCAGTTCGTTAGCTATTTGACTGTTACGATTAATTATCATATGAAAAATAAAAACGGTTGACAGCTTAACAACTATGTCTTGTTATAGTTCTGAATATAATCCAAAATGACTTAATTTCGCCTTTGATAGCAACAAAGACTAATTCGTATAGGTTTTATTTAGGTATTTATGTGAAATATGTTTTATACCGTCGTCTGCAGTAAATACTATTTAGTACACATCAAAAAACAGTGACATAAAGAACTGCTGCCAATAACAGTGTAAATAAATACCCAAAAGTGGAAAACAAATAGAGCAACCCACATATCCGCAACTACATAGTATGCACTGTACTGATAAGCCCGTCATAGGTTTGCCATAAAAAAAAAAAAACGGACAGGGTAAAAATTATACCAAATAATTTCTGGCTGTGTGCATCGCTTGACTGCATTCAGCACAGCTTACACTCTTACTCCCAACAAACAGCAGTTGCAACGTTTGCTGATAAAATTGCCATGGATTGTTTTTTGTTGTTTCGGCCAAATAAATATGTGCAGCAGCCACATAAAATACACACACAACACAGCAACAAACCAACCAAAGCCGTTCAAAAAGATATGGGAGCAAGGTAAATAGCATACAGGAGAGCAGTGCACAGAGCTGTTGACATGTTTGTTGCCAGTAAGAGCGAGAGTGAGATATATGGAGATACAGACAGACAGATAGATAGATAAGTTGCGACCTTTCTGTCGTTTATTTACCTAGTTTCTTTTTTTTTGTGTTGGCATGGAAGGAGGTCTTAATGTTAATTCGTGTGTAATAGACAAATGTGGCCCCAAACTTAAAGAGAAAGGTCACAAGAGGACCAAAATTTGTTCTTTAAAACGCAGCATTTGCAGTCGGTATCTATCTTTTATATGTGTATTTTGTGACAGCATGTCTCGCACGCTTATCACGAGACTCAAAGGGTTTCCATTTTCGTACTGTCCTTTTTATTTTTTGTTTATATTGGGTGTCCCTTTTGTTTCACCATCTGCAGGTGTTTAATTCAGGACTTTGTCCCTTTTCTGTTTTATTTTTTTTTTTTTTGACACGGTTCTTTGTCTCCGCCTTTAGCCCGCAATATTATCAGACATTTTCCTTTTGTTTGTTGAACCTTTTCAACGTTTTTCTTTTTTTTTTTGTTAACTGTTAAATTGAATTAAGTCAGTGATTTGTCTGCATGCGAATTGGATTTCATTTCAGATTTCATGGAATGTGTTTGTTCTGTCCATTGAATTATGTCGGTTATTGAGATAAATTGATTTAGAAGGTTCTTTTCAGGTGCAACAACGATTTGTCTTTGGGTCAATATCTCTTTTACATGTTTTTAAAAATAAAACATTCAATATAACATTTGCTTAAAGCTATCCACGAAATACGCCCGCCTCGCCAAAGCTCATCAATTATTTAAGACAATAAATGTGTTGCACAGTGCGTATGAGTTATGAAGTTCTGATTGTTATATATGAACACTGTTCTTGTTGTTGCTATTGTTGTCCCATGTCGTTTGTCGCTTGTTAATATGCCTCATAAATAACACATTTATGGCACAAACACACACACACATCCCACCCACCCACACACATATTAGCACTGTTTTGCTTTCTCTTTCCGTCTCTTTCACAGTTGCTCTCTATTAGCAGCTTTGATATGCAAATATACGCCTCTCACATTTGGTTTTGTTGTTTCTCTCTCTCTCTCCCTCTCTCTTTACACATAATAAAGTTGCGCCAGAGACACACACTGTGCACACATTATATGCGTAATAGTTTAATATGCTTATAATTGTTAGAAAATTTGCATGCAACATTTTAAATATTTGATTAAATTCATTTAAATACATTTGGTGACAATTTTTAAATTGGCTGCGTTCAACGCGCTGAATGCAAATGACAGTCATTGTTTAGTTAGTATGCTCTTTCCCATTCGCTTTTCCAATCCTCTCTCGCTCTGCTGCCTATCTCTCGCTTACTCATACTTATTTAATCTGATTGTCTGTGGGTCTCATTGATTTATGTTTAATGCAGTTTTTGGGCAGCGCATTTAATTTATGGTAGATGATTTTTCTACTCTGCATTTTTTTTATATTCATTGTCAGTTTTTGGCGGAAGTGGCGAACGTTTGTTTGGTTTTACGGTTTATTTTGGTTTGCATTCGCTTCTTTTTTCTATTTGTGCATATATTTGTATGCATGCATGAAAAATTTCACTTGCTGGTTGTGCGTGTGTCATATGTGTGTGTGCGTAAACTGCTGTTAGTTATTGATTTTTGTGGTACGTGTGCGATTTTGTCGCCTGTCAGGCAGCTTTCGCGTTTAGCCCCAAATTTAAGAGTGTATTGAAAAGTGATAAAACTTTGTTACGAACAGAGTTAAGAGAAAAAAAAAGTAAGTGGTTAAGTGGGTTTAGCCAACTTATAGTAAGATAATCATAAGAATATAAACTGTTATTTATATAAGTTTAATAAAAACAACTATCTTCAGCCTTTCCGCTGTCAGTAACGCTTTATTTCTTAGCAATATTTTCTTATTTGCGTATTTATGTAATGTGTCATCCTGTCCATCATTAAGTAAAATCTCATCCAACAGCTGCAACACCCACACAGAAACAAGAACAATAACAACGACGGCTGTGGCAGGCATAAAAATGTCCTTGACATAAAGATGTTGGCATGACGGCGGCCTGCGAACTTTATTAAGACATTTTACGTTGAAATTTATATAAAAGTAGAAAACACACACACACACACACTCACATAGAGGCAAAGCAATAAAGAGCGCCAAGCGCAGCTGAGTTTCATGCTGAAGAATCGTGAGATTTATGACAAAGCAGCGGTAGACAACAGCAACAACATTAACAACGAGAATATTGTGTAGCTTGATATGCCTGGCAAACTCAGATTTGCTCACGTTTTACACGTTACTGCTATGCCTCCTCCTTGTTAGCCATAAAAGTCAGGCAAAAGAGAACGACAGGCAATATTGCCAACTTTCGGGCGATTTGCGGACGTTAAACTCTCCTTTTGATATAATTAGGATATGTTTGCTTTTGATTTGTTTTTAATAATGCTGCTTAAGTAAACGTCTGCAAATATGTGCTAAGATTTACAATATATAAAAATCTGTTATTCTGAAGCTATTTCCTGAAACAGAACACATTTTTAATAAAGTTTAGCAACTAACGCACAAAAAAAGGGCAGGCTAAGCCGCTAAACTTTCTTACCCTCGTTTCTTTATTTTCTTTTTTAATCTCAGCACCCACAACTTTATGAGAGTTTAATTGTTTAAGAATTGCGTCGGCAACTCAACGAATTAAAAATTTATTTTTGGGCAGCGTTCAACATATTTTTGGCTTTTGGCTTGAAAATTTAATTAAAACAAAGTTAATTTATGCAAACTGACTGAGTTTCGTTAAACGAATAACTTGCAGGGTGGTTGAAATGTTTAAAAACGAAAAAAAACGCTCTTGCGGTTCACATTCACACAAAAATTTATAAGCTTTAATGTGAAAGCCAATAGGCTGACCCACGCAGTATGAAAATGACAGAACAGCCAGGCTGTTGCTGCAGTAAACAAATTATCTCGCATTACAGTGCAACTGGCACAACAAAGCAACTCAGAAACGAGTGTTGTACACACAATATACATGTATATGGTTTATATGCCAATGGCAGCTGACGCGTCGCAAACAAAACCAACGCAAAAAAAAAGTTTAACAAATATATTTGTGTTTAAATATGGAGCCAACAAATTGTGCAACATCTGAGTTAAATAAATAACAGAAAGAAGCAAAAAACAACACAAAATATCTTTAGAATGTCGAAAAATTAATACTCTTACCACTAGCGCTATGACAAGGCATCAACTGCTTGCTCCGTCAAGCCCTTTAAACAATACCATACCCCACAAGCAGGGGTAAATATTTGAAAGAAAAAATTATAAAGCTGAAAATTGTAAACGCTGCAATTTAAGTTAAAAGTCTTGCTAGCCTGTCAATAAACGCTGGCTACGTTACTTTCTTTGTTGTTGTTGTTGTTATACAACCTGCGAGTGAAAGCAAACTGGCGAAGGGCGACTTCTAGTGTGGTGTGCGAGTGTGCGTGCTTGCTCGCTGAAAAGTATGCTACATGAATGCATAACCTGTGGGTCAGCAAAAATAATGTAGCCATGGTTCAATGAGCGTCCGCCGCTGACGCTAACTGCTGGTAGACTGATTGGACTGACTGTTGGGTGGGCTGACTGCTGACTGGCTGCCTTTTGTGGTTGTATGATGATGACCGCAGCTACACAAAAAAAACCTACTCGACCAGAACGCGCCAACAAGGCAAAGGACAACAATGCTGCAAAATTTGCCACAATGGGAACTGGGAATCAACGACAACCGTTGACCAGCTTTTGGTCAGGTGAAAATTTAAGTCGACTGCTTTACAACAATGCGCAGCTCAGTTTCCTTTTCTGCCTTTAGTATCGCTTGTGCATTTGTTTTTCACCTCTCCCCAGAGCCACAAACAATTTAAGCGCTTTTAGGCAGTCAATTGCCAGAATTTTTAATATTTAGAAGACTTAACAAAACACAATTCAAATAAATTTTGTAAATAAATGTCTAAATAAACCATTGTTATATTAAAAATAATATAAAAATATAAATAAACCATATTATATTACAAATTTTCAGTATACTTATTATCCCTGCACTTTAAAACCGTCAATTAAATCAGCCACATAAATAAAATAAAACAATTTGCTTGCTTAAAAATGAAATAAAATACGAAACGCTCCATAAAATGAACAATTTCCATGAAAATATTGTCGCTTTAATGTTAAGAAAAATGTGAGGCACATTTATAGCAAACGAGTCCTTTGAACAGCCCATGCGGGTCATAATTTAGAGCCACAACACAAACACACATACACATACACGGAGACAAAGACAGAGACATTTAGAGCCATTTAAGTGCCGTCTTTTGTAACGAATACAAACATACCATATATGTATATATGTATGTATATAAAATTTATATATTTGTTGGATTCTTTTTTCTCTTTCTGTGTAAACAAAAGTAAACACATGTCTGCTGTAGAGAGCATCAAATAGCGGGACGAGCAGGCCAGCTGAGCAACAAAGCCCACTAAAATATTATATCTAATAAAGCAGCAGGCAAAATACAAAAGCAAAAACAACATTGTGCTATAAGAGAAATGTTTCAAAAGCAAGTAAGAAAAAAAGAAATACACACACACACACACAGCAACAATAACAAAAGGCATCAATCATAAGTCAGGGCACATGCTACATAATCTAAGCCCCAAACTCACCCCCCTCTCCCATCCCACTCAGGACTTTGCCCTGTGTTAGAGGACACTTTGCCCACTCTATGTATACTTATTTTTTAGTCAGTGCCTTAAAGACTGCAAAAATGGGCATTGAAAAATAGAGATGAGTGTGGGGGTGTGTGCGTGTGTGTGAAAAAATATTGCTCCATTCAGTCCTCCCTTTGACATTCGACGCCAAAGTCGCATTGAAGTCTATTTGCCACGCCTGCGGCAGCTGTTGACTGCCGACGGCATATGTTCATTAAATTTATTAAATTACAGGCACACGCAGCAAATGACAAGAAGTACAAGACATGTATGTTAGCAACAGCAGCATCTGTGCAGACATTGCAACATTTTATAAAGACATGCGAAACTCTTTACAAAAAATGGGCGCTAATTGGCTGCTTACGCAGTGCAGGAGCGAGAGAGAGGAGGTCAGGAAAGGGGCGGCAACATAATTAAATTAAGCAACTCAAAATCAAAGGGCTTCGCCGAAGACCTAACAAGTACAAAATATTTAATGATTCAAGTATGTTTTCGCTTAAAGGGTTTTATCACAATTCAAAGTAACTAAATGTAAAAAAAAACTACAAGAGCTTAAGCATTTTTATACATATTATATTAATGGCTGTACAAATTCTTTTGCAATTATGCGCTAAAAATCTGCTTTTTTGTACTCATTGAAGAACCATTAACAGCGAGCTGGATTATAGAAAAAAAAGCAAAAACATTTCTTTCAAATTGTTGCCATTGTTTTCATTTGTAAGCTCCATTGCAATTTATTAATAATAAATAACTAATATGCAAAAAAAATATAAATAAATAAATATGCATTTCAGAAGCAAAAGTCCAGTACATTTTTATAACTTTTACTTTAATTTGTGCCAAAGTTTATGCTTCAATTATTATGCAAACAAATGAAAATTTAAACAAGCGAATTAATTTTTATAGAAAACTTTTTTAAAAAACAAATAAAAAAAATCAAGCAAAAACACAAATGAAAATGGCAGTTAGTAAACAATGCAGGGCTTTTCAAAATATACATATTAAAGGTTCTAAGCAGCCTAGCTTGACTAGCAGATACCCTGTTTAAGGTGTACTTTTACCCATAAGTAACAAAATTTTAAGAAATTGTTGCACTTTTAAGGGCTTTATTCCTCTTTATTTACGTGTAGCTTGAAAGTTTAAGCGTCGTCTAGTCTCTACTTCTTCTAGGGTATATTTTGAGCTCGTAAAACAACTTGGCACACACAACAAGAACAACAAACAAGTGAAAGAAATAAAGCCGCATTATTCAGTTGTGGCACACTTTTAGCCAATCAACCGACGACCAACCAAATAAAGCTTTTAATTGTTGCCAATGGATTAAGGTTTATGTACGTATGTATGTGTGCGTATACTTAATATGCTACTGAATTCGCATTCGGTTTGTTTGGCTGCTGTTGCACTGGCTTTGCATCTGTGCTAATAGTAATTAAAACTATAAATTTTCAAGTGAAATTGTTCAGCGGGCACGCGTGATATAATAATAACAATATACATATATATTCGCAAAATGTATGTATGTAGATAGTTTTAATCGCTTTTTTATAACCAATTAATTGAAATGTGATTGGTAATTAAATGCATACTTGATGGGCAGTGGCATATTTTGCATTGTACAAACATAATTAATGCCAATATGAATAAAAAGAAAAAAGAAAGCATTGATGTAAGTGCCGCTCAATTAAAGTTAAAGAGATGGCAAAATAGAGTAGCCTAGTTTTTAGCGTTCAATACAGATGAACAATGCAAGAGGACAAGTAAAACGTGGCACGTGCCACAGCGTCTAGTCTCGGAAACTAATTGAAAGGCAGACAGACGACAAGTTGCAAAAGAATGAACAAAAAAAAAAAATTTATATATAGATGGAGACAAAAGCAAATTTGCATACGACACAAAATGGTCCACAGTCAAAAGCAGCAGCCTACAAAAAACAGATAGGAAATGAAGAGAAGAGAGAAGAAAAGAGTAGCGAAAGACGAAAAGGCGCAAGGCAACAAAACTAAGAACTGGAGCAGCAGTAGCAGCAGCAGCAGATGCTGTTGGCTGGGCGTCCTTGCCATCGTTATTATCCTGTTATCTCTCTAATAATGCCTCAGAGAGTTTGTAATTAAATTTTTCAACAAAAAAAAAAGAAGCAAATAAAAAAACACGAAGCAGCGCCCATCGTTAGGGTCCGACGTAGACGTAGTTATAGCCACAACAGCAGGGCACAGCGGCAGCATCAGCTACTCATCTCTGAGATGAAAGAAAAAAAATTAAAAGAACTTCAGATACAAACTACGAGATATACAAGTTGGTTGAAACCGTTGAGCGGGTGCAGCAAAGGGGAGTAGGGGGGATTGCCGTGCAGGCATAAAGAACTTTACGCGCACGAGTGCCACTAGTTAGTTAGATAATAACGCTCAACGGAAGCTGTTCAAAGCGGAAACGGAAGTTAAGTTAAGCGCACTACTAAACAGATACTCAAGAGCCGAGACCAACCGACAGCAGAGAGGCTGGTTATGGAATATGACTAACTAAATGAATGAATGAATGAATGATAGAATGGGCAGCTATAAGTAATGCACATTAACGATTATGTTCCAGCAAACACAAACACTTTCACAATATGCAAGTTATTTTACAATATTTTCGGTAGTTTATAACAGCTGTCACATTTTAATTCACAACACTTTTTCACATACTCTGCATGGTTGCATTAAATATTTGACGAATAAAATAAAATCTACATGAATTACTCTTATATGGTTGGCTTGTAATTATGCTTTCAGAGTGGTTTGTTGGCTCTCGCCACTTGTGTTACACCCACTAACACAAATTAGTAACGACGCATGAAGCATAAAAAGCAAAAACAACAACAGCACAAGCAACTAGAAGATGAGTTGAATTAACAAACAAAATGGCAGACTGTCTGGCCACTTGGCCAACCGCAGACAACTCCGAGTCCGAGTCACGTCAAAGGCTGTCCGGTGAGTGGGGCAGAGGCGTGTGGCTAGCGTATTTTATTTCACTTTGTGGAAATTCGTGTGATGTCTATTTAAATGGTTAGGTAATTGCATAATGATATGTCTGTGCAACTGCATGCCAAAAAAAAAAACCATGTAAAAGTGCCTTTAATGGCAATTCAAAAATACATTTGGACTGAGAGACACGTGCACAAAATAAGATAAATAATATACAGAGACAGCACACAAAATATAGTAGAGAAGCTAGGCTGCATTTAATTAAAAACCATAAATCACAATGCTGACAAGTTTGGGGAAATGATTTTCTAAAAACCAAACTTGATGGACAAATGCAAAATGCATTTAATTAAAACAATATTAAATACGTAGCCAACAAGATAAGAGCAGATGGGGAAGTAGCACTGGAAATAGCAACGGACAAGCAAAACGCAGATCAAGAACATTTTTCGCATCCGCAGCACGTTTTTCAATTAAATGCTCGCTGCTTGTCGAGGAAGTCTTGCGATTCACTGTCAACAAGCGCGACCAAAATAAAGACAAGAAAATAGAAGAGAGAAAAAAAAGTGTGTCTAGCAAAAGCGTGTGAAAAATCGCGCTCGCGTCTTTGCCGCAAACCGATATTGCACGTGTTTTGTGTGCGATTTTGTGGCGATCCGTGTGTTTGTTTCCTACAAGCAATTTTGTCAGTTGCCCAAAACGCTTTGCGGCCAAAAGCACACGTGAAAAGCGGCGGCAAACCAAGCAAACCATACAAACATAATTGCCAATTGAATTGTGGTTAAAGATGTGTGCAAATTGTTTCAATTTGTAGTTTTGCACCATATTTCTAAAAATATAGTCTAGCCACATATTTTTGTATCAATTATTCAAGTAATCAAATTGAATGCATAAAATTAAATAAAAATACAAGTTGTGTTTATTTGAATTTTTTAGTGTTAAAAATACAGACTGCAAAAAGTCTTATTTTCAATGATTTATTAAGCCAAATTCTCAATTTATTATTTAAAGTGTGTTTTAATAAAAATAAAGCTAAAAGTTTCAAATAGATTTTATTTCTATTGCAAAGTTATTAAAGGCTTTATTTGTTATTTTATAAATAAGTTTAAACGACTATTGTATTTAATTGTTAGATCAAAACCTCTGCCTCTTCCACACTATTGCTCCGGAGTTATGCAAAGACAATCTAAATGAAAATCATTGTATGAAATGAAGAAATCAAATCATTTATGAAATATGCATAACGCATATTAAAAATCAATTAAATATTTATGCAAAACACACAATGGCAAACAATAAGACAACAAAAACACAATTTGAATAATGCGAAATGAATAAGAAGCACAAGCGAAAAGCGAGCGAGAAATTATAATGTAATTGAGGCAAAACACACATACATACATTTCAAAAAATAAAAGTACGAAAACAATAAATAAAGCAAATGAAATTAAATATTTATTATGCTCAGCTGCTGCTCTTATTACAGCTGTTGTTGTCAAATAAGAAGAAGCTACAACAGCCAGCCAACGGAAATGGTTATTGCTGTGAAAAAAACAGACAGACACACACACACACACACACAGCTTGGCTGAATAGTATGTTGTATGTTGGCAAGAGGAGTGGCGGGGGCGAATAATGTTCGGATGCTGCTGTTGCTGGCGTTGAAGTTTTGCATTTCCGGTATGCAAACAGCATCCACAGCAACAACATCACTGACACATGCTCAAGACGTAAAAAATTGTGTAATTGTTTGTTGCTATGTTTATTGTCGTTGTTGTTGCTTTTGTTGTTGTTGTTTAAACCATTGATAAAGCTCAACAGTCAAGGCAAACGAAGTGCGAAGAGCATACAAAACTCATTTGCATTTAACACGTTCACAATAGTCCTATATCACACACAACGGCAACAATTTAACACGGCAAACACACAGTAGACATTGACTAAGAGCAATTGAATAGCCGTTTCTTTGGTATTTATTATATTGTATAAAGATTTGTATAGAAAGCTTGTCAAAAGAATGTATCTAAACTTTACATTGAAGGATCATGCTCATAAGGTTGAAGCTTCGCAAACGATAATACTCAGATAGACATAATGAAAGCAACTTTCAAAGAAGATTTATAAAAATAATTCCTAGATGATAGTCAGAACTACCCTTTTCAACTACTATCCACACAATAGTGTCACACTGTTGCAATATTTACTGTACGCATTGTTAAAAACAGAAAAGAGATACAAGAGACAACATCAGTACGCCTCATCCAAACACATACAAAAATACACATGTAAAATGTACAATAATAAAAATACCTTTTTTAATATGTGTCTGTTTTTAACTCTTTCATTACGCTTAATTATTTATTAAGCAGATAGTGAGCTGCGTTGGAATTTAATTTGGGCGGCAGGCAGCTTAAGGACGTATTCAAGCCTGATGTCATTACTTTGGCTGCTTTCACTGATGTTGTGTGTGTTGGTTGGTTTGCTTATTGTGTGCCCTGGCACTTTGAAGTGCCGCAGCACTTTTTGGCATACACTTTGAAATGGCTTCGACCAAGCCAGAGTTTAGCGATTATTTTGATTTGATGATGATGAAATTAATTAAATTTGTTTTAAGACACAAGCCCCATTGGATGGCGAATCCTTTTGTGTGAACAAATCTTGGTTTTAAATCAAGAATGTGGTTTAATGTTTAGTTGGATAAAAGCACAAAATTAACGCTCGAACGGTAAGGACGACACGATGATAACGACAGGCGAATAGCGACTACGATTACGATTACGATGACAAGGACAACGCGCATCCGCTCCGTTTGAATGCACGATTTGTACTAAATCGAAAGTCTGACTCTGAACACAGTCTAGAGTCGTGTGGCAGACTCTAACATGCACTCGGCAAAATGCCAGTGGCAAATTGAATTCACTGCCAGGCTGTCTGAAAGGACTTGCTCTCTGTTTACAGGCAGCAATGTGTACTAAAAATATTCAATCGTTGTTTGCTTGCTCTCTTTTTCGCTCTCTTTCGAGGTGTTCGTATCGAGGGTTCGCTTGGGATTCGTTGCTGGCTCGTGTCCACATGTTGCCATGGCCAGCAACCTGTTAGACATCCTACGAGGCGTATTTAATACTAAATGTATGAATGAATGAGTAAAATAAACATGTAATGAACGGTTAAGCTTCAATGCTTTTGATAATGAACTTAGTCTTGAAGACAAATTAGCATTGTAGCAATCAATAAGCTTATTTATGTTTTAATTCCTTACAAACAGTTTTTAAAATCAAAAATATTCTGACAATAAGCATGAGATTCCAAATGTAATTTAATTATTCAAAACTAAATAATCAAATTAATATTTTTTTTATATCCACGCATAAATAAATCATATAAAATCAACAAGCTTTAGTTCGATTATTTGTCTATATTACTTGGTTGTAATAAGGGAAATTTACGACGATTTTTTAAAAGAGTAAAATTGCCCGAAAAGAGCGCGCAGTCGCAATAACACGAAACGGTTAAAGGGAACAATGTGCTGCAAGCGAAACGGGTATAACAACAAACTCAACGAACTAAAAAAAATGCCCAAAACAAAAATGCAAACAGAATTGTTAAAAGAATAAACAATAATTGGTAAAAAGTCCTTAAGTAACAGTAATATAAAGTTCTCCTAAAACAAAAGTTGGTTAAAACCAACTTAAAGCGAATATACACTTCATTAGCTTAAGCTAAATGTTCTCGGACCGCATTAAAACAGCTCCATTGGGCACCACAAATACCAACTAACTAACCGAACTCTAACTAACTGATGAACGGGCAATATTATATGTTGCTGCCTTAACAACTGTGGCAAGCAGCAACAGCGACCGTCTAACAAATGCAAGCAACTTTAACCGCGAAAAAAATATATATAATAGTAGTATAGTGTCCCCAGCAACAACAATAGCAACCGAGAAGCAGCGGCTTGATGTTGGTCTGTGCCGCTGTGGTCGCCGCAATAACGACAATAAATACACAACAACAGCAACAACAACGTTCCGAGGAGCAACAGCGTTAGAGGAGTCTACGACTAACAGGCATATCAACAGCATCATGATGTTAAAAACTTTTTGCATTCGAGAACCTTAAACCCACCTTCAAGCCAGCTAACCAACACACCAACTACTGCTGCTGCTGCTGCTGGTTTTTGTCCTGCGTCGACCCCGTCAACAATTTTTGTTTACAAACTTTTGCTTGTTTGTGTGTGTAGTGGATGCGTGGAGAGAGAGAAAGAAAGAGAGAGAGAGGGAGTAAGGGGAAGCCTTGGCAGGCAGGTAAGGGAATGTGGCAGCTGTTGCTGTTGTTAGTATTGTCCACAAAGGACTCACAGGACTCTCTCGCGCGCCAAAAGTTGCGAATATATATTTCCGTTATTTTTTTCCTCTCATTTTTGGTGCCGCTTAACAGGGAAATTCCTGATGCGATTATGAGACGCCTTGTTAAGTCGAGCCACAGCCGCAGTGTGCAGCCCACCAAAAAAATGTTGGGTGAACAGCATGGCATTGGGATGGGATTGGATTTGAGGGGGTGTGCTTATATATATTACATGACAAAGACGCTAAATATTTTGCGGTTTTTGCGGTCAGGTGATGATGCTCGGTTAGTTTCGAATTAAAGGAAAGAACTTCAGCAAGAAGGTAGGTTACTTTGTCACAAACAAAGATCAGAAGGTATAGACTTTAAAAGGTATTTTACTACTTTATGTCGCTGGCCTTTTCAATTGTTAAATCAGACAAATCCTCTATAATACTCTACTGATTTGATTAAATTGCTAGCCCCATCACCCTGAAGGCCCCCACTCTGACCCCTTCCACTTACTTTTAAACGATACAACGTTGAGTTGAGCGCACTTACCTGCAACGAGAAGAGAACAATAAAAAATGGAAATCAATTGGCTGCATCATAAACAGTACTACAAATTGATTATAAACTCGTATAAGGCTTTTCTAACTAAAGTACTTGAAATCCACTCTAAGCGGACAGACAGGCAAGCAGACAGACGATAGACAGACACACACACGTACATGGAGACACTGAAGCAAACACACACGCACAACTTGAAAAGGCCTCGGCCACAGTGAAATGCACTCAATCCTTTTGCAAACCAACAACCCACTTCCAACCCGTCCTCTGACCGAAACGCAATGCAATAACGCCGACAGATTACAAAGTGCACATGTGGTGCGCCATAAAGTAGTGGGTTGTACAATGCCCGAGCAGGAGCAGCAGCAGCAGCAGCAAGCGGAAATCCATGTTGCAACAGCAACAAAAACAACAGCAGCAACAAGAAAGTATGTTTAACAGCGTCAAGTCGAAGATTCAATGCATTATGCAAGTTACGTATTACGTATCTCTCTTATAGTTTAACACATGTCATGACAAAATAACAATACCTCGGATTGCAAGTGTATAACAATAGCTACAACGAAGAACAAGTCTATGGGACGAAACGCACTAACGTGGCCAAAAGCCTCTGCCTGTCTGCCATTGTCCTCACCCTCCTCTTTTGGGCTGTGGCCTTTTGCCGAACTCCATTAAGTTTACGCGACAAGCAACACGAAGAACTTTACTTTTGTGGTCGCTGAGGTCACAGCAACTTGTTCTTGTTGCTGCTTTGAGTATGTCCAAATGTGTTGTAGCTCTATATGTGTGTGTGTGTGTGTGTCTATTGATGTCTCTGGTAGTTGATGTTGTTCTTGTTGCCTTTGGCAACCATGTCAGTTTCATTGCATGCACTCCAATATGAACCGCAGGCGCAACTCTCCTACAAGCCTTTGAGGCTTCCAAAAACTTTGCAGTGTTGGGCAATATGTAGCTAGTTTGTGGGTTGCCTCCTTTCTCCTTTCTTTTTCCCTGCCTCTCTCCATTATGTAGATTTCATGATGAAAAACGTTGTCAAGGTGTGCAAACAATAGTTAGAAAGTTTTGACGAAAAAGATGGATAGAGTACCAATGGAAATGTTATGTGGCAAAGATCTAGGCAATTAAATGAAATGAAACCTATAAAAGTTTAAAGTTTAGCTGTAAATAACCATGTAGTTTGCATGAAGCAACAAAAAAAAACTTTGATAAGCTTTAAAAAAAAAAAACTACACACAGATTAACAAAAATTTCCATAGACAATATTCGATATAAGACAAAACATTTAAGCTTAGCGCCCCATAAACCGATGGCGGCACATTCCTTGGAGCAACAACTGCCACAGTGTCTACGTGCCACAGGACAAGTGTAGACAATGCGACACAAGGAAGTTCATGCAGCTTTTGGCGCTGCACTGTCCTCTGGACTTGCCCCATTACCAAACCCAGAGGCAACTGCAAAAGACGGCCCAAACTTACCAGAGAGTTAAGAAAAATAAAAACCGGAATAAGGTTGAGAATGTGAAGAGTAAAAGTGCAACGCACATACAAAACAGATAAATGATTGCAAGATTTTAACACAACTAAAGGACGCCGCCCAACGCAGTGTACATTACAGTGGATACTCAAAAGCTAAAACCTAACAAAAGGTATATTTCAGAGCTTAAAATCAAATGGTTTGAATATGCGAGCGAGCACCGTACTTGATTCTTTTTTGCTTTAAAGCGCAGTAGCATTGAGACGAGACAAAATGTAGAATTATGCGGCAATTGCAAGCAAAAGTTTATGGTTGACCCAAGCGGCAACAGACAGAGTAAAATGGGGTGCGGCTTAAAGGGGGCGCAGAGCAAAGCCAAGTGCATTTATTGTCTTTGGGCGAAGCGCAGTCGAGCACGCAAATATGCTGGAAGCTGACTGATGCTTCAGCTGCTGCTGCTCCTGTTACTGAATCTGCCCCCTGAGGAGTAGCAACACACACACATACACACATACTGAAAGACAAGAACAAACAGGAAGTACGCATTTCCTGCACTCAAAAACAGGCACAAGGACTTACAGCGGAAAGTGGAGAATGAGAGCAATAGCGGGAGCAGGAGCAAAAGAGGGTGGTGCGTGCTTCTCTGTCTGAAATGTAGACAGTTCTCAGTGCAAATGTCGCGACAACGTCGACAAACAACTTTTGACACAAAAGTGCTGAAAACTGTTATTTTTTCTTTTCTCTTTCTCTCTCTCGCTTTGTAAAAGTCTGCCCACGTTGCCAAATTAATTGAAAATGACTAGACCCAAAGGAAGCTGAAGCTAGACAATTTTCTAGTAGAATGTTTGCCTTGATCTTGACGCTTCTGTCCGTTTGTCCCTGAACTTGTCCTCACTTCACTCTGTATGTGTGTGTGCCACATTCTCAGTGACCAGCGGCACAAATGAGTTTCGTGTCACAAGTTGACCCAGCTGAGATTAAGTGGGCGTTTAATTTGCCAACTCTCGCTGGGGTCGCCGCCCTTAGTTGCCCAGAAATTGCGTTAATGTAATCCCCGCATGGCATATGGCTTGCGTTTCTCGCTGTTTTTTCGCTATGCCCCTTGCAACAACAGTTTAGGGTACGGTTTGTTTTTTTTCTTCGTTTTTTTTTGTAGATTGTCGCTTGGCTGGCGCCATTGCTGCTTTGGGTTTGGGGTTTGTGTGTTGTCCTTGAGCTGATGCCAGTCGCCGACTTACTGACTGCCCGGGTCTGCTGATCTCTGCGCGGTATTTTAACTTAATCAACAGAGTAAATAACACGTCCTCTGTCATATTTCCTTCTTTTTTTTTGGAGTTTATTAAGTGTACTTAGTTGATTTTTTTGTATGTTTTCTTTTGGTTGTTCTTTGAGTAAGTTATTAGAAAATGACATTTACTAAACATAAATAATGGGCAATTTATTTTTTCTTATCACTCATTGAGGTGATTTAAGTTCTAACCAAATTTAAGTGTTAAAGTAACACATTATTTATTTTCAACTCATTTACATATTCTTTAACAAAAAACATTGTCAAACTGATAAGAGTTTCATTTTCAATTGAAAACACAAGGCAAATTGTGTTATCTCTATTGAATTAAATAACTATTTGTAAGTTCTGCAATCAGATTAAATCTTTTCTATGCAAATAATTGAAACATATTGTGTGCACACTTACAGTTTAGTCAATTGTCAAGCAAAATGCATTCACACAAGCATAATTTTAATTAAATATTTATCTAAATAAAATGCAACATTAAATCTATGTCAAACCTTTAACATATGAGACAAGTTTGCCTTCAAAATATTACACAAAATATGGTTAGACAGCTGATAAGCTGTGCTATGATTATTTGGCCAAAAAACTAAATCGTATAAGCCAGATAAAAGCACCTGTGAAGCGACAACAAATCGAGAAAATCCCCCCAAGTAGCTTAGCTTCTACTGATTGCCCTTCCGGCTGATTGCAGTGTACTCTTTCTCTCTCTATATAAGATTTCTGCGCAATTAATGAGAAAATTTCTAAAAAAAAATAAACCCAAACAGAAAAAAAAAGCTGCTTTAGCGACAGGGATAATCAAAAAAAAATCAAAAAAAATCAACACAAACACAGCTAAAGAAAATCTGAGCGAAAAATCCCCAGCCAACTGAAGTGATTTTCGCACTAATTAACTGCACTTAGTTGACACATACCAATCTATTCACACACATACTAACACCCACACCCACACATACTTTCTAACTGCGTTGTTGGCATAATCAGCCGAGTAGTGCAGCATTTTAATTGGTTTCGATCGCGCTGCCAATATAAAGTCCCATATGTGCAATTGGAATTTCTAGAGAAATTATAGAAAGTAAATGAAATGTATGTGTGTACGAGTGTGTGAGTGTGCAGAGTATATGTGTGCTAATACTGTGGATGGGCGGCACTTTGGCGCTGCAACTTAATAATTACATGCCACTGTCGACAGCTTTACAGTGGCCTCAAACTCGTTTTTATGTTATCGCTCGAAAGGCATCGCATGTCAAAGCAAACGGCGCTGCTTTTGCAAAGGGCTTGCACAATTTGAATGCCTGCGCTAATGAGGCAAACGACATAATAAAAAAAAACCCAACTAAAGACCAACTTGTTTAATAAGCTCAGCAATTGAGCAAAGAACATGTCAACTGTTTGTGTGTGTGTGTTGCTGGTAAGTTGCAAAACTAATATGCTTATGAAAAGTTGAGTAATTATTTTTTTAAGTAGCTTAAAATGATAGCAATCTACAGTCATAAGTTTATACTTCTTTTAAACATTCACTTTCAGCAGTTTAAGTTGTAAATGTTGTCTACCCAAAAGTTCAAATACCAGTTGGCTTTTCTATAATTTATAAAGTCTTGTCTTACAGCCAACAAGAATATGTTAACCCAAGAAGCGCTCATCATCCATACACTGCTCAATTTTGGACAAGAACGTAATAAACATTAAGCTAAATGTTACGATCCAAATGAGACACAATCGAAGGTGAGTGCCAAACAACACCGAAGCGAAGAGAAAAATAAAAACAACATGAGAAAGAACAAGCAACTGGAAACTGCAATGGCAAGTGTTCAAATTTGCAGTAGGACAGCAGCACAGGAGAGTAGAGTATCGTACACGGCGCTAAAAGTAAACAGCAAGTGCCATAAAAATGCTGTACAAGACGAAACAGAAGAGATGGGCTAGAAGCAGAAGCTGAAGCACAAGCAGATCATATGAGCATTAGGAGCATACAGCTAGAAGCTAGTCGTAGTATTAGTTGGTAGTTGGTATATGTGAAGCACAACGGCGCCAAGTGCATAAAGAGCAGAAACAGGCCAAGGATTGGATGACTTGGCCAAAAGGAATTGGCTCGGACCAAGTTTCACATAACGAGTCAACAACTGCGGCAATGCACACACACACACACATATATATATACAAGACTCATAAAGGACATGCCAGGTTGATATGATACACGGAGAGAAATCTTTACTTCAACCTCAAAATAGACCAAACTAATCGCAGCAAACATAATGTAAACTAGTTATACGTTAAGCAACTTCACAGAGTGACAGTCAGATAGTTTGTGGCTTAGATTTAAGTAATTTCCTTTTCATTCGTAGCACTTAAGCTGCTTTTTCCCAAGTGTAGGCTGGTGGTGTAGCAAGACAGAAGAGGACATTAGAGAACAGGACATGGACAAGACAGGGCCAAAGCCAAACGAAACCAATTGAAGAAATGTTGCTGACACGAGAAGACGACAGCGACGAAATTAGTTAGCACTCGAGCTGCTTTTGCTTTTGGCCCAGGTCCAGCTAGCCAGCAGAGGGACAAACACACAAATACAACACTCACAATTGAGTACACAGAGGAAGCACGAGGCACGTTGCTAGATTACAACACCTGCGGGTAAACGTCGAGTTGAGTTTAGTCCTAAGCTGAAGCTGATGCTGCTGCTGCTCCTGCTGTACAAGTAGTTGTAGCTGCTGTTGCTGTCCTCTTAGGTCCAGAGAGTGCGCTGCAGCAATTAAATAGCTTCGAGCACACACTGAACTCAATTGCAGCAATTTCAATAACTGCTAAGAACACACTCGAAAGGCGAATAGGACAGCAGAAGCTGTAAGGAAACACAAGCGCTTGCTGCTCGATAATCTGTCATGAGCGCCAACCCTTAACAATCACCACCAATCAACCCCCGAAGAATGAATGTTAAATCCGCTTACCTATTTTGTATTTAGCTTGC
This sequence comes from Scaptomyza caliginosa, assembly GCA_035044725.1. Taxonomy (NCBI): domain Eukaryota; kingdom Metazoa; phylum Arthropoda; class Insecta; order Diptera; family Drosophilidae; genus Scaptomyza; species Scaptomyza caliginosa. The sequence continues at coordinate 1,643,047 of JAWNNR010000413.1, forward strand.
GTTTTGGGGCCGAAAGTATATAATGAAGACGAGTGGTTAAAAACTTGCTCAGATTTGGTCTATTGTGAATTTTGGCTCGAAATCTTGCTTATTTATGATTTAATTGTTTAACTACACTTTTTTTTTTGCTAATTATAATTATATTTAGATCGTGACGCGGTACGGCCGAAAAGTTAACACATTAAGAAATTTTGCCACTAAGAAGCCGAAATTGATCTTTTATAAAATAAATGTACGCTACACAATCTGATTTTGTAAACAATAAAACAAGTACAAAAAAAAAAACTGACATTAATTGAGGCATTCTGCAACGAGTGCTGAGATTAGACTTGAAACAACCATAACAACTTTTCACCTTTAACATATTTATCCTCAAACTCTATCGGTTCAATCCAAGAGAATAACAACAACTTTGTCAAACTTTACAGCTTAAACTGCCACAAAGCAAAGCGAGTTTCTCATTATGATTACGCCAAAACCGACAACTAGGCAGATTCTTTCACTTCTGTGCCATTATTGTCGTCTGCATGGTGGGCAGGTTCGTTTTGAATGAGTAGAAGAACAACAGCCCAGCATCTTTCTTATTAAGTTGTTTTTCTCGAAACTAGCAGTAAAAGTTGAAATTATAAGCCGCCAAATGATGTCTGTCGCCTATGCAAACAAACAGCCGAAAAACTTCAACATCTTGTAACTGAGGGGGTTCAGAAAGGCGGTTGTGGCAAGGGGATGTTCTGTTCCAAAAATGGAGGCACTTAAAATGCTTAGCGCCATGGCAAGCGAAAATAATGACGCTCATAAAAACTAACTAAACAGAAAAATAATGCAAACAGCATCAAAAGGACGAACGACAACGTGAAATACAGTTATATAGACAGACAACACACACACAGTAAAAGCGACAAAATGTATATGAAGAGGGTACAGACTGACACTGAAGCCTGTTGGTTGTTATATGTGTACTAGATAAACTTAACTATAGTATACTACAGGGCATTTGCTAGTCGAACCTATACACACTCATTGCATTGCTTTCTTACTTGTTTTTAAGCAGTGCGCGCGTTTGGAATGACAATGATAATGATGTGCGATAATGTTGGTTGCTTGTTTCGTTTGCTTTTGTTTATTGTCTTAGCCTCAAAGAGCGACACAACAAACACAATTCAAGACAATGATATTAAGGCTAATAATGATAATGATGTAAGTTGATGCTGGAATGGCAAGTAGCTAAGTTAGGCCTGTTATGGATTAGCTAGTTGGGCTGCCTATCATTTGTTGTAATTAAACTTACGTTTCGTAATTAATCAGCAGCCTATTTATTTATTTATTGGCATATTGGCCAACTCTTCTCTTCTTGGCAAACTCATTAATTAATTAATTGTACATTTGGCGACTGTTTCCTCACATTTGGCAGCTATCCAAATAGATTTGCAGCCTGATTGCAAGTATTGAAAGTATTTTTCTCTCTGATTTCGTTTGCGTGTTGCTATAGTTTTCGTTTCTTTTCCGATATTCTATTGTGTTTGTTTCCCTCTCTCTGTTGGCTTTTGCCAATTTTAGCAAATGACTTTCTTGGCAGAACTATTCAATTTGTTTTGGCTATTTAAATTTTAATGAAATTGTTGCCGAATGACACACAACACCGCATGAATATTGCTAGGCTCGTTTCAAATTGCATTTCAGTTGGCATTTTGTTAACAAAGTCAATTTTAAGTAATTGACGCTTAAATTGATTGCTGTTGTTGTGTGTCTACAATATTAGATTTGGCGCGCAGGTTATTCGATATTTGATTTTGAAACGTTCCTTCAAGAAATCCTTTACTTCCCTCATTGCTCCAAAAACAGCACTAATGCATTTAAATTGAGAGATTCAGAGATTTTCGAGAATTTCTCAATGCTTTATCTAATTATAAAATAAACTATTTTGGGCATTAACCCATTAACATTTTAATTGCCCCATTGAGTTGTTGCTTTCTCCTCAATGGCCAATTGTACAGCCTATAAATATTTTCATACGGCACAAACTTAATTAGGGGCATATCAAAAACAAAACTTGCCTCAAAAGTCAAGCTCCAAAGCAATTACGCAACTTTTGCAACATTATTTGAAGATTGTTCTCGTTGTTTGTTTATGCACGTTGCGAGGTTAATTGTGCAAAAGGGGGTAGATTACCAAAAGTTGAGAACTAAGTTTACTCACCTGCCATAGCTCAACTTTCTTTTTCTCAGTTGATTTTTGTTTGTTTTGTTTTTTTTATCTTTTGACCAACTTGTTTTAAGCTCTGTTGTTGGCATATTATTTATAATTCTATCATGTTTCAAGAGAAAGGCTTTAGAGTTACGGGTCAAGTCTGGTAGATGAAAGAAAAACATAATTGCCATACACATGTCGTATACGCAACATCATCAATATCAGTTGAAGCTGTCAGAGAACTTATTGTTGGCATTGTAAACAAGCATAGAAAACACAAATGAACATATGTTACATGTTAATATCGGAATAGCAGCCGAGTAGAAGGAAAATAACCGGAAAAGCATGAAAATGAGCAGCACAAAACATGCACAACATGAAGGATCACAAAACGGAAAGCATCTTTTACAGCAGTAACAATAAAGTGCAGCAACAAGAACAACGCACTTAATGTACATATTTATTGGAGTCAACATGAAGAAAAAAGGACAACAACCAAACAAGACATAAAATAAAAATAAAATATATATAAACAATACAAAAAAAAATCACAATAGACGCAAGAAAACAAAACTGCAAAAGCGGATAAAAAATAAGGGCAGGAAGGAGGAATGGAATAGCTTGTCTTCGTTAACAAGCATAAAAAACAAGAGAAATGATTAAGTTAAGTCTGACAGACTGCAGAATACCTTGTAAAGGTGAAAAGCACAAAGCTTACCAGCTATAATCTCATAAATACTCTTATTAATCATATATTAATCAGTTTACAATTAAAATAAAAGTGGTAAAACATTCCTCTTTGGCTTAGGAAAAGCGAACAGAAAGCCAGAAGCCAAAGAGCGTCGTTCGCTTTTTGTGGCCCATAATGAAATGTACGTATAAATTTATATAGGTTGCAACAGGAGCAGAAGCAGCTGAAGCTTGGGGTCATAAATAATATTATTATGGGCTCAATTATTGGCATTACCAACTTGTGTGTGTGTGTGTGTGTGCGTTTGTTTATTTGTCGAAGAATAACAAAGAAAAACTCATGTTATGTGAATCCATTTGGCTGTATCTTTGTATTTGTTTTAATATCCTGAACAAGTTAACTAAAAACACTTTTAATTGGGCAAATTTGAAAGGTAATGAGCTATTAAAACTGTAAGTTAAATATATTTAAGTAAATGGCATATATTGAATTACATTCAATAAATGTAATCAAGCACACTGCTTTCAATTTCAAGCTTTTTGGAAATGGTTTGTGAATTAAATCAAAGCCACATTTTCAATTACAATTTATTGAAATTCAACATACACATATTTTATATATATATGTGTGTTGCAAATAAAAAATGTAAGGGCAAAAAGGTAGACAGTTTTATTGACATATTGACGGACAGCAAAAAATAACAGATAACACACACTGATACATATACTATACACATACAAACATATATATATTAAAAAAAAAAACACATCAAGGTTGATTTATATAGCAAAAAAAGGCCAATGCTTATATTTTCGCAATGGCATTATTGTTGTGATAACGTTATGCAGACATAGACTTAAAAACTAATCACCTTAAGTCAAGTACTCACATATATGTATATATTGCTAGAGACACAGACAAATATTAAAATGATGTTGTAAATATTAAATAAATATTTAATATTCTAAGAAAAAAGACCAGAAAACCCACAAAGAAAGCGAAACAAGCACTATTTAAGACTACGTTCAGACGTTTAAACACACGTTACGAAAGACGTAATAACATAAGCGTAGACTTTAACGTTTATTATATATGTATATGTTTTATATACTGCACAATTACGCAACGGCACTTGACACTATAAATATATATATATATATATATGTAATTTTAGAATTAATTTTCTTTTTGCAATTGTTACTTTCGAAAGTTACTTTTTGACCATAGACTCAAAGACGCACAATACGAAACGTAGACACACACACAAATAGAGTGAGATATAGATAGAAATGTGCAAGTGGGAGACGTTAACGTTATCAAGACAACAGACTCTGACAAACTAAAAACCAAATACGAATTCAAGTGCTACTACTTGGCATGCCAGGGCATGTGACAATTGTTGCTGCTCTTGCTGTTGCCGTTGTGTGATAATGCTCATGAACGCTGACCGTCCGGATCGATCAGAATGCCTGAATTAAGAGGCGTTGAGAGCGTTGCGCGGGAGATAAACAAAAAAAATAACGGAATAGAGGAGACGCAGCAGCGAGCTATTTTCGAAATTGATAAGAGCACAGAATCGATCGATGCGACGAATCAAGCTAGAAAGCAATTCTATTATCGAAAATACCGTAAAGCTAAAGCTGTGAAACATTACGCTTATCAGTAGAAACAGCTGCTGCTGATGCTTAGACACTAATGATGTGATAGAAAAATTAAATACACTACCATTCACATTTCAATGAATGAACAACAACATTCGAGTGCGATACACACCCTTGTGTGAATAACCCCAGAGTTAACAATGCAAGTACTTTAAAGCAAGCTATTAAGCTGGCACGTGTGTACTTAGCTTAAGAATTATAGATTTACAAAATGCTTAAGACCATGCAACAGAGGTATATCGATTTCTTTTCAACCAACATTGATCAATGCAACGTCGCGTTGCAACAACCCTAGGGCTACTTAAAAACTTTAATAGCCGTTGGCTCGCAGCAACAACAAGGCTATGAAATTTAATAGCAGACATCAGTCGTATAGTGCTCGGCACCCACGTACTGACCATTTTCGTTGTGTTTTTCTTTTCCTTCAATACGCAACGACGTATTAGCTCACGTAAATAGCGTACGTTTCGTGTGTGTCCAGGAGTTAAGGGGTTAAAGGATAAGGCGTACGAAATGCCATGTCTAGTGCAGTTGCTTAACGTTTGTGGTTTTATTGACTTTTATAGCTGCAAACCATTCAACGTCGTCTGTTTGAGTTTTTCAAGACTTGTATGTTTACATTTTCAACCATGTAATTCGCTGCATTTTATTGCATTCATTTTACATTGCCATGTTTGTGTTTAAATATTTATGAGCGGCGGGCTTTTCTTTCTCATGCGAAAAGTTTAACGAAGTGTTAAATGGGCTGGAGCAAAACACACACACACACGCACATACAGAGAGCCAGACAATCATTTCTATGCACCCTTTTTATCGAAATTTGTCACGCACCAAATGGATTAATATATCCGGAGAAAGCGACAACAAAAGATTTTCATTTTCGTTTTGGGTAAAAATGTTTGCGACATGAGTTGCATGAATGACCAATAGCTAAGACTGAGTGTGTGTGTGTGGGTGGAATAGGCAGGTCAAGGAAATGAATTGGGATTTTCGATTTTATTCTTCCTTCTATCAATTGTGTTGACAAGTGCTTTTGTTGTTGGAAAAGGCACGTGTTGTTAGCTAATACCTGAGGATGATGACAATAATGCAGCATTACTTTTACTTTTGTACAAATGTCCGAAAGGGATTTGGTTTGTTCATAAATGTTCAATGATAAATGCTGTCGAATGTTTAGTAAAAGTTGAAGGTCCTAACATGAATTGACATAAAAATTTGGTACAATTGAATAAAAGGTTAAAGCGTATAATCAAATTGGTATTAGGTATAAGCGTACGTAGTCCACTATACTGAAATACAACTACTGTAAGATATGTGAAATTGTTCTTCAAGCAACTGCAGATATTCCCACCAAAGCCTAATCAATAAATAATAAGACAAACGACTTAATAGCTAGACAAAGTAACAAACCCAACTAACCCGTAATATACAGATACATGTGCATATATATGTATATGTATTATCTGCCATTTCCTAGGGGTTGTAGCGCTGACCAGCGTTTGCAAGTAATGACCCGCAATTTGCAAACACCCATGAGCTGAAGCTCAGCTCGAGCATTATTTTAGAGTGTTATAAAGAAATTAGCTACCATTTAGCCTAATGAGCATAATAACAGTAAACTAATGGCCAACCACCAAGCAGCAGCAAGCAACAAATCGAACAGAGATAAACCAAGAGAGAGGAAGAGAGAGAGAGATCCCTGTTATATTAGACAAACATTGACTAAAGTGCGATTAACTTGCGAAAGTGTTATAAATGTTGGATAATTTATAACGTATGCGTGCGTTGTGTAAGAAGGATATATTAAGGAGTCAGAGCCGTCATTTTCTCACAGTGCACACACAATAATTATGGGGTCCAGGCTAAGGCGCCCGGAGCATGAACAATGATGAACATAAATATATATTGTGTCCGAAGTCAAGGTCAAGGCAACAAATGGACGGGCGATTTGTTTTTCTCAATTAATTTAGCTGACTGCCAATAATCATAAATAAACACAAATCCAAGGACACAGACTCAGGACACACATGTCCAGGGCAGAGTTTTAATTAGAGACAAACACACACAAATCAGCAAATTTAATAAAGAATAATTAGAAGGCAGTGAAGCTTAAGATTGTTAGGAATGCGAACCAAAGAATATATATGTTTATACTAAATAATTAACAACAAAAACTGACTAAGCAAACAGCAGCCGTTCACTTTGGCAGACAGCAAACACACACAAATGAAACGTTATAATGGCAAATAATTAACATATAAATTAAAGACTAATACAAATTAACGTAGCAATAAAATGCAAAAATCGACAAATAAAACAAAAATGTTTGTCAAGAATTCATTTGAAAAACATTTAAATAATATATTTAAACATGAACTTTTGATATCTATAAGAGAACTGTACAAGTGTTCAAATTATTGATTGGAACTTTGAACTTTTAATTGTAACATTCAGTTAACAATAAACTTAAACACAGTTGTATTAATGGTATTTATGCAATTCTACTGAATATTACATAAGACAAATATTTTTTTTTAATTACAATGCATGTGTCTTTGTAAAAATACTACTTTATTATTAAAAAAAAAAAGGAAATAAAATACTGATAGCAATGGAATTTAATTATATACGAACACAATTAACATGCATTTAATTAACTGGCCGAAAAAAGTAAAAAAAAAAATATTTGAAATGCCATTTGGTCTGGCAACATTGAGCGAACAACCGAACGAATAAACAAACAAAATAATAATAGAGCTATTAGCCAGTGGATTGTCGGAAAGAGGGGGAGGGGGGCAGTGCTGGTGGCGTTTGTTAATAGCGGGTTAATGCCAATAACAAAAGCGTGACATCAAAATGCACAAATCAATTTCCGCTCAACTGGCAAAAAGGATGCGAACGCAACCAACCAGCCACAGCATCGTCGAAAGCATCCTCATTCACAATGGGCAATCAAAAGTGCTCAAAAACAACGGCATCCAAACAGAACGAATCCATGGCATGCCATACACACATACATACGCATATCACAGGATCATTTCGTATCTGAGTGAGCTGTGCGTTAAACAAAAGCAGTTTGTTAGCAAATAAAACAATAGCCGTCACATAGCGTTGAGCAATTTTCGTTAAATTAGTTTAATTTGCAGTTTTTTCTCGTGTGTGTATGTGTGTGTGCAAAAGAGATGGCAGCGCCCCACACAGCTGTCATGTTTAATTATACAAAAATTGGTGTAGTTCATCTTCTCTTTCCTCTTTGTCCTTTCCTCTTGCTCTTATCCTCTTTTCATTTGTTTTTGCAATAGAACAAAAAACACACACACTAACACACAAATGCACCCGAAACGCAGGTCACATTGTTTTATGTTAGAGTCTCATCAGGAGCAGCAGCAAATGCAGTTTGCCCATAAATGGTCGTCGGGTCAGCGAATTGCCCAACACCAGCAGTAACAAGAACAACATGTTTATTTCGCTCTCTTACTATTTCTATCTTTGTTTCCTTTTCGCTCTTTTTTGAACTAGAACACGCTTGAATGTGGTATACGCTTTCGAAGAGTATTTTTAGAGTATTCGTTTATTATACAACCAGAAATTTGTTTTGTTAAACATTTTGTAAGATCTTTTATCATTCTTACACAGTACTAAAGTTGAGATTCAAGGATGACTTGATTCGGATCAGTTATATTTTGCCAATTATACTTGCACGCATTCTTCATCTAAACATCAAAGAACTATGACAAGCATATCAAAATTAGGGATAAAGCATGCATGTAACTTTACCAAACAACACACACATGGGTTACAACAATTGTCCATATGTCCATCTGTCTGTTTGTCATCATCATCCTCATCATGTCGCTGTGCTGATGTTGCTCATCGATGACCCAAGCTAAATTTGATGCAGCAGTTTTGATATTCACGTGCCACATTGCTCCACATCACTCCTCCTCCCGGGTGTATGCAACACAAAATAATGCCGATTCAGCGAGCGCGGCATTCACACAAAAGCGAACAACACAACACAAAAAAAAGAAATGAGTAAAAACGAATGACAGAGCGGACTTACTGCCTGTCATTCCAGTCAGCCAGTCAGTTGAGGGCAACTAAAACAAAATGGCTGTACTCGTGCAATGCCTTTACAATATTCACATTCACAATCGCAATCGCAATCGTATTCGAATTCGTTTTATTTTTAAAATGCAGTTGATGTTGAGCCTCAGCAGTAGGTCATACCGTTTTCACAATACTGTATGTATGTATGTATGTATGCATGATGAGTAGTCATTCAGTCTGCTGCATTGTGCCGAGTTGGATAACGCCAAGTGACATGGATACTTTTTGGACTGCGCATTGGTAATGAGCATCAGAATCCGCTGACGGCTGTTGCTGCTGGTGTTGGCCACAAAGCAAATGCCAATGTGAATAGCACATACATAATATATATATATATATATATATATATATATACTACAGAAAAGTGAACTGTAATCAGGCATGAGGCTTATAACAGAATAATAAAATAAACGACGTATGCCAATGATATAAAATGCGAATTCAGCAAAGTCAGTATTTTTATTATTTTTTTTTAAGTTTTAAGCGCAGCGTCACATAAACTTTAAGAGCACTAGCCACAAATCCGTTGCAATTATTACACCAAATGCTTTGCAAAAGTTTAAGCAATACCACTCTAAAAACCAATGGTGCACGTACTTTTAAGTCAGGGCAAAGGCATGCTTCATTAAGCTTTTATTTAAAACACAAAACCCATTCGAGGGCATTGCCATAACCCCATTTCAAAACGCTCTCGTTTTACAATGCAAAACAATTCAAATACTATTTTGTCATAAAACAAAATACGAACAAAACTGAAGCAATGCACTGAAAAATATTCCTTGTATAGTTGAGAATTATTTATACAGAAAAATCTTGTTAACATTTATTTACGCAAGTGTATTTAGGGCCACAAACAGATCGAGTGCAGCCAGTTCGTTGTGTGTTACTGATTGATAGACGACCTCAGCGACACCATCAACGTCATCGTCATCGTTATCGTCATCGTCGCCAGCGTCGTATTCTCCCTCGTTATTGGACCCGGCAACGTTGCTGACTGCCTGACTGACTGACTACTCCTGGGTTCTTGTCAATTAACGTACGAAAATGACTTCCGCTTTGATTGTGCGGCAAAACTAAGTGCGGCCCGACCCAGAACACTAACACACACACACAATCGAACCTCATCTATCGATTGGATGTCAACTGGCTGACTGCCTGCCTAACTGCCGACTGTCAGCCTGTTTCCGTTTCCGATTAAAGCAGCAAATAGTTTTCACTCAATGTGTGTCTTTCTCTTCTGCTCATTTTACCCCTCGCTAATCTCTCTTTCTCCCTCTCGGTCTCTGTTGGCTGGCAGTCAAAAGTTTCATCACAAGTGATTTTAGCAATTGTTGTTAGCCACATTTTTTGCACCACTCCCCTTTGCCACATCATCAATCGCTTGATTAATGGCCGTTTAATTGTGGAGCTTTTATGAGGCGCACTTTTTTGACATTTGATTTACTGTTGCTGATTTATTGAAAACGCTTTCAAATACTTTTTTTTGAGGGCTTGAGGCTTTCAATGAGGCATTAAGGCAAGCTCGAGGAACATCGCAGGTTTAGAAATAAATGATTAAGTGCTGAGTAAATTTGATCAAATTTGTATGGCAGCAAATGAGTTTTAGAAGTGAAACATACAAATGAGTAAGCAAGAACCAAAGTAAGTGGGACTTAAAATCGGTGCTGTTTTTAGGACACTTTTAAAGATTTCAAATATTTATAGCACACAATAAATAAACAACTTTAAAAAAAAAAAAACGCTAATCGCCTACCTTAGCGCACTTTTACAACTAATCAAGGCATAAAATTAGGCAAACAACTTTTCACAGTAAAACTCGCAGGCAAAAACAACAACAGATATAACAGCAGAAAAAGTCCAAAAGGCAGCTGCCAAGCCTAAGACGAAAAAAGCGCAGTCAGACAAGTAAAGGGAGGAAAGGATAAGGTAGAAAAAGGCAAACAAAACGAAGCAAGCAGCTAACGGGAAAGACGACGACAACGAGACGACGCAGTGGAGCACTTAAAACGCACTTCAGCAAAGGGAGAGAGCGGGGTAGGAAGGTGGAAGTAAGAAAGTATACACTGTGAAAAATGGCGTTGGCCCAACAAATATGTACAACTTTTTGTGGCTTTTAAGAAGGTTTGACTTTTTAATGATTTCAATTTGCCGATTATATGATTTTCTTCAAGTGCAGGGGCCCCAGGATGTTGTCAAAGCCTCGCCGCAGTGCAGACGACGCAAACAAAACGCCTAAGTAATTGCAAAATAAACAAGCATCAACAAAAGATTAAGACGCATAGAGCAGCGAACGGCAAGAGGAGGAAAGAGAGCAAGGGAGGGACAAAGCCTTCAGCGACAATTGCAAATATTTTATTTGGTTTTTTGCAGCAGCAACATTTTGGGCAACAACTAAAAAATAAAACAATTAAACAAGATTTCAAGTTGAGACGTCTTAAACTTTTTCGTAGGGGCAACAAATGGTTTGGGCCAAGAGTGTGGCGTAGGCGTGGCTGAAAGTCAACGTTGAGAACTTTGCACGTTCGCGGTCGATGTGCAAATGAAGGACGACGTGATAGTGGTCAGCATTGCGGGCGAAAGGGTGGCGCTTAGTTTGTCCAGAGAGTGCTGGGAAGGAAAGGGGATAGAGCGAAGGGGAGTGACAGCAGCTACTTATAAAAGTTGTCGCTGCAGAGAATTTGTTAGCTGCACTCATCGAGAGAGAGGAGCTTACTTTTTACCCAGCGTTTTGTGAAAGCACCAAAAATAAAACTTTTCTTGCGCACAACTGTGTTAAGAAAATAGCAGCCAAGTTAGAGGAGTGGTTGGTTCGGTTCGCGGAATGGTTCATGGACGCTGTGAAGCGTTAAGCAATTTGCCAGCTACATGCACTTCCAACTTGATTCTCGCACTCTACTTGGAAGTGATATTACCATCCAGCCCACACCTCACCCCCATAACTGACACCCATTTTCATTTCTCAGTCGGCTTGAAAGTTGGCTCACACAGAGACGGAGAGGCCAATGCGGGTCTGGTGCAGTTAAGTGCGGGATTAAGAAAAGATAAACATTTGTAAGGATTTAGTGCAAAGTTTGCTTTCGCCTTGTTTGTTTGCCTTCTCATTATTATTATTATTCTAGTTGTTGTTGTTGCTGATGCCGCCGTTAATTTTGGCTAAGATTCAGACAGCGCTTCCAGTTTGCAGCAGTTGCTGTCAATTGCATTTGCAAAACAAACTATTCATAGAATACTTTTTCTTTCTATAAAAACTTTAAAGCTAGCAACTGATATATGCCGATAAGTCAGGTGTTAGCCAATAACTTTCGGTGAAAATGTTGATTGACAACTAAGCATGTTACGCATATGACTGATATCATCACGCTGGCTAGCAGGATGGACGACCAGCAACAAGAGAAGCACTAACAACAAAAGAAGTAACTAACAGGAAAAAGGCCATTGCCAAAGGCGTACAAAGTACCAGGCGAAACGGCAAACAGGAAGGGCAAGAGAAAGAAGAGAGACAGAGAGAGAGAGCACAACAGGGAACAGCATGCGTGATAAGTGAACGCATCCCGGGGCGTATAAAAGGACACACAGAGCACACAGAAGGCCTCCTCCAAACATACTTATGTAGCTGTAGACTGTAACGTATTGATGATGCATTTCTCAGGGCAACAAGGAGGACATGGTAGAGGTTAAAGGAGGTGGTGACAAGGCAATGCTGCTGCAAAACTTGCAGCCTCTTTTCGTATACACTTGCAATAAAGCAACAAATAAAAATATTTACATAAAATGAACTTGTTAAGTTTGATTATTTATTATCATACGATTCTTTTATATTTTTGTAATTTTTCTAAGATTAAGAGTATTCCATTTTCGACATTTAAAAAAAAACCTCTTGCTATTTTGCTCATTTTTTTTGTTGTTGTTCCCTACACGGGTTTAGTGTATTTTCGGTTTTATTATGCAGCCGTGCTGCATGCTGCTTCTGCCGCTGCTGTTACTGTTGCTGCCTCTGTGTCCCGTGTCCTGTGTTGTCCTGGGGCTGGTCTCAGGCGCAAAATGTTTGCACAAAGGCTTAAGGCAAACAAAGCTGAATCAGCAGCAAGCTTCAGCAGCAGCACAGCAGCTACTCTGCAAACTACAATAAGCGGGGTGACAAAAAAAAAATGAAAGAAAGAAAGGAAAATAATAAAAGTAGACAAGCAAAGAAAAGCAGGCAGCAGCACCCATTTCCCCATTCTTTGCATCAATCTATTCTCTTTTCCATTTTTACTTGTTTTTTTGTTACGTTTTTTGCATGCCATGCGCAAACAAATGAAAGTGGATCCACTTGAGCGCAGCAAATGAAGTGCCAGAGGAGTGCTGGAGAGGATCGGGTCTGGACAGTAAAAGTACAACGAAAGCGAAACAAAACACGAGTGCAAGAGAGAAAGAATGTGTGAGAGAAAGAGACGAAGCTAGGAGCAAGGGCAAGGGAGAGCACACCATACCCAAACTACTTGAAACAAATACAAAAATGTCAAAACCAACAACACAAATGATATGTGAAGAACTATGTGTGTGCACTGAGAAAAATCTCTACAACAAATAGTAAAATGTTAAATGAAACTTACCTCATATGCTATATTAAATATTAAATTTTGCCAAGTGTTGTTGCCAACAGTGGCATGTGTTGCCAACCAGTTGATGATGTTGCTGACGCTGCCACAGCAGCAGTAGAGCCAGCAACAGCAGCTGTGGAAGCCACCGCCATTGAGCCAGTCAGCCATTGGCTGCTTACATTGGATGAGCTGCGCTCTAGCACAATTTTCAAGGGATACGTCAATATTTGACAAGTCGTCATTGTCGTTGTCATTGTGCATTGCCTGATTACACACACACACACAGGCACACCATTTTTAAACTTGTATTCTTTCTCTGTTGCTGTTACTTTTCTTCCCTTTTTTTTGTTATATTCGCCATGGATACTTCTGCATAGTTGCATAGTTTTTGATAGCGCCAAATGGTGTGAAAGATGTAAAATTGACAGAAAGATTAACGTTGAACATACAGCATGAACATGTTGTATGTGAATATTATAGTAAATATCAGTTAACAGGTATATAAAGATACAACTTTAAAATCTTTGGTTGTAATTAACTATCAAAGATTCAGTTTTCATAAGCTTTTCGAGCAACAACCCCAGCAAAAAGTCGCTGCTGGCATTCAAAAATGTCGTGTATCAAGCTTATTAAAAGTGATGTGTAATATGAAACCGATCAATGCATATCATAAACAGCCCCAGGACTAAGGGTAGACGGACGCTAGCCTGTCTGACTGCAACGTGCAACGCTATTGAACTTCAAGCATGCTTATCCACCCCAACTCGCCTCAAACACGCACACTTTAACAGGCGCCCCAGCTGAAAAGCACACCTCAAGCGCCAGCAAAAGCCACCACTCGAGCGGCAGACAGTCATATTAGGTAGACGGGCTGAAGAGAAGAGTAAGAGATATACATATATATGCAGCTCAAATGCACTAGCAAAGTTTTACATACAAACTAAGCTTCTACTTCTCACAGCATTAATGCTTCGTACAACACACTCCGCACTGAATCAAACGGAAGTAAGACGAGGGAGAGTGTGAGAGATACAGATACAAATACAAAGATACAATGCATAATGAAATCCAGGCAACAGCCAATGACCATTAGCAGACAAAGTAGCCCAAAGCATGCGGCCATGAACATGGATATGGATATGGGAGGCAGGATGGAGAGTTGGAAGGGAGACTACATGAATACCTTCATTGCATTCATAGCATAAGGCAAAACGAGTTATGTATGAATAAACATGAAAGGAACAACTAAACGCAGGTATTGCTTAAGGTTTTCACATAACTAATACACTCTTTAAGGAATAGTTACTCAAATACATTTGTGGCCTAATTGAAGCCAATAACTTCTTAACTTTAATTAAAATTCTTTATGCATTTTTATTTCAAACTAAATCCCAAAGCAACAATACCCCTTAAAAGGCAGATAAACATGCATATATGGTGTAGGTACAACATTTGCCCGGCCTAAAACAGGAAACGGAAGTGCCGAAACACACACACACACACGCAAACAAAAAGCAACTCGAAATGTGAACAAATATTGCAAAAGTTTTTGCATTGCACATAAATTTCTGTCATGGGGCATCATTAATTAGCGTTCCACGTTTCATCCTGCTCTCAACTGGGCGCCAAAAAAAAAACACTGTATATGAATAAACTGTAGCCGGAAGGTACAGTCGCGTTTAGTCAGTGTTGGGGGATAAAGTTAAATTAAGTTGGTAGTTGGTTTTTTTGTGTGTTAGTATTTGTTGTTGTTGGTGTTGTTGTTTATGATGCTCGACATGGAAATTCAAATTGAAATCATCAATCATGCCGAAAGGAAGAACTTGCCAGGTTTCAACATCAAACTCTTTCTTCCAACTCTAGCTGTAAAGCTTCACAGCCGACTAATGAAAGCCAAACAAAACACACACACACACATACATACATCCATATATAGATTGGTATAGCAGCTGTTGGCTGCTGGAAATACATGTTATTAGGTGGGTGTTGGTAACCGGTTGCGCTGTCACAAAGCGCCGTCGTTGCAATTTTGTGGCACCCAGCTTTTATTTCTTGTTTTTTTTCTCACTTCTGTTGTTTGTCTTCTACTTTTATTTTGTATGTTTATATGCATTTGCTCTCGCTCTCTTGCTATCAGTGGCAGTAATCAGAAATTTTAATCAAGAGCATGCTCTGCCACACCCGCTGTAACCAGCCCGGCTGCTGCAGCCATAACGCTTCACTTAGCCCTGTGCCAAGAGGTAAACATTGCAATTATGCCGAGCACTCGTTGCTGCACCCAGAAGAGAAGCTGAATAGAGAGCAAAGCGCATAAAGCAGGTGAGCTATGATTAAAAAAACAGAAAGATATAAACTAGACAATGAGATGCTGCTGTACGGGTGGAAAGGCGTTAACTATTTTGCACTAATCAAGTCTACATTTAACGACACGAACAGAAGGCGGGAAAATATGCAGAATAAGTTGCACTAGATACACGAAAAATGATTAGAAAGTATAGCGAATATGAAAAGTAATGTGTTGTGAAAATGTTACCTGATATAAATGCCTTTACACATTTAAAACTTAAACGAAACAGTGTCAAACAAGCGCACGTATAAGTATATCAAAGTTAAACAGAAAGGAAAACACTTTAGGCATAAAAGCTAAACAAAGAGAGAGATAGTTTAGGCAAATTCACATTTAGCCACGTGCGAGGCATCAAATAAAGTGACCCTTTTTAAGCTCCACCAATGTTATACAACACTGTTCGTGTGTGCGAGAAAGTGTCTTTTGTGGTTTTATGATGAATATGAATGCTATGTGATTGCATTAACAAATGGGAACAGTGTGCAGACACACCACCTCCAACTGCCTCTCCCACATGACAACACACTCATTTTTATATTTGTGTACATATAGACGAAAGTATATGGTAAGCTGTTTGAAAAATGTGTTTAGTGTGTGACAACGATGAAAAACTGAACCAGTACATGCAAGTGCAGCTAAAAGAAGCGGATGCAAGCCATGTTCAGTAGTGTTGCACGTTTCTACTTCTGGTTTCAAGTTGAACCTTCAGTAGTTCAATTTTTTTTATAACAAGTCCAATTGAACCAAATCTAGTTCTAGTTCAGTTTCCACTAACCGCTTTTATGTGTAAAAGTTAAGTAACTTCTTGTTAATTAGTATAAATGAACCTAGACTGGAACCACTCACTACAGCTCTATTGGTCAGTTGCTGGTTGGTTGTAGAGCTTATATGTATGTAGGTGTGTCTGGCTGACGTCCTGTGCTGCGGTCCAAACTACACTTAGTGGCATTTTGTTTATTTAAATTATGTTGTGCGGCTTCTAGACTTCCGTTTGCTCAATTAGTGGTCACAGGAAGTGATGTCCAAAAGCACACACACACACAAACACACTCCATTCCATAAAAAACACAAAATGAAAGAATATGAGAAATATGTCTGCATTTACTTTTATGCGGGCACGTACACACACACACACCAACACACACATGTATACTTCATAACCTCTTCTCTCTGGTGAGTTTTGCTGCAGTGCGTTTCATATTAAATGTGATTACTTTGGCCAATGCCCACAGAGAGATGAGAAGAGAGAGGGAGAGAGAGAGAGCCAGTGAGGGAAGATTGGCAGCCACCGTTGCCGCCAATCCAATGAACCGTAAAGCAAACGCAATGCCACAAAAGCAGTCGAACATCTAACCACCCCACCACCCTCCATCTTACTGCTCCCTAGCCACCTTGCTACCGTCACACAATAACCGCCAATTCATTTGAGTGCCGTTGTCGAATTGGCAACATTTTGGTTGTGTTTGTGTGTGTCCTTGTCGTCCTGCGGGAGCATCGTGACCGGTCAGAAAAAAGGGTTACTAACTGTATGTGTGTGTGTGTGTAGCACAACAAGATGAAAACAATCATAAAAAGGCCCATCAGCGTTTGATTGAAAAGTCGCTGCTGCTTCCATCTATTGCTCCTGTTCCTTCACATATGCCCCGTGTTATTGCTGTAGCGTCTTCAGTTGAAGCTGTTGCTGCTTTGATTGCATTTTTTCGAGTTTGCCACACAACGATATCAAACTGATTCCATTGCGTCTCTCGAGGCATACTCAAATTTTATGACAGCAAAATTGCAGCATATTAAAAAACAGGAAATCAACACGTAAAGCGGCTATTTTATATGCACAGACTTTGTAAATTATTAAATTATTGAGCACATGGGACGGATTATGAGCATAACTTATAAAATTATGAGTCTTATTTGTATGAAATTTGTATTGGCCATAAAAAAAATGTCTGCCAATTGTAAGGCATACTTTGTAAAAATCCATTGAAGACATTTGATTTGATTATATTCTGCTTTTTAGCCTTTCATATAGAATCATTACAAAACAATTCACTCTCAATCTTTGATCTTTGTCACAATCTGGTACGAAAATGATAAAATTCCTAAAGCATCAAACGATTTTCATGTCTAAACGCTAAGCGTTTTCCATGCGTGCGTGCGTACTTCAAAAGCTTACTTTCCGTCCCTTCTTCTACTATTATCGTGTTTGAACCCTCCAGTGAGCGTCAAACAAATTGCTTTCATTAACTTTTAGTATAGCTTTTTTTGGCGCGCTTGATGGCAATAAATTGTTATCTACTTCATATGGTGCTTTTCCAAAAACTTGCTGTTGTTTGTTGCTGTTACTGGCAGCTGGTTGAGTGCACCGAGATAGCAGCTACCAGAGCTACCTATAGCTACTTCAGCTAAATGCCAATACATATTCATTTCGCTTAAAATTTTACACATATGCAACACGCACACACTTCGAACAGCAGCAGCAAGCCGAGGATGCAGCAAACGAATCTGTGGGCAGCAGCAACAGGGGTAAGAAAATCTATGTGTGTGTGTGTGTGTGTGAGTGGGAAATTGTGTGGGGAATCAGTTTTACAAAATTGAATTTATTTTGCCAGCGCTGCCAGCGCGACCCAAGAGAGCTATGAGAAAGCCAACCAGATGCACAGTAAACATATGTGTGTGTGTGTGTGTGGTGCTATAAGTATCAATAAGCACACGTTATAGCCCCAAACAGTAAAGAAAACAACAACAACCACAACAACAGCAGCAGCAAGACAAACTGAGAGTGTAAGTAAGAAGGATAAGTGTGGAGCCAAGGAGAGTCTCAACTTTTAAGCAATCGAAATTGATGTTCTTCATTTTACCGAACAGGCAACTGCAATGGTCATTCATTAGGTAAATGCTTTAATTAGGTGTTAGAAGAATGCCAAGCAAAGGCCTCATCAAGCTTAAGGCTACTGTAACCCAAACCCTAGCTTCCTTGCTCGGCTAACGTATGGTGTACAACATCAATTGTTAAAGTGTTTAATTTATAGCCATGTTTGTGCTACACAAGCGCTAACGGCCAATAAATTTAAATTTACTACCACAGCCAATCGGTTCTTAGGCATTGGTGGTAAATAATTGAAATTGAGAGCGCGGCCCACAAACTACAAAACGAAAAGTGAGCGTGAAAACTGCCGGCAAATTAGCTAGAATTAGATAAGTTTCGACAGAGGAAACGCATTTAACGCACAATTGTGAGCAACTCACACAAGGCACAACAACACGGCACAATATAAAACTTAAATAATGCCCAGACGATTCTTGGCAACTGATAGTAGAAGACGTGAAAAGGAAACCGCATTGAGGGTTCTTTCCAGAGGGCTAAAAGCTAAGGCAAAGTCTATAAATGCGCTTGCAAAACTTATGCCAGGCCGCAAAAACCAATAGAAAAGGCAACAACAACAACTAGAACACACACACACACACTTACACACGAGCCTGTAAAAGCTTTTAATGCATGAAATAAACTCAAGAGTTGTCTGCCGCCTACAGTGTCCTTCGTTGCACAGTAAAAAAAAATGAAACAACTTTCTTAAAAATCTAAGAAAACAAGCAACTTTTGAAGTTTATATCATTGACAACGCAATCTTTTAAAATATTTTTACAAAATTATAGCATAAAAATCCAAGTTTTTCTCTGTGTACACTGCCCAACTTAAGGCTATACGGAGAAAGTCTAAGCAAGCCAAAGCAGCTGACTAAAAGCCATTCACACACACGGACGAAAGCCTGCCAATGGAAATTGTTAAGCCAGTCAACCAACTACAAAAAGTGCGTTATACTTGGCGTATGCGTAATACATTTGATGTCATGTTGATTTTTTGTTTGTAAGATTTTTGTCGTCACACTTGGTTTTATTCATCGGTTCTGTTTTTATGTATCTACATATATATATATATATATGTGCTATTTGTAGCACAAAAGATTTTTATGATTTTTAGCCCAACTGCTAAACTGATTTCCCCATGGAAATCAAGAGCAATAAGTTTGCCTTTTGCCTTTTATTCAACTGCTTTCAGTTTGTTGTTTATTTTTAGGTCGTTTATATGCTTCGCTTGCTGCTGCACAATCAAAGAGCAAGAAGAGTTGGCTTTTTATTTGGATATAAATATGTATATAACAAAAGTTTTCTTACTAAAATATAAATTTTAAATTATTGTTTTTTTTCTGTTGCAGTTTTACAATTAAATCACTTTTAATTGCCAAATAATCGGACAATTGATATATAAATATATATTGAAATTTTAATTAGCAGCTTAGAGCTGCAAATCGACAGTCAATTCAAGTGGCACAAAGTAAATAAAACGAGTACAGGTTTTAAATCAGACCCATCTGTGTGGCTGCTGCCGAGGTAGCTGTGGCTAATTGCAACTTAGCCACGCCCAGTTGGTTAAGTCGCCCTCGCCAGAAAGCCAGCGCACAGACAAACATACCATAAAGATGCAGCTGGAACCCAAAGCAACTCGCCTGCATTCGAAACCCAAATGAAATGTAAAGAAAATGTTATTTATGGGCAATTTCATGAGTGTCTGATGCTGCTGCTTCCACATCTACTCCTGCCGCGACCGATTCCTGCCAACTCAAAGCAGACTAAATGCACTTGGAAAAATTTGAACTAATTACGAAACATATGAAGAGAAAATAAGCTGTCCACACTCTTAAGCCAAGCCAACAACAGCGTGTTAAACTAAACATTTGCTGGCTGAAATATTCTTTCGAGTGTACTTTGCCGGGCCATAGTCAGGATGCTTGTGACTCTCGAATGCGTGTGTGTGTGTCTGTGTGTCGTCTGCTGGCGTTGCGTGTTTGATGCTTGGCCAACATGCAACGACGAGTGGAATGCAATCTGTAATGCAAAAGGCAAGCGCCGCACTTTGCTGAGCTTGCAGCAGCAGCAGGATTCACAAGCTGCAGCTGCAGCTAGGAAGCTGCCAAAGGAGAAAGCAGTCGATAATGGACATGCACGTATAAACACACACACGCACACACAGAGCATAGACTGATATCATTGGCAGAACTGAAATCGAATGCAGGTTAAATGAAAATGTTATTTCATTTGCCCCGCCACTTAGAGTGTCGGAAATTGAAATTTATATCCGTGTTTCTGGCCAGAGAAGCGAATTCGATTCGTGGTTTATTGCCAACCATTGCTCAGCTGCTCCCCGTTTACCAGAGAGTTACATCTGTTCCATATCCGAAGTTTCTCTCATGTGTATGCGTCTCACCCGCTCCCACCCATCCTCTTCTGTTTGTCTTGAAGCTGGGCCATTTGATTTTAATGCGCTTTGTCATTTAGACGATAATAATAACGAAT
The DNA here is from genome assembly GCA_035044725.1 of Scaptomyza caliginosa. NCBI lineage: Eukaryota > Metazoa > Arthropoda > Insecta > Diptera > Drosophilidae > Scaptomyza > Scaptomyza caliginosa. The sequence continues at coordinate 1,663,975 of JAWNNR010000413.1, forward strand.
TTATTTCTCGCCTGGGCTGGCAAAAACTTTTAATTTATTGCACTTTTGTGTAACTCAGCTGTGTTTGCTGCCATTGCCATCCTCCCCCCTGGTATTTCATGTATGTATTCCCAATGCAATGTACAAACGTTGCGAGGTTTACTCGTAAGGTTAAAAGTAAAAAGGAAAATAACATTGCCGAAAACAAATCGTAACAACTCTCGCATTGAATGTAACTATTTGAAAATGAATTTCGATTTTGGTTTCAGGATTTTAGGCATTCGATATTGGTAGCTTCTGTTTGTGTGTGTTTTGTGTCTTAGATTGAGAGCCTTGTTATTGCTGCTTGGCTTAATTTATTGTTATTTTCACATTATTCCCATTATGTAAACACACATTATATACATATACCAACAGATATATTCCATTCTACAACAATCTCTTGCGTTCTATCTATAAAATATCAAAGGATGTGGGCAGAGAGAGAGAGCAGTTGGATTTAATTTTCACATCTACTGCCACTGCACAATTTAATTAACTTTGTTGTTTGGCCTCCGTCAGCAGATGTGTCTTTCAGTTCAGTTCAGTTGAGTTTAGCATTTCATTGTTGTTGTTTGCTATAATATGCATTTCAATATGGTATCGAAAATTTCATTGTCGCTTGTTGTATTTGCAGTTTTAATTGCATTTCCCCGAGCAAATTTGTGTCAAATTGTTGCTTTTGATTTTATTATTGTTGTTTTATCAGTTCACTGTAGCAAAGTGCGGCAGTCAAAGGCTGACAAATAATTTGCAACTTGTTGCACAAACACAAATATTTAGGTCAATTCCTAACCTATCGAAACGTTAATTAATTCCATTGATGGCTTGGCATCTCAAATCTGAGAATCATATTTGGCATACAAGAATTTTGACATACTACTGCAGTGTTTTGTGCTCCTATATCTTCAGTCCTTCCGATTCGCTTCTTCTTCTAACTGTGTTTTGTGTCGTATCACTAAAAGCTATTCTGCTTAGCTGCACCATTTGGCCAAAGCTCATAAACACGTGCCACTTTTCGTCGTCATGACCCCTAGTGATTCCCCCTACTCCCATCTGGTCATGCTGTCACCCTCTTTGGTAGTTTCATGTGCCACGGCGTGTTGCAAATTATTTCGACATCTGATTTTAAGCGGAAAACAAGAGATGGAGCAAAGCGTTGGGAAGCGAGAGAAAGAGATTTTGCACTCTGGTACTAAGCACAGCAAAATTACCGAAACAAGGCAAATGGACAGGACAACAGTTTACCCCTACTACCTACTCGTCATGTCCTGGGCCACTTATGGCCTTTCTGTGTAAACTTTTGAGTGCATTTTTCGTCGCAGCCAAACAAAAGGCCCGGTCAAAACGGGCACATTACGTAAGCCCCTTCTCTTTCCTACATTATCGCCTGCATCAAGCTTCTTCCTTTCCTTTCTCTTCGCTCCACCACTATAGACCCATCAGTGGTGCAGTGGTGACATTTGCATGAACATAAAAAGCTCATGCACAGCAATTTGCGACTTTGCGAGTGACATTAAACGTGGACAGCATTGCCCGAGGAGCGTTGCTGCCCATACAGAGAGTATCTCTACTCTAGACAAGCTCATTTCGTGCTGGGGCATCTAACAGACAGACAGAGAAACAGAGACAGGATGAGGAGTAAGAACCGAGACAACAGATTGCACACTTCATTTGATCGCAAGTGAAAGATAATGGCAGAGGCGCCCCCAAAAATGATGTGTTAACGGCAGCGTTAAAAAACCTAGACCAAAAAGAAAGCAAACCAAAACGAACTCATTGATTATACTCTACATAGGTTAAGTCAAACTATTATGTAGTTAAGAAAATAAGCATTTCTCTCACTAGAGCATAAGGATATTCAAAAGTCAACTTTCAAGTTTGCGAACACAATCCGTTTTTCGTTTTCTTGATATTTTTGCTGATTTTGCGTAAAATGCTTGGCGCAAATTTATGCCGCCCATGTGTTGGAATTTGGAATTCGCTTTAAGAGCGGATTTCAAACTCAATGCAACTCAACTAAGATACCATTTAAGTGTGTGTCTGAGTGTGTGTGTGTGTTGTGTGTATTGTGTCGATGGTAGCCTGCCACTTCCTGCAAGTCATTTTGATTTATTGCCAATGATTTTCCAAGTTATTGAACAGATTATATGGGCGTTTTGTTACTTCACAGTGGCAAACAATTTGTTTATCGTGTGTTTGCTCCCCACCCCACCACCCCCCAAAAAAGTAAGGAGCAAGGCATAGAGAGTCTTTCAATTTTATACTCTACATATCCGCATTCACTATAACTTATGAGCTGGTCGTTAGTTAGTTAGCCAGCTGTTCTTCTTCTTGGTATTCGTTGCCGAACACAACCATTAAATGCAGAATGAGAAAAGTCGAAGTCAAGTCGAAAGCTTAAATTGCACATTTTGCTACGTTTCTGCTCGAGAAAGTTTTCCAAATGAAATGACAATGGTCAGCAGGGTGGGTTGGGTTGAGGTTGCTTATTAGAATCGAACTGAAGTTAAATTCTGTGGCGAACAAATCTTTGCCAACAATAGCAGCAAACAGATTGAATATGATATATATATAACGTATAAATATCATATTACAAAATGGCCACAACAGCACAAGGAGCAAACAAAAACGGGGGATGGGTGGTGGGGGTGGTAAACTAGAGTCAGATGCAGTGACTGCTTGATAATAATCATAATAATAATAAAGCTGATAACAAGCAAAGCAAACACAAATAGAAGAGTTGTGTTGCAGCAACAGTAAGTTGAGTGTTTCCGAATACCCTGTAAGCTGTTTTTAAGTACTTATACAGTATACAGGGTATTCAGTTTGTCAGTGCTCTTGTCGCTTTGTATGTGACATCAGCTCTATCTATCTTTCAAGCTCTATGCAGCCATATAATTGAATTCTAACCCAACGCGCCATCTCCTGGGTAATAAGAAGACGAAGACGATGAAGAGGCAAAAGCAGATGGTCAAAACGAAAACCAAAACCAAAACCAGCAACAGAAACCAACATAATAGAAATATTGTCTGCTGCATTTTACTGCATACTCATTTTTCAATGGCGAAAAAAATTCAATCAGAATTTATTGTTGCCAATGACCAAATCGAAAGCCGCTTAAGATTTGCTATTCCATCATCATTGAACAAAATATGTTTGTGACAAAGTTGCCCATTTCATGTTATTTGATATGTTTAAACAGAGGAGTTGTAGATGATGTGTGTGTGTGTATATCTTGCTATTAGCATAAAATATATATTTAACTGACAAATGGAACATGCTGCGCGACCGGAAATTGAAAAAAAAATTTGGTTGGTTTTGCACAGTCAAAATATTTTCAAGCCGGATACGCATACGCATCGTTGGACAATAGTATACCCTGTATTGGATTTGGATGACAGTACAGAAGAGTTTTTGTATATATTTAGACCCTTTACAGGGTAAACATTCCGTTCACAAACGCATCAATCACACAGCGTATTTATTATCGAAAATTTTCCCTAAATTAGACAACAAAGCGCCATGCGGTTAATTGCAATTCGGCCAAATGAAAATGGGCATATGAATGATTCAAATAGCAAAAGCAAGCCCAGCAAAGATCACTTTGATGTTAAAGCTTTTTGGTGTGTTTGATGCGCAATTGAAACAAGTTCGCTGCACTCAAATTCGCTCAAAGTAAAGCAAAGTGAAACAACTCAAGCTTAAAGCTGAGCCAAAGCTTCTTATGCAACAGGTGAGGCAGAATGTAACTTAAAGTTCAGTATATTTCCATAGATTCGAGAGCATAAAGAAACAAATTAAATGTTGTTGCTTGACAAAATAAAAAAGAAAAAAACTTTTTACAGTTTAATACAGTTTGGCACAAGTGGGGTAGAAAGGGGTTCTGTTCCTTTGAAGGATTTGTAGTCAATACTGTCTGAGCTGCTCATTGCGCCCAATTGCCTCAAGTGCCAGTCACCAAGTCACCAAGGCAACAGACAGACAAAGAGCAAGCGCAAGATTTCAACGCTGTTCAAGTCAATAGCTCAAGTATCATGCGCAACAAATGGCAATCAGTGGGGATAAAAAATAAAAAAAAGAAGGAATAAAACATATTACAGACATCCTTACCAATGCAAAGATAAGGACAATAAGGTTAATGAACCGCTTAAGCGCATTATAATAAAACACTTTAGTTTCGCAAAAGCGAATAACAAAATAATATCATTAAAACAGATCAACTATAGAACAAAACTGTGCCAACTTGCAATTAAACGCAGAGAGAGAGAAGCGCAAAGAAATTCCCACACAAACAAAGCGAATCTAACGAGCAAAACAAAATAGTTTTAGTTTTTTTTGGCTGCTGCTTGGCATTAAACTCGTTTTGAGTTCCACTCACTGCCAGCCAATTTATTTAAACAATTTAAAAAGCTTTACGTCGAGTGCAACTCAAAACAAGTTGAGTCGAGTGCTGAACCACCAACGCCAAACAAAATCATAATACAAAATGCGCATTCAGTTGTTCAACGGCAGCCAAAGCGTTTAAAACAATTCGCGAGTGTTTTCAGTTTGTTTTCTATACACATATTCAACTAAAAAAAGTTTGAAATAACAAAAAAATAATAATAAAAATGATGAAACAAATGTTTGCCTGTTTGCTAATTGCCATGTGCCTCATGCACAGTGGTAAGTTTACTTTAAAATTGTATTTTGAAAATGCTAAAAAATATAAAATGGGTCAAAATCTATTGGAAAAGCTTTAAGCGTTAACCGGTTTGAACTCAAAGGGCAAATTTTCTATCCAATTTGTCTACAATATTATGAATATTACAGCAATCACAAAGTCTTAAAAATGTATAGCTTAACAGACAGCTATCGTTATAAGTCAATAAAGATGCATAACAATGTCAATTTTTGCACGTTGTATTTGTTCGCAAAACAACAACGTTCTTATGTAAAAATAAAGCTGACTTCATAGCAATAACAAGCACGTAGACATATTTAGAGAATTCTAATTAAAGAAACCGCTTTGTAAGCGCTTACATAACGAACCAAAGAAGGCGTCTCAGGCTTAAGGCTTCTCGTTAACTGTCTTTTCCGCTCTTATATCTTGTTTTACTTTTCATTTCACAGCTACTGCTATCAAATGCTATCAATGCAAATCGCTAACGGATCCCAATTGCAGCCGTGATAAACTGGATGAGAATTCGAATATACGTCAGGTGGATTGTGATAGTGTGGCCAGGCCAAACACCATGGATCAATTGCAGCCCGTTACCAGATGCAACAAGGTCGTCACAAGTGGTAAGTCTCTATTGCTAAACTCTTCTCCTCTTACAAGCGCCCCCTGTGCGGCATGTTTTGCATACTCAAAACACGAATAGACAACAGAGCGCACACCTTGAACACAATTGAATGAATTAATATTACGAGTTTTAGTGATGTCATTGCGTAGACAAGTCCGACGACTCAAACAAGAGGAGGACAAAAGACAATTAACATATTGTCGTTTAGTATTTAGAAAGAGCTCAAACGTATCGCAATTTTATTGAGCAACGAGTTTGTTATTTTTTCATTTCTTAATATTGCGCGTGGGTTTACCATATGGCAAGATTAAATCAAATAAACAAAATATATGTACGTGAGTTGAGAATAAAACCATAAGGTAATGAATCAAGAGTTCTTCGATGAAAATATATAAAAATTTAAAATTCAGCGGTATTAAAATTAAATGTTTAGCCAAAAAAAACGCTGTCGTTAGTTTTGGCACCACCGTTATACAAATCACATGAAAGTAATCGATTCTTTTCCCTTTCTTTCTCTCCCACAGATCGCGCCGGTGTAATTGTCTCACGTGACTGTCACTTTGAGGTAGTGGGACAGAAGGAGAACGAGTGCACAGTGACGCACAGTCGGCAGGTGGAGAGCTGTTATACCTGCAAGGGAGATTTGTGCAATGCTTCCAGTGCTGGCCGCTATGTGGCGATGAGTGCAGCTGCATTGCTTGCAATCTTTACACTACAGATGGCGCTGTAAGGCGCTTAAGCACATTTCACAACAACGAAATTTATATTAAACTAATCAAATGATTGTAGAAATTTTTTTTTTAAATGTTATTGGTTATAAATCAAATGTAGCTGCAAAAAACAAATAAATTAACAATAAACAAAAAATTACCTTTGACATCTTGGAATAACATTATATCGCATAAGCACGCTTCTATAGTAATTATTTTTATTTAATCTGTATTTATCCATGCTCTTCGTTTAGAAGTACAAAATTTTAAATATTATACACTTAACAAATATGTATTGATAAACGTTGCACCAAAAAGCAAAAAAAAAAAAAATTGCGTATATGGCAGCCCCGGCTTTGCCAAGTAACGGCACTTTGGACGCACAAAATAAAAAGAAAACAAAAATAAACGCCTTTAAATGCAAGTGTACAAAATGTTTTTGACGCACAATTAATGTTCGATTTACTGAACCACAATGTAAACCACTTTTTCGACTTTAATTAACAATTTTAGACACTTTAACAATTAAACAGGGCGCGAGCGACGCTTACACACAAACACGAAGAAACAAAAGAAAGGAAATACGTTAAAGAAGATGGCACCAAACTAAAAGTCCTCCTTTACATGCTGGACTCATACACGTCACAATCGCTGCATCGATTCGTTGAAGGAGTATCGATAAAGTAACGAGACGATATGCAATTGACGAGATCAATATGCAAATAAGTAGAGAGTATTATTTAACCAAATCTATTTTAATATAATAATATAACCACATAAATAATTTTATGGTTTACCAAATAGTTTTTTATGTACATACCTATGTTAAATTAACAATTATGTAAACAAATCTTGACTATTCTCCTCTTTCCTATTAGCACCTCATTCTCAGAGTACACAAACTATGTGTGTATGTATGTATGTGTGTGTATGTATACACATTCATATGTATGTAATTCTCAGTTACTTTTGCCAAAACAATTTGCCAATTAAAAAGCAGACCAAAAAAAGACGCAATTTTTTTTTTAAATCGTTTTATTCAGTTGTAAAAATGTACTAATTCTTTGCATTACAATAAAATTTGTAAATATCTCATTGCTTAAACTAAATACACAAATGTTTGTAGAAATTTGCATAGAAAAAAACACAAAAAAAATTGCATTTTGGTACTCTAATTGTATGGTACGGAATGTGTGCGCATAAAATAGCTTAGATATGTGTGTATAGATGTTTGTTGTGTGGACGGAAGTGTGTTTCAAGTATTAAGTTTAATTCGAGTTACAATTTGTAAGGCACATATACAAAAATTACACATATAAGATACTGCAGCTAATTCCGTAGAAAATGCGCAGTGGCTCCAACGGTAAATGTACCAAAAAGTACGGCAAGCATGCTACTCTTTTGCAGCCCTGCACCGTTGCAGCCATCTTTGCTGTTGCAGGTACAATACTCCATAAAGATGTTGTAGCTGCCCGTGCGCATCAGACAGAAGCGTTCGTCACCCTCAATGCCTGGCTCTCCCATGTAGGCGCAGCTACGAAAATAACGCCATTCACCATGCACCTTCTGACGTATCTTGCGGCACATTGTGGGACGCACGCCCTTAAGATGCTCCAGTTCTGGTTCCTGATGGCAATCCGTGATGGCCAGTGTGCTGTTGTCAAAGGGATCACCACACTTTGGATCGTTATCGGAGCGACAATCCCAGCATTTTATACCATATACTAGAATACACCACGAGATGGGTGGCAACAAAAAACGAGAAGTTGTGTTTACTTGAACATTTTTTCTTTTGGTCTACTACGCAGGTGCGTGTTACTAACCTGTTTGCAGTGCACAGCAGAGCAGCACGAGGGCCAGTACGCATTTCTCAATTGTTTTCATTATTCGAGTTGATTTTTAATTAATATAAACTAATTTGTAAGCAGTCAATAGGAAATATAATTAATGAAAACAAAATGCGTACACCGCCCTAAAAATATATGATGCACGTATCGATTGCTGTTTAGCTAATATCGATATGCAGCAGCACTGTTGGTATTTTTCTATCTACTGCTACTCTTTCAAAGCTCGAATGTGAGCGCCAACAGTATGTTGTGTTATAATTTGTACTCTTTGTTAGTGGCAGCCCTTTTTGTTTTATTTTACATTCATGCAAGTGGGTATGATTTTAATTTGTACCATTCTGTTAACAGTGTACCAACGCTGTAAACAGTAACATCATAGGGCTATCGACTTACCACCACAATTTGTGCTGCTCACTTACAGCTCTGTTATTGTTTTTGTGGGTATTTTGTTGGGACCGACTTGCGGTCACACTAGTTGTTAGACAGACTCGATTTTTTCAAGTTGCGACTTGCGGAGTTGCTCCGCGAAAGGAAGAAAAAAAAAACCAAAATTTTTATTTGTTAGCTACATTCCGCTGGCGTGCCGTGAACGTGAAGTGAATGATAGCGCTGACCGCTTTACTAACCAAATACACAATCGGTATTATGAGTAATTTAAGCAATGGCAATTTGCAGCAAAATCCACAACAGCAACAACAACAACAGCAGCAGCAGCAACAACAACAAAATAATAATGTTGAAGCGGGCGCGGGTGCGGCTGCGGTGCCATTATTAATAGAGCCACCAGCTGCAATGCCTGCCCCAGGTTTAGGCGTTGCTGTGGGCGTGGCACAAAGACAACGCCTTCAGCTCCAACAACAGCACCAGCAGCAACAACAACAACAACAAAATCCTGCCGCCGAAGGCAGCGGCCTCGACAGAGGCAGCTGTTTGCTGCGTTATGCCAGTCAAAATAGTTTAGATGAATCCTCACAGAAGCACATACAGCGTCCGAATGGCAAGGAGCGCGGCACAGTGGGACAATACAACAATGATCAGCATACAGCCAGATCCTTTGAGGCCATGAACGAAATGCGCAAGTAAGAAGAAGCAGAGTTAAATTAAAAAAAAACAAAAAAAAAAAAAAGAGTACCCTGTATACAAGGTGTCCTAAGTTTGCAGTTCATCCAAATATTGACAAGGCACAGGTGCAGTGCGTGTGTGTGTGTGTGAAAAGTGTGACCAACTAGCAAATATGCTATAAGAAGGAAAAGATTGAATTGAACAGGTGTAATCCGTATATACCCGTTACCCTATAATGTATTTCTAATGAGCATTGTTAATATTTCTAAAAATATGACGTCGCTTACAGATTTGTTTATTTTGGTCTTGGCAAAAATATGAAAAATACGCAAACACACATACTTATAATGAGCCAAAAACGTTTCGAGACGCGGTCAACAATAAGTTTTTGTTGTTGTACACGATCTCCATCGCATTCTCGCGCATAATTTGCGCATTACGCTTTGTTTGTTTTTGGCCCCCTTCAATTCTTATATTTCGTTTTTAACACATAAGTATGTATATATTTGTTTGTGTCAAGAGGCCATTCGCATTTATATATTTGACTTTGTAAAACGTTTTTATCATTTCAAAACCAACAAAAAAAAAAGTAGTTTGCCCTTGAACTTGAAGTCGCTCTGGTTTGTTAATTTATTTTGTTTTTTACATACCCATATAGAAAGATATATGTTTAAATATTTGTGTGAACATATTTCGAATGCTTGCCACTTCCGTGTGTGGGGCCAAAAATTAGTTTAAATGTCGTTTTAAATGGAAAACTACCATAATGGAAACTTTTTTATGTATACGACGACAACGACGGCGGCGGCGACATAAAACTCGTTTACATTTTGTTGTAAGCCAATGCCCTTAACAAGCTCTTGAACCAAAAAATAAAAAAATAAATAAAATACGCCGCACTGTGTTACAAAAAGGTATCAACCTGCGGCAAAAAGTACAAATTTGCTTTGCAAATGATAAAAAGAACAAATAGTAACCTTAACATTGTCGCACTATGCGTGAGAAAGTGTCAAGTCAAGCTTTTACCTGCTGCTGACCTTACCCAACAACCAAACTAAACCAGCGCACTTCTTTTTCTTTCTTTTCTTTCATGCCACTCGCACAACAGACAAAAGCAACTATGTGATGTCATTCTGGTTGCGGACGATGTGGAGATACATGCACATCGCATGGTTCTAGCCTCCTGCAGTCCGTACTTCTATGCCATGTTCACCAGCTTCGAGGAGTCGCGCAAGACACGCATCACGCTGCAGAGCGTCGATGCACGTGCTCTGGAGCTGCTCATCGATTATGTGTACACAGCGAACGTGGAGGTTAATGAGGATAATGTGCAGGTACTGCTGACAGCAGCCAATCTGCTGCAGCTCACCGATGTGCGGGATGCATGCTGTGATTATCTGCAAACCCAATTGGATGCCAGCAATTGTTTGGGTATACGTGAATTTGCCGATCTGCATGGCTGCGTCGAGTTGCTCAACTATGCGGAGACCTATATTGAGCAACATTTCAAGTGAGCAAGCAAACAAATCAAACAAATATTAATTAATTCTTGTCCGAACATGATCTCAACTGGTTCACAAAACAGAACAAGAAAAATTAAATCATATAACTTGTTTATTATTTCGTTTTTTTGGCACATTTTGCTAACTTGTTTCTTTCTCTGTCTGTTATCTTCTTCGTTCGCAGCGAGGTCATACAGTTTGACGAGTTTTTGAATCTTACACACGATCAGATCATCAATTTGATAGCCAACGATCGAATATCGGTGCCAAATGAGGAGCGTGTCTATGAGTGCGTCATTGGCTGGTTACGCTATGATGTGCCAATGCGAGAACAGTTCACATCTGCTCTCATGGAGCATGTGCGTCTGCCCTTTCTATCCAAGGAGTATATCACACAGCGTGTGGATAAGGAAATGCTGCTCGAGGGCAATATTGTGTGCAAGAATTTAATAATCGAGGCACTTACCTATCATTTGCTGCCAACGGAAACGAAATCGGCTCGCACCGTGCCACGCAAACCGGTTGGAATGCCAAAGATTCTGCTCGTCATTGGTGGCCAGGCGCCGAAAGCTATACGCTCTGTGGAATGGTATGATTTGAGGGAGGAGAAATGGTATCAGGCTGCCGAGATGCCCAATCGTCGTTGCCGCAGCGGCCTATCTGTGCTCGGCGATAAAGTCTATGCTGTGGGTGGATTCAATGGTTCGTTGCGTGTACGCACTGTGGATGTATATGATCCGGCAACGGATCAATGGGCCAACTGCAGCAATATGGATGCACGTCGCTCCACACTGGGCGTGGCAGTGCTGCATGGCTGCATCTATGCGGTGGGTGGCTTTGATGGCACCACCGGGCTCTCGAGCGCCGAGATGTATGATCCCAAGACTGAGACCTGGCGTTTCATAGCCTCCATGTCGACGCGTCGCAGTTCGGTGGGCGTGGGCGTGGTCAATGGTTTGCTGTATGCAGTTGGCGGCTACGATGGCTTCTCCCGCCAATGCCTGTCCTCGGTGGAACGCTATAATCCCGATACGGACACATGGTCCGCCGTTGCCGAGATGTCTTCACGTCGCAGCGGCGCTGGCGTTGGTGTTCTCAATAATATCCTATACGCTGTGGGCGGACATGATGGTCCAATGGTGCGTAAATCTGTCGAGGCCTACGACTATGAGGCCAACAAATGGCGCTCTGTCGCAGATATGTCCTATTGTCGACGCAATGCCGGTGTCGTTGCTCACGATGGTCTACTCTATGTGGTTGGTGGTGATGATGGCACCTCCAATTTGGCTTCCGTAGAGGTATATTGCCCGGATTCAGATAGCTGGCGCATATTGCCAGCATCGATGACCATTGGACGCAGCTATGCGGGCGTCTGTATGATAGATAAGCCCTTGTGAATGGAAGAGCAGGGCGCATTGGCACGGTAAGAGAATCGGTTTTGTTCTCGTTGAACTTTTATTTATATAGTTTTGTTTTTTTTTTAGCCAAGCGGCATCGCTGGCCATTGCGCTGTTGGATGATGAGAATAGCCAGGCTGAGGGCACAATGGAGGGTGCCGTTGGTGGTGCTATCTATGGCAATATTGTTGCACCACCACCACAAGCAGCACCACCAGCAGCAGCACCAGCACCTGTACAACAACAACAGCAGCAGCCAGCTAATCATCCGCACTATGAGAACATCTATGCGCCAATTGGACAGCCCAGCAACAATAACAATAACAACCAACAAGTTGCTGTTGTTGTCAATGCCAATGCCAATGCCAATGCCCCTGCTAATGTTGACGATGCAGCTCAACAGCAACAGCAATTACAACCACCAGCAGCAGCAGCAGCAGCCGTTGCTGATGCCAATGTCAATGCCAACAACAATCAGGCACGCATGCTGCCCATGAATAATTATCGTAATGATTTGTATGATCGTTCAGCGTCAGCTGCCTACGATGTGCCACGCGCGGTACGCTCCGGCTTGGGTTATCGTCGTAATTTTCGCATAGACATGCAAAATGGTAAGCCAACTCTATGGTATTGATTATAATATTGATACGTCAAGTTGTTGATGACCTTAGAGACGAGTTCTTTAATTGAATATTATGTCACGTAAAATCTTTAACCTTCAGCAGCTTAATTAAAAGACTATTCGGCACACACTATAATCTTTGTTTTTACTCCACAGCGTCTCGTTATGGCAGTGGCTTGCGCTGTGCACCACTCTACGCCAGCAATCGCTCGAATTGCCAACGTCAAAGAAGCTTTGATGATACTGAATCTACGGATGGTTACAATCTGCCATATGCTGGTGGTGGCACCATGCGCTATGAGAATATATACGAGCAGATTCGCGACGAGCCATTATATCGCACCACAACAACGACAACAGCTGCAGCCGCTGGTGGTGCAGCAAGTCGTGTGCCACTCTACACCAGACTAGATGTACTAGGTCATGGAATAGGACGAATCGAGCGACATTTAAGCTCCTCTTGCGGCAACATTGATCACTACAATCTGGGTGGACATTATGCGGTGCTGGGACATTCACACTTCGGCACTGTGGGTCATATACGGCTCAATGCAAATGGTGCTGCCGCAGCAGCTGGGAGTAGTGTGAATAACTGCACGGTGCCCAATTGTCAGGCTTATAGTGGGGCAGCTGCTGCTGCTGCTGCTGTTGGTGGTGCAAGCGCTGCTGCTGCGGCCGCTGCTGCAGCTGCCGCCGCTGCTGGCATGGATTATGGCAATGTTAAAGTGCCCGTCAAGAATAGCGCCAGCTCCTTTTTCAGCTGCCTGCATGGCGAGAATTCGCAGAGCATGACAAATATCTATAAGACCACAGCTGCTGCTGTTGCTGCGGCACACCACTGTTCACCACTTACACCCAATGTATCCATGGAGCGTGCTGCACGCTCTGCTTCCGCTGGACCCGCAACGGCAGCCATTGCCGTTGCAGCAGCTGCCACCGAGGAGCAGCTGGTCAACCTGGATAGCTTGTCACCTTTATTTAATCGCCCAACGGGCGCCATACCCAAAATCAAAACCACCAGCAAAGCAGCCAAGGAATCAAACTCAAATGCTGCTGGCGCTTCAACTTCGAGTGATGCAGAGAAGGCAGCAGGATCAGGTGTAGGAACAGCAACTGGTGCAGCTAACAAGAGCTCTACGCTAGCAAAGAAAACAACTTCGACGGCAGCAACAACACGTTCCAGTTCAGCCAGTTCAGCCTCGGATGCCAGCAACAATGGCACCTTGAATCGCATCTCCAAGTCCAGTTTACAGTGGCTGTTGGTCAACAAATGGCTGCCACTGTGGATTGGGCAGGGACCCGAGTGCAAGGTGTGTAAATGAGCATACTTTAATATTCAGTTTTACATTGAACTTTTACTCGTTTCGCAGGTAATTGACTTCAATTTCATGTTCTCGCGAGATTGCGTTAGCTGCGACACAGCTTCGGTTGCCTCGCAAATGTCGAATCCGTATGGCACACCACGCCTGGGTCTTGGCACCCTGCCGCAGGATATGATGCGTTATCAGCGGCGTGATGCAAATGCCGCCGCTCGACCCTTGCACAGCAATTTAAGTCGCTTGCGTTGCGGCAACGATAAGCGTCAGAATAGTTGGAGCAACAACAGTTACCGTCAAGAGGATCCATCGTATGAGAATGTGCATGTGCAGTGGCAGAATGGCTTTGAGTTTGGACGTTCCAGGGAATACGATTTGGGCAGCTATAATCAGCAGCAGCGTCCATTGTTGCAACGCGCACGTTCCGAGAGTCCCACGTTTAGCAAACAACAGCGACGCATGCAACGCGTTGCGGCACAAAACACACCGCAACAACAGTCTGCTGCCAAGCTAGCTGATCCTTTCAAGAACTACGAGCTAAATGCGGATAACAACAGTTTCAAGCCCAAACAATGTCCAGCAACAGCGGAGTTGGGCGACGAACTTGAAGGCGCTGTGGGCGGTCAGGCAGTTACCGAATCGGATGCTAGCGAACCGCAAGCTTTGGAAACTTTGAATTTGAGTGATAACGAGACTGATACAACAGCAACATCCACAACGACAACGACAACAACACCAGCTAATAGCCAGCAAACAAACGATAATAATGATTAGAAATACTAGAAACTAAACATAAATTATATATGTAAAAGTATGATTAGCATACACAAACTATTTAGTTGAAAAATTAACGATTTTGTTTGTACCTTATTTTTTGTTTAAGTTTTGTTCAAACCACTTTTATACACCCTATCAAAATTAGATCTCACATTTAAACAAAAGAATATTGCAATTCGCCGAGACAAGCTTAAAGAAATTGTTAAGAAAACTTAAGCCTTTTATATATATATATAATAAGCAATGTAGAATTTGATACAGTTGTGATTTGAGAAGTGTGTTTGTTTTTTTTTTTTATGTTCGTGTGTGTTAAAACCAAAGCTCGAATATTTTAGTATATTTACTAGACTTTTAGCCTGTCTTTCTCTCTCCATAACTTCAACGTAGCTTAAAGGATAAACATATTCATATACATATATATATATATATCTACATGAGAAAGAAAAACGCAACATGCAATACAAAAGCGCCATATCATGCACATAATATATACACTACTTATATATATAGACTACATTATATTGTAATATAAGCAATTAAGCATTTGATATATGATTTGTGACATGTTCCAATACGAAAAACGATAAACTTGTGTTATGTTTTTTCTTCTCGAAAACGAACAAATCCACTGCCCCTTATTTGAACTATATACACACACACACCGCCCAAGGTATTCAGATTAATTCACATCACATTATTTTCAATATAGTTTTTGTCATTTGTTATGTGCACGCGCTTTGTCACGTTCAAAAACAAGTTTAAAAAATCTATCGTTTAGGTCAATTAAAAGTAACAGGTATTATTTACATGCATACTACATATAAAAACCAACTATATACATATATACAACACACTCCCAATATACAAACATATATACATATATAGATCCTAAGCATACTTACATGTATTGCGTTTAACTAATTCATAATAAAAATTATAGAAAAAAAAATATCAACCTTAAAACTTTGTAAATGTGACACAATATGAAAGGAATTATGTATAATTTGTTGGCTTTGTTGTTTTTTAGTTTTTATTGTTTTATTTTAACAAACTATTATAAAATTGCATGTTTTGTTCATTTATCATTTCTCATTGTTTTTTGCTTTTTGTTCATATACACAGATATAATATATAATTATTATAAACTAAAAAATACAATATCTGTCATATTTTATATATATTTATATAAATAGTATATCTGATTCTTGTTCACAACTATTTGCGCTTGGCTACGACAAATTGAATTTAATTTTTCTGTTTCTTTTTTCTTACTACAATTCTGATAAGATTTTCATTTATTAGCCGATATGTTTTTTTTTAATGCTCGCGCCTAATTGATACATATTTTTTTAGTTTTAGTATGCGATATATATATATTATATATTTTTCCATTTTTTAATTGCAACTCGATGCTACAAAGTTCTACCAAGCTTCATTTTTAATTGCTGATAATTTCATTTAGGATTAAATGTATATAGTTTTGTTATTTTTTTCTTGAATCATTTTGTTGTAGTATACTTCGTTTCACCGCCTCGTTTCGAACGCTAACTTAAAATTTAAACACACACAGAGAGTACAAGAGAGAGAGATAGAGATACAACTAATCACTAACTAAAAAAAATTCGTTACAAAATTAGGTCAGAACTATACAAAAACGCTTTAAGCGCCGTCCACACTCAACGCATCTCACTCATCTAGCGAAAAAAACAGACCACCCAGATATATCGAAAGTGTTTTGTCCCTGTTACTGCCTGTCTACTTGGGCAACTCATAGATCTGGACGGGCAATGCTTTTGGCGTTATTATCTCATCCTCGAAATCATCATCATCGCCATGGATGGCATAGTCGCCGCCATTATGCTCGCTCTCGAATTCATTGGGCACAATTTCAACATCGGGTCGCTGAGTGCTGCGATAGCCTCCGCCAGCTGGATCTCGATCAGATCTCGTCTTGGTCGATTTGGTAA
Organism: Scaptomyza caliginosa; assembly: GCA_035044725.1. Taxonomy (NCBI): domain Eukaryota; kingdom Metazoa; phylum Arthropoda; class Insecta; order Diptera; family Drosophilidae; genus Scaptomyza; species Scaptomyza caliginosa. The sequence continues at coordinate 1,680,481 of JAWNNR010000413.1, forward strand.
CATGATCGCGCAGCATATGCGAATACAATATATCGTCTATATAGTACATGGTGCCCAAATTGTATACAAACACCTCGCTCTCCGTTATCTGTGCATTGTTCACACTCGTATAGTTGCTGCCCGGATTGCGTGTGATCTTAATGTGTCCGCCGCCAATCGTTTCGAACACCTCATTGTCCCTCAAGTCGCGATTGTAGAGTCTTCCACGCACAAAGTGATTCAACAGCATCTTAACACCACGTTGCGATGCCTAAAACAATTGAGAGTAAGTATTGTTAGGTTTAGATTTATTAGGTAAACTAACCATGGCATCATCGGATAGTCTGTCAAAGCCAAGCTTCTCGAACGCCTTGTCTTCGGGCACAAAGAATGTATAGTTGGCACCGGAAATGTGTGGTGCAATCTCTGCATTGTTTAAATATCTGCAAGAAACATTTTGAGGTAATCCTACTCAAATTACTATACAAATTGTGCTTACCTTGTAATTTGCGTAAATCTTGAATCACGCTCCAAGGCCAAAAACGAGTGCGATAGAAATTGTGCACCGAACCAGGGAAAGGCCAAAAGTGGCGGTGTCTCCTTATCCTTATGCATCTGTGTTAAAGTAAATTAAAGCTTAAGCTCGATTGTGTGTGGATTTGTGTCTTACCTGATGCAATTTGGAGACCACAGCTTCGGAGACAAATAGAACCTCGGATATGATGAATACCTGATTGCCATTGGAGAGTGTATAATCGGACATAATGCTTACGTTATTCACAGTAGGTGTGGCTACAAATGCAAATGAAATACTCAAAATAACAACTAAAGCAGAGAGTTAAAGTTCTCTTACGTTGCCCGTGAAAGACGACATCCTCGCCACCCATGGTGTGAACGACCATTTGGTCTGTGTTCTTGACATCGGTTAGGCGCAGGGGACGCTGCATGGGCAGGAAATGATTACGTAATACGCTTTCGGTGAACTCTGGCACACTGAACGGATAGAAGCCCCAATCGATGGGATGCCAACGCTGGAAGGCATTATCCGATGGTATTAGCACCGTATAGGCATTATCATCCATAATGCGTGTCAGATTGGATTTGGATAGAAAGTGCTGAAAGACCTTTGTGCCGGTCTTCATGTTGGCCAGAAATGACATCAATGGACTCGCCTTCGATTCCTTAATAATGGGCTCGACTTTGGCATGGACATTTGTTATGTTTGGCTGTTCCAGCGGCTGTGGGTCATTGTAGCGGCTGCACCACAGGATGGGGTAAGGAGAGATCGTTAGGGAGAGAGCAAGATATAGGGGTGTACAAGTTAGGAAGTGTGTGCAAAAGTTGGAGCAAAAAACTTTTCGCCTGTGCCTGTGTGTAAAAATTCTGCATGAGTGCACTTTTTGACCGCAAAACAAGCTACATAGCATTAGGACATGCACTGAGAAAAACAATTGTGATGGTATATTCAATGAAAACTTCAGATTTTCTTAAGCAGCACTGCTATAATTTCAACATTCTTCTGTAAAGTTTTTAAGTTCAATTTCAAGTTTCTCCAACTGTACATAGATTGAGATTGTGGTTGCACATTTTGCTGCATGCAGGCAAGCCAGGAAAAGTGTTTTTGGGGAAAATCGGTTTTAGTGTTTTACTCGGTTACTCACTTGTTCGTTTCCTGTATGTTGCGCTTCGAATAGGGAGATTTTCTATCACCCAAATAACCATCAATAGCAATGGCCATCAAATGCTCATTGATGCGCAGCTTGTAGAGTATTTGCTGACCGTTGAGTAGCCAAACATTGTTGTGGGACTTTTCCAATTTACGAAAAACGATTTTATGTCCATTACCATTACCGTATGACTCCTCCTCCTCGCGACCATTCGACAGTGTATTGTAGCTATCAAAGACCTTGCCGGGCACCAAATGTTCCAACATGAACTCCTTTAAGCGTGGCTTCTCAATCGTCCGCACATCGATTTTGGGTATTATTAATGTATATGGTGTCTCTGCAAATTGAATTGGTTAGTGCAAAAGATACTATTTGTGGTCAAATCAAAGCTTTAAAGATGCCTTCACGTGCGATTTGGCTATCAAGTTTCTGTCTAATCATTATTCAAAGTGCATGAAAGCACGAGCATAAAAATGTTTATATAAACAGACAGTTCTATAAACTTACTTTTTAACAGGTTTTTGTTTCAAGAATCAATTACATTTAACTTCTGAGTTTGTATGCTTTGAAAGAAGACTCCTACTCAAAACTAAGCAAGCTGAAAATTCCTTACAAAATGGATCGTTATTATTTGAAACAAAACAAAAAGTTTTTTGACCTTATAACATTTGTCAGCATTATTATTTTCTCGTGTCTGCCAAAGCTACCCCTTTCAAAATTCACAAAAGTTTTTGTTATTCGACACAAACTGAAAGTTCAGCGTTTGCCAGCTGGACTTTAGATGGAAGTTGGTTTTCATTTAACAGCTTTATCAATTTATCAAACATTTTTTGCTAGGTGTCGTTTTTCGTTTTTGTTTTTCCGTTGGACGAGAGACTATTAAACAAATGAGCTGAACATTTAGTTGAGCCATTTATCAATGTCGGTGTGGCCATGTGGCGCCACCAACACAAAAAATGTTGAGTGGTGCTCAGTCCTTGCAACATGTCCTCGCTAACGGTCATGCTGCGCGTGCTGGCAGCCTTAACCACAATATTCGGCTGTAATATCTACAGATTGATGCCACATAGCTGCAAATTTAAGCGTCGCAAATTGTTGCAACTACTAGTCACACTGCTGCACTATCTCTGGCTGCGACCTTTCATCATACTCGTATGCTATTTGCATGTACGCTGGATTTTCGTTAATTCCCTCTTACTCGTTTCGGGCCAATCACATTTGGATATGTCGCCGCAGATTGTGCATTTTATGTGCAGCTTATTGTTGAAATACCATAACATATTCATAAGCATATCGCTCGCATATTTCTACAAAAATCATAAGCATACCATTCAACACGTACTCAATGAGTTTTTGTGCATTTATCAGCGATCCCAACGACTCTATGGCCATGCACCAAAAATCAATTGGTCGCTTTTTATGGTTTATTTGATTGAACTCTATGGAATTTCGGCGGTAGTCACTTTTAACAACATCAATTATGTGCCATATGTGCAGAATGGATCCATTTTATACTACTTTTTCGGCTGTTCAGTCTTCGTCTTCGTGCGTGTGCCTCCTCTCACATCTGGGTCTACTGATCCTGCATGGCTGCTATGCACAGGAGTTGCAGCAGCTGAAAGCCAAACAACGCCATACAGCAGCTATGTATCACAAGAAACTGGCTTACTATATGGCATTGTTCGGACTTAGACAGCGGTTCGAGCTGTTTTTGCGTCCTTTTGTTGGTGTGGCGCTGTTATTGGACTTGATTTTGTGCATGCTTAGCTTTCATTTGTTAATGTATGATAGGCAGAGTGTGGGTAGAATGCTCTATAGCGTTGCTTATTCCCTAATATATCCCATGTGCTTTGGCTATCATAGTCAGTTTATTCAAACAGCTGAACGCCAATTTGGACATCAATTGCTTAGGTTCAAGCACATGACAGATAAGCAGCAACAGGTAAGTTTTGTTTTTATATTTTCTAGACTGATTTTTAAAAACACTTTTTTCTTCTTTGACAGCTACAAATCTTTTGCCTGTACAAACTGGTTCTACTTAACTCTGTGGAGTTGCGTAGAGTAAGTGTGTTTAAGCTAAATTTAATTGGCCTGTACCTAAGCTGGGCAATGGGCATGTTTGCCAATAGTATATTGGTTAATTCCCCTCACGGCTGGAAGGAGCATATACAAGTCAAAAATAACTTTTAAATCTTAAGAAAATATCTTCAACATAACTTTGTACATCATCTAGTTAGTAAATTATTTGTCGACTCACCAGACTTTGTCTTGTAGCCGTATAGCTCCAAAACAGGAAAGCCATCGTCAATAAACCGGTAAATGTGGTGCCACTTGTCATCTTCCTGGTTGCGTTGCAGTCCAATCAACTCGGGCAGCACTTTGCTCTCAATCAGCTTGGCATTCTTCAGGCTGGCATCGATTTGACGCTCCAAGATGCTGATGGGTGTTGTATCGCTGCCAGCGACAGCAGCCACAAGCAGCAACAATAATGTTGCTGCCGGCACTAGCAACATTTTGCGTGACATTCAAGTTGTTTTTGCTTTTTTTTTTGTTTTTTTTTTTTGAATTGTTAGCACTTTTCAAGAGTTGTTGATGTTTCTTTTTTTGCACTTGTTTCTTGGTATTTTTTGTTCAGTTTGAGTTGAGTTTCGTTATACTTTATGGTACCACGATTTTATTCATTTTCACTTGCAAACACTTTACATAATTGCCAAAAGCTATACAGAAATACAAGAGACAGCGAGAGAGGGGAAGAGAGATAGAGACAATTCTTATGAGTATTCATTTAATATAAACAGAGACAATTTTTAATTAGTTTTGCAACTCATTTGAAATTCGAGGCGTTGAGTCTGAAATTAAATGTGTGATTTGTATGCAAATCAAATAATGTTCATAGTATTTTTTTACGTCCAGAATAGTTTGCTCACGATCGCATTTGCATCTTTGTCTTGCAAAAAGATACATAGACAATTTAGCTGATTGGCACAGTTAGGTTTGTTTGTGCAGCCTAACCATTTTTGGCTGAATTCTCGTACTCGTTTGGGACGAGAAAAAAAAAGAAACCCGTCTTTCTCACGTTTTCGTGACAGTTTTTCCAGCAACAAATTCACAACAACAAATGGATAACAATAGTTAAAGATACTTTATTTATTTGTGTTTGCGAATTGAGATGAAAAATGTTGCCAAGCTTTATTTCTTTTTGTGTTCGCTCTCTGATATGATAAACAACAACGATAATATGCGACAATTTGTTTATTTGCTGACCTTTGTGCTTAAATCTGATCGCATACAAGGCTGACACTCGGCTGCTGTACATATAGATACAGATACAGATACAGATACTGTATGCACGGGCACAAGTTACGGATACTACAGACACAAATGCAGATACAGACAGAAGAAAGTAAATTAATTTCAATTAAAGTTGACAAACGTAAACGGCCAAACAGCTACGGCGTAAATAAATCCAAACTGTGACAAAAGCACTTGGGCGGCAAATATGAGAAATTTACTTAGAACTAATCAAATTAGTTGAACACTATACATAAATATATTAAAGGCTAGAAGATTTTTCTTTTAATTTCATTTTTTACTGCACACAAGCATAATATTTTAATTAAATAAGCTTTTAAAACTTATTATTTTTTAAATATATATATAAATATTTTTTTTTGCCACTGTAAAGACTTTTCACCTTTTGGCGTCCATTGAGCAAACCGAACCGAACCGAACCAATTCCCGTTTCATACTGCATGTCTGGGCACGTTAAACGCTCAACCGGGAGTCCAAAACGGGCTTAGCGAATGCCCAATTGCAAATGGGATGGATGCGAGACGACGAGACAAAAAAAAACCAGTTTGTCTGGCAACGCTATGTTGTAAGTATTTCTTTAAAAGAGCGCTGAACACAATGCATTGTTAAAAATGCAATATTTAAATATGTGTTATAATCAATTGGTTAGGAAAAGGATTTTTTCTTCTGTTTTTTTCTTTTCGAGTATGCCTTTAAATTTCCCACAGGGCACTTATCACTTAACACAAATGCTCATTATTCATGATTATGCTTTTGGTTTAATGTGCAAAATTGTGCAACAGACTTTGCGTCTCGACGTTCTTTCCCCCCTCCCAGTGTCTCTCTCTCTCTGTCTGTCGGCAATTGCTGTGATTATTGTTGGAGGAATTGCCGCCGGTATCCACACAGCTGCTGCATTTATAACTACAAATAAAAGCAGAGCTCATAGAACTCAAAATGCGATGTCAAACTTGATTTTTTTGTATTTTCTTTCTTAAATTAACATTTAACTACTTTGTAATGAAAGTCTCGTGCAACTTTATTATTATTATCTTCTATTTTTATCTTCATTATTCGTTTCGTTTCATTTCGTTCGTTTGGTCATTGCTGTCTATGGGCTGGCTAAATGGAACTGAAACTGGCTGGCCCATCATTGTAATTGATATTATTGTCAGGCGGATATATTTATTTTTAGTTGCCTTTCAATACTGAATGCATTTACTATGCATAGTAAGTATTGATTATAAGTTGATTGTAAGTATTTAAATGAATATTATTAACATTTTATACAATCTACAAAAGCCTTTCTAAAGAGTTGCAATCACGATAACCACATAAGATTTCTGGCACATAGTAAATATTTAGCCATATAACTAAGCATCCCGCTGTATTAAGGTAAAAAGGTAATAGATAAAGATAAGGAAAGCAAAAAATGTATGCAGTTACATTTGTTAAATAATAATAATACAGTAATGCCGCACGTAAATGTCAAAATACTTATCTATAATTAAATTCGTTAACCTTTTGATGTGATAATGATGAAAAACACTTACAACACTTTCGAGCTAGTTTTCCTCATACCTATGACTTAGTTAATGGCGCAACTACAGCATATTTAGCTCTTATGAACATGAACACAATTTCCTGTATTTTTTTAATTATAATTACGCGCTTTTGTTAGCGTCACTTTCTCAACTTTCGTTTAGCACGTTATGTGTATGATTAAAAAAATTCTTGTGAAACAATTTTCAGGCATTTTCATTCGTTTCAAATGCCGGTAAATCAACGCTAGCAGCACGTACTACAAGCACACACTTGTTATTTAATGTGCAAAAGTTGAGACGAAGTGCACACAGCAAAAGAGAGAGAGATTGAGAAAGAGGACAGAATTTTCCGAGCTGCAACGAATAGTGTGCGTATATTGTTCAAATTGTGTATACGAAAAATGAGGAAAAACTATATACTATATACTACATACTACAACTACTACGACTCACTACAGCCGCTACTAGGAGCAACAAGAATAACAATAACAACACTAAAGCCGTTGCGGCTACTGCTGCGTTTGTGTATCCAGAGTGCAAACCAATTGAATTTAATTTGCATAATACATGCGATACACGACAGTTACTAGCTGGACATCATCAGCAAATAGAATTACAACTATCTGGAATAGTTTGTTGTTTGTTTGTTTGGCTCCCAATTGCATTTAGCTAATTCTGCTGGATAATTCACAGTTTATTGCACTTGGCGTTCCTTCTTGCACACCAAACTCTCTCTCTCGCTCGCTCTCTCGTTCTCACTCACTCTAGGCAAATACACACACACACACACACTGAAACAATTTATATACAAGTTAATACAGTTCTGCTTAGTTCTTAGTTGACTTTCGCGGCTTTATTCTGCACTTTTGCTTAATTAGATTAGACAAGATTGAGTTTAACACTTTTACAACACATATTTATGGTAATTTTTCTTTACTTTAGCTTTGCTGTTCGCCGAGCACTCGCGCGTCTTCGCCAACACAATGATTGCGTCTGTTGTGCCGGAAAATTTACGACAAATTGAGAAGCTTTTCGCATTGCTTGCTTCGTTGCTAGACGCAGTCGTCAACGTTGTCATCAATTTGTAAGGCTCCTTTGGGCAATGCATAGGGTTGTCAGGGTTTCTTTGGATAGTGAAAAAGCTTTCGAAATGCATTTGCATAAAAACAAAATATTATCCGAATAAAGTAAAAAGTGCTAAACAAATAAATAAATAATACTTTCATTGCTTTTTAGTAAATTTTGGTAGATTTTGTTGATTCACACAAACTGAAAGCTTCTGTTGCCGTTAGTCAAGACTCTACCATAAGTGTTTAGCTTTTAAAGCTTAAACGTAACGAACATTTAACTGCTTGCTTGAAGCTTCAAAAAGCTTTGACTAAGCCAAGACACAAGCCAACACAGTTGCCAGCATGAAAAGAACTATATAAATATATTTCATACGCACCGTTGGCTTTTGTAAACTTCATTGTATGATGTTTGAGTTGGTAGGCAGGTCATATAACATACATATTAATCAAGCAGTAACAACAATTTTATACAATTAACACATTGACAAACTGATTTATATGTGATATTCATAAACATACGCATGCGACACATGACACTATGAAACAGGCATAAAGCATTAATGAATAGTATTTGCACAACGCCAACAATCAAACAATAAATAAACAAACAAACACGCCACGTGGCAAGCAAGACAATGCAATATTAAATTAATTGTTGTGCCATTAAGTGCAGCACGAAAAAATAAAGGCAGAATATGAGAAAGTAAACAAACACTTGAGGTAATAAAATCAATGCCAAACCTATAATTATTCGACTGATGGTTATTGAATAAAGTGTCCAAACATATTCATTAACTTGGCTTAAAGCAATGTTTATAAACGGCAAGCAACAGTGGCTTAGGGACTTTTGCAAGCCACATAAATATGGTCCAAAGAGAACTTTATAGTTGCCTACTGCAAATACTTGACAATAATCAACAGTCAACAGTCAGTCTGCTGACTAGGAAAAAAAAGAGCATTGAAATAACGAAAAATAGTTAAATGACATGAAAGGCCAATGGCCAAACAAAAGTGCAACGAGGTCGCTACGGCACACACACACAGCAAAGTTTGTGGTTAAAACTAAAGTGGCCTGTTAGGCTTTCACAAAAGTGTCCAAAAACTTTGGCATACAAAGAATGCTGCTGCTCATCTGCATTTGGCCACAGTATTTTTCGTTTTTTTTTGCTGTGGTTGCTCCCACTTGCTCTCTCGCTCACTCGTTCTGTCGTACTCTTTCGCTCCCTGTTCGCTCTGTTGTTTTAATATTTCAACACATTTTGCATTGGCCAGTTGCATAGTGGCTAACACTGGCTGGACGATGCGCCACACGCTCCAAGTGTCTCTGTTTTGTGGCAATTTATGCATGTTGTTTGCATACTCTTGACTTTTTCGACATTTGCTCGTTATAGAATAAATAAAATATGTCACACAAAACGCTTTGACATGCTCCTTACTTACTGTATATATGTGTGTATGTTTGTTAAGAAATTTACGCAATTTTTGGCTTATGACACTCTTGTAACCCTTTTCATGTAGCTAAAATTTAGTTCCAATACAAGTTTAAACAATATTTTATGCAAAAATATTATTTTCGAAATAATTTTTCAAATGAAAAATTGACTTTAATAACTGCCTCGTTGGCATTCAGAAATGGTTTAGCTTCTCTGGCCAAAGCGATTAAAAGACAAAAGATTCACACACACACCAACACACACACAGCTTCAGTTTGTATTTCATTTCAGACATTTCTAGGTTATTTGGGTTAGAATACACTTGGTTGGCAGTTAGTTGAAGCAGCTTATCACCGAATTGGCAGTTGGACTTAATTGAATATTCAAATGCTTTGCTTGTGTATTGGCTTAAAGTGTTGTCGTACAGGGCTCTTTTGGCATTTAGCATGGATTTAATGTTAAATACCATAGAATTTTTAATAAAAATTATTTTTAAGCATGTTAATGTAATTATAAAATACGCATATTTATTACTTGTAATTTCTTATGTGTTTCAAAAATAATTACTCTAATTGTAAGGTTTGCGGCTTGTTTTATTTTTGCTGTATTTTTTACTGACAACAAACAGATAAAAATTGGTTAAGCATTATTTGCATATGTATTTTGCGATAATCAATGAATATTTTTCTGTGTACATTTTATTTATGCATTTGAAGTTTTAATTTATATCTATTAAAGAGAATTTTATAAAAAGCTGTGCATATATAATTAAAGTTAAATTGTATTTTTGCATTTGGAAAAGTTTGTTTAGCAAATAAATACAACAAAGTTTACTCTTTAATTAAGAAAATATAAACACATTGGCTTGTTTAATTTATAAACAAGTTTTCCCTTGCTCTTGCTCAAACAGAAATGTTTAGAGTCGTTTGGTAATTTTCTATTTATACAGTTTGTCCTTCGTTTTTAGTTAAATGAAAAGCGTTCAACTGAGATTTACTTAAGTAAATTCTAAGACACATTTCCCATTTGGCACATCAAACCTAAAAGGAGCAACTGCTGCTGCTGCTGCTGCTGTTTGACCCTTGAGTCCTTGTGCAAAATGTACAACCTTGTTTATTTGCATAGTTGGCCTGCAAGTCAAATGCAACTGTTTCAATTGAGAATGCATATGAATAATGCAAGACCTTAAATAGTTTATTAGTTGTAAATAAATAGCTAAATATGCCAAATATATTGACAAACTAGTAGGATACCCTGCCATAATTGCTGCCATTTTTGTATTTCATTAAAATCTCTGCAGCTTAATGGTTAAATCGAAGCCAACGAAAAATTATGTGCAAAGGACATGCCGGTCTTCTAATTAGAACGCTACGCTCAGCCACTTGCCGGGCCAGAAAATAAGAAAAAGAGAGAGAAAGAACACAAAGAGCCACGCCTTTTACTTACGTTCTTGGCATCGCCATCGCAATCGCCAACGCCATCGCCATCGCCATCGCCATTGCCATTGCCATCGCGTCGTCAACAAAACGGGCAAGCGACATTAATGCTTAAGCTAAGCGCATTTGCCATTATAATTAAATACGTTGGACAACGAAACGGCAACTTAGTCGTAGTCTGGGCCACCAGGCACACACACACACACACACAAACATACATTGCAAATAATTAGCATGGCTCGGAATTCGGTGAGTAATTAAGGTAAGTCATCTGTTGGCCTTTGTGCTTTCTCCTTACCCCTCACTCCGAACCCACTAGCGGAAATTAAAGTTGCAGTTTTTTTCCGTGCCGTCCAGCATGTTGAGATTTTTTGTTTTCTGCTTTGTTGCCGGCAGACGTTAATAAAACGTTTGTAACTATTAAAGTGTAATCTGTGCACTCTTAACATATGCTTAAGGTAGTCTACAGAAAATATAACCTGTACTTGAGATTATTATTGAGTTGTTGTTTGTTATTTAGCCAATTAGTTTCCATTATCATATCAGGCAGCACGTACAAAAACAGCAATTAGTCAGGTACCAGTGCAGTTGTTTAGTTATCTCGAAAACATTTAGTTCAATGTTATGAAAAGAGAGCACATTTTATAGATTTGATGGTGCATTTATTGGTCATAAAAAGCGGTTTGATTAAACTGAACAGGTTCGTATACACGCCGTATCAATACTAAATAATTTAACTATATATGTATATGTATATTTAGCTTGATTTAAAGTTGCACAAAGTAATCCAAATGTTGTGTTTTTTTTTTATTTTTTTATTGATAATTAAATAAAATATTTGTGATTTAAAAGCTAGTTGATATCAGTATTAACTATATAATGCCATTAATCAGCCCAAAGTCTTTTCATATATGATAATTTTCAATAAGTTTGCACAACACTCAAGACCCGAGATATTAAACGATATTAGTCACAGTTATTGCGTTGTCCATTATTGATCAACGCACCTTGATGCTCTGCACTTCTAGCCAGATCATAAATGCTGCAATGCAAACGTAAGCGCCAACAATCAGCAAGACTTGGAATGCACTGGCAGTGAAGACTTGAACCACGAGGAGGACGGTGCCCAGCAGAAAAACGCTGGCAAGAAACACAATAATTAATATTGTGGACCAGCTGCGAAACCAGTCGAGTCGCTTATCTGGCGGTGGCACAAAGTGCGGCTTCAATGGACTATATTCCTTGTGATATTGTGTCTCATAGCCGCTGGTAAAATCGATCTCATCATGGCCGCCAAGTGTTGTCGATGTTGACGCCACCTTCTGCACGTCCGTGTCCATGCCGCAATGTGTTCGACTTTTGACTAAATGCCGTTCAAGCACCGAACATTGAGCAGCAACAGCAAAGGCAGCAGCAGCAGCAGCAGCAACAGTTGTTGTTGTTTGCCATCATTATCACACAGCGCCAAAGGTGTTAATTGAGGCAACTGAGAACCTACAACAAAACCAGAGACTGACAAATGTGTTTTTTCTTTTATTTACTATGTATATATTCATTTTGCTGTTTCGTGACTCAGATAAGATAAGACTTTGGCTGTGAGAGACTAGTACGATTTTTTCGTGCTTTGACTCTTTCCAAACTGCAACCTTATCAATTATGACTTCAATACATTTTTCAGACCCAAACAACAACAGCAACAACAACACGTACTAGCTAGACTTGAACAAATTTCGTTTTTGTTTACAATTTCTGTTGATTTTTCTTATTTGCTGTCATCATGAATAAAATGCGTTTGCGTTAAATACCAAAACGTTCTCATGCAGAATGTTGACATTTTTCATTATTCGAAAATTACTTTCGAATAGAATTTACTAAATAGTTAAACTTGGTAAATTCTTAAACTAATACTTAGATAAGACAAAGCTTAGTTACACAAAGCAAAAGAGTTAAGTAATTGAAAGCTACGCCAATTATTTTCAAATTATTATTTCTATTGCCAAATGTTTTGGTATTTGTATATTTAACAGTATCGTATTTAATCAAACAACATCTCACTGACTGGCTACTAATTTGACAGTTCAAACTATAAATAACATGTTTTACATAATTGAAACATAAATTTATATTTGGTTTGTTTGCCAGGCTGTGAATTATAATACCCTGCACACATAATGTATACAAAGGGGTTACTATGCATTGTTAATTTGTTACATTACATTTTGTTTAGAGCATTGTCCATTCATGTTTGCTCTTTTGGGATTATATAGCGATCATAATATCAATTTTCAATGCCCTATGCAAACACACACAGCTAACTACACACAAACACACATTAATATGTAAGCTAAACAAATGCTGTAAATTTTGTGTTTGCGCTGTAAAAATATTTATTATTGATATGTACAAACGCGGGTTTCTTTTTTTAATGCCTATTGAAACTGTGTAACAATGCATAGGTATATGTAAAATAGTTTAAATATTAATCATTATGGTCCTAATGTACAACAAATACTATACGGTTAGTAAGATAATAAATGAAATTATTCAAAATGACTGCAGAAACATCAGTTTATAGAGTTTAAAGATTGACATCGAAACCACAACAGCTTGAAGGCACAACAAACAATTGTGTTTACAGAATGTCACGACTTTGTATACAAATAAGTACAATGTATATATATTAAAGGCGATAAAGCGCAGAGGAGCTAAAGATTTCTGGGAACACTTTATGCTGATTTCTGCATAAATGGTTTGAGGCTCTGCAATTGAAAACTGCTTAATTCAGCGCATTAAATCAAAACAATATATAGTTATTTGTGCTTTGACGCTGCTGATGCCCACGCTCTCCAAATGTTGTTCAGTTTGACAATTGCCTTTAGGCCGATAACAACGTTAATATACTTTGAATTGTGCATTTTCTAACTCGGCTGCATAATGTGGTAAATAATCACATACATTATAAATTGATGTTTTGTGTAGTTTGTGTTTTTTTTTTTCGTTTGCAAGTAATCGTCAGGAAATGCTTTTGTTTAACAGTGATGAGCCCGATTTGACTACGGAAGTGATCATTGATGTTGGCCAATTGGAGCAGCAGCCATTTGCAAGCTGTAACATACAACCGTTTTTGAAAACACTCAATTGTAGCAATTTGGCCATTTTGTTGTTTATTTGTTACACTTGTTTTATTGTTGTTATATTATTCATATCTTTTTTTTTGCCAAGCTTGCGCATTAAATAAATGATCTTCGATTGTGAACATTTTTGTAGTTCAATTTCTAGTTTCTTTACAAAAGCGACCTATCGCGTATCTTTAGTTTAAAGTTGACAAGATAATTGGCTTAAATGTCTGACAACGCTTATGCAGTTTTACAGCAGCACGAGTTGACTTACAAATCAAGAGTCCCTAAACGCATTTCAACTTTATCCTCTTTGGTGAGTGCAGCATACATACCATACATACATATAAAGAGTATATCTGTTGCTGCCAAACAATTTAAGTTGTTACCAAAGTCATCAGCATTCTAGCTGCGGCTACAGCCCAGCAAAAACTTGCCCCTGTTGCAGTTTCTTCTTGACATTGTTTTTTTTCTTTCGTTGTATACTCGTTTTTTTTTATTTACTTTGTATACCCTATGGTCAGTTGATCTTCTCAAAATGCTTGCAATGTGCATGGCATAGTAGTTAGCGTAAAACAAAGGGTATCTGTAAGTGTTGCTCACTTGCTTTCATTTTTGTTGTGGTCTTTTCCTCAAGTGACAAACTTTTTGTTGCCACTGTGCATTTGCATAATCCAAAGTCCCCGGGAGACATGGAGCATACTGCACTTGTCGGATCAAACTGAAAAAGGCAAAAGCAGAACAGATAGTTGCCTCGGCTGCTGCTGCTGCTTAGCAATTAGACATTTACGAAGCTCTCTCGCTCTCTCTTTCACTCTCTATCTATGTCTTTTTCAAATTCGAATTTGTTAGCTAGCTGTCTGGTGCTGGTCAGAAATATAATATGACCACAGTGGGCTGCGCCAGAACTTATGAATTATGAGAGCCTTTGGCCTTGCCAGGATGCTGCCTAGCACTCGGCTCGTGGCTTGCGGCTCGCGGCTCGCGGCTGTTGCAACAGTGCCGTATTTCATGGCGCCTGTCATGATGCGCCACGTTGCTGTTGGTTATAGTAGGTAATACTGCGCTGCTCCTATTTTTGGCCACAATTCACCGAGCACTTCCCAAAACTTTTGTAAGGGTCGGGCCAACGCAAAAAAAAAAAGTTTCCGGCCGCCGCTCGCACTTTTCAATTGTTTTTGAGGCTGCCGACCCGTTTTATCTAGGCATAAATTTGTTTAGCCGACTTTCGGCTTTAAGCGCCTCGTTCGCATTAATCTTTAGGCCTGCATTTGGCCATGCACCTTAGCACAAGCTCATTATTCAAATCCAAGACCATGCGACATTAAAAATAAAATAAAGAATACAACGTGTGCGGCAAACAGTGTAAAATCAAAATTCATGAGGCACTGTACGATAGCATTATAGCGGCTTTCTTGACGGTTTTTTTTTTGCTAAGGTTCCCCCTCGCCCTGCTCTTCATCAAACTGCTGTTTGGCCAGAATACGTTTGTTGCTGCAAACTTTTTCCATCAAAAGTTTCGGTTTTCGATACGCTTCTGCTGCTCTGCCGCCAGTAAAGGCGACGGCGACGTCGACAGCGCCGGCTGCTGTTGCCTCGCTTTCCTGGCAAGTGCCACTTCCGCTTTGCGTCAGCGCACACAACGGTCGCGCACAAAAGTGTGACTGAAGTGGCTTTTCCAGACCCCCCATTCGCTGCCCTAACAACAGCAACCAGCACAGGTGTTAATTAACTGAAACCAGTCACCCTGCCCTGCAAAGCCCTGCCCCACTCGCTCAGCCCGGTACTAAATTTAAAATTGCAGCCCGGACCAAATTAATGAGACTTGCATTTGTACGCATCATGTTTTAGCCAAAAAGCCGCCCGCAGAGATTTTATTTTATGTTGTTTTATATTTTTTTGTTGGTAGAAGGGGAGGGAATTAAGCCAAAGTTGAGCAAAACTTTTTGGTTGGCAAGCAGGATAAAGTGTGAGTTTGTATTTTTATTATCTATGCAGATACATATATTTAATCCCCATAAATGAAGTCATTATTAACCAGAGCTTAGCATAACAAACTGATGCAGCGTTTAAGCTTATTTTGGTGATTTTTTAGACAAGCTTAAAGTTGATCATTGCTGCATGTGTGATGGAGATATAATATTCTAAGAATCTTGAAACATTTTTGTTTGCATTAAGTATTCAAAACTTCTTCCTTACCGCTCTGCAAATACTTTGAACAAATACTTTTGAAAAGCTGCCTTTACTCCGTTTACTAAGCTATTTATAATCGACAATAAAATTATGCATGGCATCCACACAGTTATGTAGAAAAATTTGCCTGTGGGCACAAAATAAATTCTAATGCTAAAAAATTCCAATATCAAACTCTCTCTAAGTACAAGCAAATATTTCTGTTATTGTAATTAAAAGGCAGCTTGAAATATTTATGTGATATTAAGTTATGATAAAAGTTCTTATTCTTCTTACTGATGTGAAACGTTGCTGCATTTGAAAATTAATTGATACAGAGTCATACACACACATGCACACACTCACACACATTGTTTCAGTTTGCATCAACAGTAAATCCAATTAATAAATAATGAGCAGGTCTTGTATTCTCTGGGTTGCCTGTGCGCCTGACATTCTGTTGTTGTTGTTGTCCTTGCCAGCACTTTCATGTCCTTCACAGCTGCACACATACACACACACAAACACACACACATCGATGCTGTCTTGTAGCATGAAATTAGTTACGGTGTCGCACAATGATGCTTGGCATGACGACATCCTGTCATCCTCGTTGCTCGCATATGCGTGTGACTAAGTGTAAGTATGCTTGATCTATCATCATTAGTTGACCATGTCACTGCAGACACTTGGCCCAATTGATTTAGGAGCTCCTCCACCTGTTTAACTGCTTGGCTAACTGACAAACACGGCCAATCTATTTAAACTTTATTGTAGACTTTACAAACTCTTTTTTAGTTTGCTTAATCGCCTAGCGCTTTTCATTTGCATTAATCAAACTAACACCAGGCAGTGTAATTTAATTGTCGTTTAAACACAATTATTTTTGGTTTTATTTACAATTGTGTGACAATTAAAATGCATAATTAATAGATAAATCAGCAGGCATAATGATAATGTTATTGTTTTATGCATTTTACTTTGGCCTATAATTGAAATAGCATATGTTTAAGGGCGAGAATTTTATTATATTTATACAACATTCAGGTTTTTAATTTTGATACACTCTAACGGAGCACAAGTTGCTTTACATCTAATGGTTATAAAAATAAATTAGCTATTTGATTGTAGCATTTAGAAATGTGGTTCAATTGTCCAGATATTTCTAATTTATTAATTAAATGTTTGAATTAAATGCCTGTCCAATTTAAATTTATTTAACTAAACATTCGGACAGTTAATTTTTAGCGGTTGTTTGTGTCGTTTTTATTTGTATTTAATTAGTAAGAAAACCAAAATTAAATGGGCTTGTGCTGCGAATTTGGGTCAACGATTCAAAAATAAGTACAACTACTGGAATTTAATTAAATGCGTGCATAAATTATGCATTTTAATGGCAAACACACACACACACACACACACACAGAGACTAGCATACATATGTAACAGTGTCGGGTTAATGCACAGCCCTTGCTGTGGCACAGCCATGGGCATAATTATTACCAAATATGAAATTCTGTACGCCAAAAAGTATGCGGAATGGGTGTGTGTGTGTGTGCGTCTGCATCTCGCATTGTGGAGCCTGTCGTCGTGGTCGTCCTGGTCCTGAAACATTATTAATGCAATTGCACTGCCAGATAGCACAGCCGCCACTTGCAAAACCATAATCATTTTCCCTTCACATGATCATTATGGGGTTCAATTACCCAAGGCCAGCAACAAGACACTTTCGCAAACATTTTGTGTAGGTTTTTAAAAGATGTTTAAAGAAGAACTATTTACAGCAACTTACTTTCTTGCAACGTTTTCAAAGAGATGACGTTTTTCAGAACATTATTGTTGTCACAATGGAATGCTGTTTGTGTCACTGTTTCAATTCGCATGCTTGTATTTCACACGATGTGCTCATAGTTGGCCAACACCACCCACTCAGACACGATGCAGCTTTCGCTCTTCGTTTGTTTAAAGCAATGTCGACCTTGTTGTCATTGCTATTGCTGCAAGTGTTGTTCGTGTTGTTTGTCGGCTTGGACTGGCAGCCGTTACCATAATAAGGCCATTGTTTATGTTGTTCCTGATGTCATTAATACCATTGTAATTTCAATATTTAGTCGACCACTTAATAATGTGCGGCTTACTAATGATTATTAATTATTGTTGAATACTTGTTGTCATTTTGTTGTTGTATTGCCAAAACCGGTTTATTATTATGCTCCATGCATGTGTGCGTTTCTGTGTCTGTCTCTGTGTCCTTGTATTGTATTGTTCTGGCGGTTAACCGCATATTAGATACGAATTATACCAATGCGTCGCAGGTGATTCATTTTGGTCAACGCTTACACACACACACAAACTGTATCCAACGGATATCAGCTTAGATGTATGCATGATTTATGGCTTTGTATGAATTCGCTATGCTTTTCGGGTTGTTCAGGATGTCCTTTAAGTGATTTACCATACAAGGTAATTAAGCTAGCAGTATATGGATTAAAAACGCTGACAACTGAAATTTCTAACATTATGTGTATAATATTGAATTAATTAACCTTTTTGTTATTATCTGTTTCAATACCCTAAATAATATTCAATTTAGCCCTGCAAAATCCTGAGCAAACTCTCTTGTTTTTGGGCATTGTTCGGCCATATTATGCAGACCATTAGGAGATCATCGATAAGCATTGGCCCGTCCAATTTGTAATAAAGCACCAAGCCACAGAGCACATGGGCTTATGGCCAACAACTAATTATGAGTATGGCCAACAATTAAATGCCATTTATTATCTTTGGCTGCGGTTGCGCTGGCGCCATCCAAAAAACACACAAAATGAATTATAACTACTAATTAAATCACCAAATTACAAGCACGCACACATAGCATAAATTGTAAATTAGATCCCACTGGAATTGTTTTACGGAAATCTCAATATTAATGCCAAGCCTTTGGCCCGTCTACAAATGCATCAGCTACCCAAGAAGTAATTTTAAATCGACTTTGCCTGTAGACGTGTCCTTGTAATAGCAACTCATGATATATTTATGTTGTTCACTTTTCATAAACGGTTTTCATAGTAAGTTGCAATGACAGCATCTTAGGGAAGTGCCACAGTCAAACCTCAAAACAGCTGCCAAGCTCCAAAGCTGTCTGCCAGTCTGCCAGTCTGCAGTTTTTTGCTTTTTGTTCATTGAGTTGGCTGCTGTCAGAACTTGACTCAATGCTGTCTGTTTATCATGCGTTGCTGGCTGGGCAGCATCAGTTTGTTGCTGAGCAAAGTGCAAAGCACCAGTGTCCTCTGGTGGTTATAAACGTCTCCAAGCAGCTGCACTCTAACCAGTATCTTATTTGTTAGCTGGAAGACGAAAGAGTATAAAAAATGGCTTCGACTCACATTTCACTCACTTTTGGCTGTGACTTTAGAAACAATTTATGCAAGATTTTTGCACTGCATGCCACATAAAATTTGGCACGCACACGCACGCACCTATCTAGAGACAACGTGGCATGGCCCAAACCAGCAGTAGCAGCAGCAGCAGCAGCAGCAGCAGCAGTGCAAAATACGCGTTAAATGCGCAAAGCGTGTGGCACGCGCTGAGATTGCCTGAGTAAAAAGACTTGGGCCCTTGTGTGAATATGTTGTCAAATTCTCAAGAGGATTTTAGCTTTTGCTTCTTTTGTTTCCTTGATGCTTGTTGCTATTGCTCTTGTTGTTGAAAGTAGTCAGCTGCCGAGCATATTTCAAACTTCGCTTCTTAAGTGTGCTAAGTGGCTGCTTACAAATACATTTGCGTTACGTCTTCGCTTTTTCTCGCTTTTGCTCAACGCATATCACTTTTTATTTGAGTTTGCGTTTTGCATTAGGCATATTACGCATACGCCACACAGCCACATCCCATACACACAGCGAAACAGCTACTTCTTCATCATCTTTCCAGTTTTGGCCTAGACTAAATAAGAAGCTTATGATTTTTGGCTTGCTCTAAGCCTTGCTAATGGCTTCAAGCTTATGCTCTTTATCATTTTATTTTGTCTTTTTTTTTGTAGTTATTGTTTCTTTCTGCTGACGTACTTGTTGGCAGGTTTGTGGAAATTTGCTGTTTAATTTCCTGTGCGGTGGCGAAATTCAAGCAAATTTCCGGTGATGGGGACTCTAAAAACTACAGTTGACGGTTTTAATAGTGAATATTAAGTACACGCAGGATGTTGCGGTGAGTTATTTAGTTAAGTAATTTTCACATGATATCAAATCAAATCAAGAAAGAATAACTCATATTTACTAACATGTACATGTTTAAAATATTTACTGTTTAAATTATAAGTTTCACTATAAATCTCAGCAAATCGACAGAGAATAATGTTTACAACAAAATAAGTATACCCAAAATAGACATCAGATGATGCAGCTGTTTTTAGAGTTTTGCGAATTGAGCATGTGCATCAATTTGATGCTATACAAATGGCAAAAAACCTCTCTCTGGCCGGAAAATGTATTTCTGCGTTAAAGTTTTTATCGAAAGTTTTAGCGTTTCTGTTTGAGCAACAAGTGTGTGTGTGTGTGCTTGGTGCTTAGCTTAGCTGACCATATACTTCAGTTGTCTTGTACTTAATGCATTAGCCTTTAATGTTGTTTATGGCTTTGTGCAGACTTGCATTTTGGGAGTTGCCATTGTTGTTGTTATTATAGTGCCCTCTACACATACATGCATCATTTATGGTGCACAATATCAAATGCAGCTTGCTTGTTTGCCTTGAAAACTTTATTTATGACACTCTCACACGCACACGATCTCAAACACACACAGTCTGTCTCTCTTTCTTTTGCTTTCTGTGGAACATGCATAAGCGCCAATGTCAATGTTTATTGATGCAAAACAAAATTTTATTCGCTAGCGCAAAAAATGAAGAAAAAAAAACAGGAAGAACGCAATTTTAAGTTCGTTTTTGCTCTTCCTTTAGAGATTGTCTGTTCTTTGAAATGTTTTTTAAGAGTCTTTTGCTTATTGTGTTTGGCAATGACAAATGGATAAGGAAATCATTGTTTGTGTGTGTGTGTGTGTGTAAAATGTATTTCTCTATTTGTGGTGTTAGCTGGATTCGTTTATTGACTAAGAAAATATACTTTGTAGCTTTTTATAGGATTTTAGCTGACTAGATTTTGCAACTTATCTATCTTTTGAGCTCTCAACTTTGGCTGTATTTAATTTGCATTTAATTTCTCATATTCTTTGCTTTTGAATCATGTTAACTTGTGGTAAATCTCAGCTGTTATTTGCTGCATAAAAAATGACAATTTAATGATATACAAAACGTAAATAGAACACGACACTGATTTTTCGGTGGGGATTTAAATATTTATTTGGGTTTTGGGCCGATTTCGTATGCCAAGCACGTCACAAAACCATCAGCGGCAATAACGCGGCATACCACAGACCAAATACGAAATACGTATTGCTAAATGCGCATTAATGCGCTCACGCACTGCACCCCCCGCCACCAGCACCTGTACGCTTGTCGTGCCCCTTGGGCCCCTTTGATCTGGTGAAAGTATCACAAATATATATAAATTTCATTTTTAACGCCTGCCAACACACATTGCAATCAGTTACCTTCGTTTTCGTTTTTCTTTTCTTTGGTGAGGGGGCAGGCATATGAATATATATATTACTTTAAACGTTAACGATTTTGGGATATGATTTAAATTTCAAAGTCAAGTTTGGCTTGCGCAAACAAATGCGAGATACAACTGAATTCTTGTGGTTAATTCAAATGTTTGTAATGTCAAAATTGTTTTAGATACAACAATAAGTATTCTCCAGACAATACACACTGAAAAGGTCTTTTCAAATTCCTTGCTCCAAACTTTTGCCACACTCGCATACAAAGATGGCTCATTGTCTCTGTAGCTTAATTGTTGCTGTTGTTCTTTCTGTTGCCAAGCACTCACAATAATTACTTACTCAGCAATTTGGCCCTCGAAATATTTGAAAAACCATTTGCCAGCGAGTCAACAGGTCGTATGCGCAATGTCAGAAAGCCAAAGCCAAAGCTAGCGTTTAAAGTTTCGTAGCGTGTGCGTGCTTTGCCAGCAAAGCTGATTGTGCAATCAGCATTAGAGGCATGATGGAAACAATGTCATCTAGCTAACGCGAAACTGGAATTTAAGCATCAAGTGGCATCTTTAGATGTTGTCGCTTCTTGTCTTTGTCGTGTTTGCACTTTGCTTTAATGTTTGTCCGCCCACCAACACTCATTCCCACTGCTTGCTTGCTGCTGGGTTTTACTGTATTTCCTATCGCTTTTGTTGGTGAAACGCAACAATTTTCCAAACTGATTTTAGCGCAACGAAAGTTTTGCAGCTTATCTGTGTGACAATTTCAGGCGCTATTTGAACACACCGAACATCATTGCACTTCACTTGTAATCAAAAACTTCCATCTGTTCGTGTGTCTGTGTGTGTTTGTTTCAGTGTAGTACTTGTGTTAATGGTGTACGTTAGTCTGCACTAATTTCCACTGCGCCTTGTGGTCTTTCAGCATGATTACTTTGTGTCAGTGTGTCTGAGCTTGTGTATGTTTGCGTGTTATGTCTGTTAATTGTGCTGATTTTCCGGCTGCAACCACGCTGGCGGCAGTTAAACTGTGCAAAAAGCGTTGCAAAATTGAAATAAAATGAAGATAAATTTACTTGCTACCTGTTTAGAATCCATTAACTCATGCAAACTTTGTCCGTATTTACAAAGAGGGTTCAAAACAGATCTCAGTGTAGCTTTTTTTTGATTGAATTTTAAATTAACTTAAACTATTTAGTGGTTTTTGGCATGCATTATTGCTGCTTATAGGTTAAAATTATGTCAATTAGTGTTGTAAATGTAAAATCCATTTATTAGCTTCCATACTTCCCATTAAGCCACATTGACTACCACACACGCACACGTGCATTTTTCACCCACTGTGTTGCCTACAATCAAAGTTATTATTGGGCATAAAAATTGTACCCAAATAGCACTTGATTATTATTCAGTATCTGTCTGAAGAGGTTCCCTCGCTTCTGTTTGCTTTTGGTCAGAGGGGCAGGGTGGGGTGAGGCACATTTGCTAAACGGGCACGGGGCGTCAATTATGCTAACAACCTACGAACACTCATAATCACTCCACAGACAATCGTTTAGATAAGCGCAAAGGCGCGTTAAGGATAACGCTGCGGGATACGCTCCAGAGCCGTGAGTCGTGAGCCTAGAAAAATCCAAAAACACACTTAAACTGGATGTGGAGCTGGGGTGGTTTGGCTATGCCTTGTGAAACAAAAGGCATAACAAGCTGAATAAATAGCACGATAAATGCCATAAACAAGAGACGAAAAGTTTTAGCAATGAACGCAAAACAGCAAAAGGAAACAAAACAAGTCGAACAAGTAGAAAAACAAAACCGGGCAAAGTCCAATAAAAGTCACGTTGCCACAATGTGAAGTCAGCACAAAAGTAAATCTGTGTCCGAGGTAGTGTTAAAGTCCAAGTGCTAGTCCCACTACTGTGTGTAGTGCATAAAAAGGAAAACTGAGTGTTGTAATTGCTTTAAGTCAAAACCCTTGCGTACAATTTGCAACTAGGTGGCAACGCTGTCGCGCATTGTGAACCGGTAACAACTCTCAAAGGAGGAGATTTATGCGATTGCCGATACGAATCGCACTAAGCACCAATGGCGTTTCAGTATCTCACTTTTCTTGGTACTTCTAATGGCATTTGTGGGCGAGTGGGCGGTTGGGAGAGTGACTTTGTCCTGGTAAGTATTGTGTCTTGTTCTAGCACTGGCTAACAAAGCGTAGTTGTTTGTAGTTGTAGTCTTGACTTTTAATTTTAATTTATTGCCCCTTAAATACTTATTTCAATTAAATACAACGAGCACTCCAACAACTTGTTTTGCATTTTATTAATTGTACACGAAAGTGAAGTTTTGTTATTGTAATATGTTTTATTTTAAATTTACCCATAATGAGATACAATTTAATTGGCCCAAAGCACTTGGCAGTCTCTCATTATATTTGTTGTGCAACTTATGATAACTGTTTGGTGAACTGGTCTCTGTAAAAGCATTGTCAAGTTTCAGGAAGATGGGCGTGAAGGACGATGGTTCAATAGCCAGAAAGCTATACATATTTATGGCCATTCATGAATAAGAATCTTCGAGCCAAGGACCTGTCTAGACACAGTGAATACAAAATAGAAACTGGTACTTTAGAATTGTTATTGAATAATTAAGAGCTTTGTGAGGAAACTTAACAGAATACATTTAAAATGTAAGCAGGTTGAAGAAACACGCTTCATTTTCTTTTCTTCTTTAAGCTGAGTAAATAGTAACCAAAAATATTTCAACAAATTCAACTGAAGGTCTTAACATTGCATTAAGCAAATGAAAACTTTATCGCATAATTTACAGCTATGCGGCAAAGCTCATTTTAACCCAGTAGAACAGTTTTCACGTGCTAACTTAATGCGGCTACAAATTTCCGCTATCAACGACGCTATCGGCAACATTCATCATCAGCTGCCAAACAATTGACAGCATAAAACGCACCGTCCTTTCCTCATCCCACCTGCCGCGAGTATTCTACCTGAAATGAAACTTTTGAATTTTGATTGCAAAGCTGCTGCTGCTACTGTTCTTGTTGGGTTTTCAGTGCTTCGTTTTTATTACAAGGCAGTACTAGTCGCGGCTTGGCATTCGCACTGTGTGGAGCGTCAGTTTGTCGAGCACTTCATATGCAAAGTATGATCCACTTAATGCGATTTATAATGCCACTGCCACGCCCCCCTCTACTCTACGACTAGGACTAACAGCATGCAAATATATTAAGCAGAATGACTGACTATGACTAGCAGAAAAACTAAACTACATTTTGCCAAACACACACAAAGCCTCCTACTCTGCTAAGCCTTATAGCAGCTGTAGCTCTCATTCTCTCTCTCTCTTTCTTTCTTTCTTTCTCTTTGGTTCATATACGCCAAGCTCGTTTGTTCCGCCTGTCATGGCCATGTTGCTGTCACCCATCACAGTCATCACACTCTCTCTCTACCACACCCGGCCCTTTCCTAAAGCATCAACGTCGTCGATGATGCTGCGCTTTCATTCATGGCGATTATGCTGGGCGCGCCATTGTTTCCTTGAGCTTAGAAAATCCATTTCAAATCCCCAGTTTAGTGCAAATTTATACGGTGAATACAATTTTTTTTTCTCTCTCTACTCTTATCTTCTCCAATCACTTTTCCTTGTTTAAATTTAACGCTAGGATAAAACATACACAAAAAAAAACATAGATACATATTAAAATTTCATTCTGTACATTTCGCCCTCGACTGTAGCATAATTGTATGCTTTTCCCACTACAGAAAGAAACAGTTTATATTGCTATGCTGCTTGGAGTTCACAACAACCAAACAGGACACAATAACAACTGCTGACACACGCGGCGTTTACGTAACATTTTTAGCTATTGTTCTTAACCCAGCTGCCCGCTGGGCATTCATCGTTGTCTCTTAACAAGACAAAAAATTACAACAAATATATAAAAAGGGATTGCAAATATGTTTTAAGATAATAAGTAAGCGAATATGTGCATGTGTGTGTGTCACTTGGTTATTTCTACCCTAATTCGCAGAAATTGTAAGGAATACTTTTAGAAGGGTGCAGAAATAATTAAATTCCATATTAAAGAAAGCACTGCACTTAATGAAAGAAACTTTAAAGCTGTGATACAGCTTGTGTGGAAACTGAGTTGAAAAAAAGTATAAAGAGAATTAAAACTGTTTCCCCTAGCTGAGAGTGAGAGAATATGGCAGGCCATCCAAGGCAACAACTTTCTGTACTCATTAGCAAGTACTTAAAAACTATTCGAGCAACTGCTGTCATATGGCAACCGCTCACGTTGCTGTTGCGACACGTTTATAATGTTGCACGTGGCATTAACGGTGTAGCACAGGTAACAAATGTCAACAGCTGACAGCAGCCCCATATCTCCACGGGCACCTCCAACGGACCCCTTAGTGGTTAATTAAAAATTGTTAACGTTCGTTGCTAGAGCGGGTAAATGTGTTGACTTAAAGCCAACCAGCATAGCGCGTATGATTAATATTTAAATCTTCTAACATGCTGGCAAAAGTTACGGGCCATTTAGCCGATACTAACTCATTTTTGCTTTAACTACTTGGTATTTTTCTTATTTTCTTGTTGTAGACAAGTTAGTAACTGTGTTGGTTGGCTGTCAATGAGCTCATTAAATTGCAATTCGTGGCACATTATTTGAAAGTAATGGAGTACGTTCTCAACGTAGATTACATTCCGTTTGCCATTCTGTTTTGTTCCCTGCTGTTTTTCACACTTTCGTTTCCTTTTTTGTGATTTTACTTTTCAGCAAGTTTGACTGCAAGTCTAATTAAAGGTGTCTGCAGCTCTACTTACGGTTTGTTTATTATGAATTATGCATTCTTCGAGCTGTACGAATAATTGTAACTGGAATTGTGGAGAAATTCTATGTAGCGAGTACGCAAATCATTCGACTGTAAGAAATGTAGCCAAGAAAAAAGTTTTTCCACTTGCAGTAAATAAGCGAATAGAAAGTTTTATAAGTTTGGTTTGACTGTAATTAATGCGTGATTAATAACAACACTTAGCTCTTTGTGCTGTTTAAAAGCAGCAAAGTATTCCCCATGAACTGGTTATGCAAATAATCTGGAAAACCTTCTGAAATTCACATTTTCTGTTACCTTGACAATGAAATTGATTACTGCACAGAATTCACCATTTACATCACAGTTGCCATAAATGTTTTTAACTAGCCATAAAAAGCGTAAATTGAAATGAATTATTTAACAAGTCAATAGTCTGATGGACATTATTTTTCACAGAGCTCACATTTAAAGTTGTTTTGTGACAGGCCAATAAAAATATCTACAGGGCAAACATTAACCAAATTGTCACACAATTCGTACACAACATGCGTCTGACAGTTGCTTCTGGCAACTCCGACGACAACAACTTGGTTTGTCAACACTCCTTTAGTTTGCGTGTGTCTGTGTTTGTTTGTTGTGTCTGTGTATGTGGGCCAGCTTGCTAGCTGACTGTTGTTTTTGTCGAGTGCACCACCTACCCCCAAAGAATTCTCATAATTGAAATATGTTTTTTGTCTGCAACAGAACGCAGCCCAAAAGCTGCTTGCACAATGTTGTTTGTAGCAGCAACAGCAGCCGCAGTAGCAAACCGTACATTCGGCGACCACGATATGGTAACCGCAGCAGGCGGCCGGACGGCCACAAAATGCACAAAAAAGAAAATGTAAACCATAAACGAAACCTTCATTAATCTTATTCAATGTCCTGTACATGCTTACATGTGATCCAAGTAGAAAAAGGATTTTTCTTCTCTTATTTTTTTTAAGTCAAGCACTTGAAATATAAACAATTTGCACATTTTAAAGTTGGTTTCATTTTGCACAACTCCAGAGGCTGTAAAACACACCCACACACACACACGCACACTCAGCTGGTGAGTTCAACGTATGTTTGCTGCAGCAGTCACGCATTGCATACGTGTGTATTAAGTATACGTCGCGTGTTGTCCAATAGCGTATTGACTTTCTGGCATACAAACTCCTTCTGTACATAAATCCACTTTGCTGTGAGCTTGCAACTTTATTTGCACTACGTGCAGACAGCCAGATAAATATATTCAACTGCTAGCAAATTTAAAATAAATAAACACAAATACCATTTATTGAAAACTGCACGCACCTTTTATTCAACAATTTAACATATATTCAATTTGCAAATTAACAACAATTAAAAACAATAAAATCGATCAATTGTCAACTGCATAGGTGAATAAAATGTTCAAGTTATATACATATATATAATAGCATTTTATGCATGCATGCTTATAAATTTGACTGTGACATAGTTTGTGGCACATGGAAAAAGTCAACAAAAAGGCATTTAGATAAATCTCAAACATTGTTGTATGCCACGTGCGCCAGTTAAGCATTTTGCATTTTATGTTACATTTTGTTTGGTTATATGCAAATATTGCACATACGCCTAGTTGCCGCCTAATGCAATCAATTCGATTTTATTTGTGCATTTATTTTATGTTTATTCTTTCGTTATGTTTGAAAAACCAATCAAGTCCTGAGTTTTATTCGATTTTGTGCAATTTCAACTGTAAAGAAATAGATTTGTATCTTGTATACAAATGAAAGGAAAAGATTTATTGTTAAATGGGTTAGACATTCTTAAGACCTAACTGTTATCATTTATTATATTGGTATATAAGTGGTATTTTCTTGGTGTCTTAATGCCATTGTCTCAACAGCTTGTTTGCTGCTTGTTTGACTGACAGTTCAAGGGCTATTTCATAAACCGGCTTCCACTCAACGCGCACAAATGTGAAAACACTTGAAGGCATTTTCTAGCAACTTGCTTGATTGTTGCTTACAGTCACCACACTCTTGCCAGAGAATGTATGTGGTTTTGCTTTAAGCATAAGCGGAAATCAAAGACACATTGTGCCAAAGTCTTAGCAAGAGTGCACTATGTGGCAAAACTAAGACAACAGAACCGTCTGCTGTCGCTGACAGCAGATTTTCAAGCACAATGCTGAGTGTGTAGCCGGAGTAGCAGAGAGAGCGAGCGTAGTGAAGAGATTATGTAGCTGGCATTTGGCCCAAGTACGAGTAAAACGTCACAAAGTCAATTCATGGCCTGCAGTCGACGCACATAAATAAGTTTCAGTCAGTTAGACAGAAGTTGAATGTGATCTCGTTTTGACTCTTACTGCTGGCTTGACTGATGTTGTGGCTTTAAAAGCACAGTAAACTCCGTGCGCCATTTGTTAAATAAATATATTTTACCATAATCGCATTTATGTAAAACTTTCAATTTGCGTATGTTGCGGATATAAAACTGAAATGCGTCAAAACTTTTAAAAGTAATAACAATCCCCAAACAGACTAAAAGAAAGAAAGAGACAGACAGAGAGAAAGTTTTGCATGCTGATGATAATGCTGTTGATGATGGCCAGAATGCATTAAAATTAATAGTAAATAGAAAAACAGTTTGTGCAATTTGTGCCATAAGCGCTAAAAAAAGCAACAGGATTCACAATATTCAAAACAAGTTTTCGTTTTCGTTTTGGCTTTGGTTTGGCTTTGTGTCTGTCCGCCAGTTTTTATTTACATGAAGTTTTCGATTTGTTTTCGTGGCGCTTATCAACATTTCCGGCAACAATAAAATACTTGCATTTATTAAAAGCTATTCTGGCATACCTCTAAGTAAAAACTGCGTTCTGAATCATTGAAACATGTATTTTATCTTACATTTTTAAGTTGTAAACGTTATTGGGAACACAATGTGCAGCAGCATGCTTTGGTCTATTTATTTGTTGCGCTTTTGGTGCTATTGCATTAAAATTTATTGCGAATGCACAACAAAAGTGTTGCATACCTCTACGTTTTCTTTTTGCTTTGCAATCAGTTTTAGCGTAGTGTTTGAGCGCCGGAAACAGCTGGTTTTTTTTGTTAGCTGTTTGTGCCTTAACTGCTGCCAGCAAAGCAACACGTCGCACATCTGTATGCTTGTTACTCTTGCTGTTGCATGCATTTCACTCTTGATAAGCAAACATGGGTAGAAGAAATATGCAAAAAGGCTGGAGCGTGGCAGTAAAATCAACATTAGAGGGCAAGGAAAATATGCATGTGCTTGTTACCGGTAGATTTTCATTTTAGATGTCGCCATTGCTGACATTGTTGATATTGATGTTGTCGTTGCTTATGATTAGGGGGCGTGGCTTTCTTACAAAGAACGCCACAAAGACAATCGATTGCTTAACTAATTTGGCCTTCTGTGCGACGGTAGTGTGGAACACGTCTTAAACCCACATTTTGTTGCACAAGTTAGGCACTAAATTTCGATCAAGCTGCGCATGAGAAATGCTGCTAAGGACAATAACAACGACAGCAATTTATGCTGGGCCAGGGACATTGTGGTATTACTTTTATGAGGTGGTTATTCAAAACTAACAAGAAACTGCACCGACAACTTTTGTGCAAACAACAGCAGCAAGAACAAAATGCTTGTATGTGTAAGTGCATTTGTTTTTGACATGCCTGCACTTAGTATTTTTCTCGCCAAAGCAATTTTTTTTTAGTACCCCACTACAACCCCCGAAACAAGTTTGGTAAGAACAAAACACGTTGTTGATCACATAAAACAGGGCCGAGACCAGAACCAGACCAGTCAGCAACAGAGCAAAAGACCCCAAGACTTGCGCGTCAGTTTTTTTTTTTTGTTTTTCTTATTTTTGTTCTTATTGTAAGTTCAAAAGGTAGTACAAGTGGGTACGACATGCAAGCTGCCGTCCAGGCGACTGCCTCCAACTACAACTACAACTACAGTAAAAATAATAATAATAATAATACGACAAAAAAAGGTAAACTAAAGAACAAAGCATTGACATAAATAAAGCAAAAGGGGCAGCAGGTGAACAGTTGAAGCTGCAGCTTTTGCTGCGGTTGCGGTTTGCTAAACTTTTCTCAAATATGTCCTTGGCGAAAAGTTGATATCATTTTGCATATAGCTTAAATGTCAAATGAAAACAAGAACTTAACTAATTAAATTTGCATTTATAGATAATTTATCAACTAGCTTGGCTTGTTAAGGTCACAGTAAGTGGTATTTGTTAGTCTGAGCTTTATTTTCTCTTCGATTGGTATTTTGACTATGTCTGAGAGCTGGAATTTTTGTTTTTTCGCTTATAAACTTTGTTTTTGTCATTTTCCTTGGTCTTATTAGTAGTTTTTACTTCTTTTTATGTACCGGCTGCACGCGTTTGTTTTCTCTTTTTGTTGTCCTTCTGCTTTATTTTAAGGCTCTTCAGACTTGTGTCATAAATTTTCGAAACTGAAACGCAAGCGAATTTTTGTGTGTGTGTGTGTGTTTTGTATGCAAATTTGAGAAAGCTGAAAGCTTGTTGTAAAACATTATTTTTGATATGTTAATCGCGCTTTGCATGCAATTTTCCTATTATTTTGTTGTTTGTTAAACAAATGCAAAGTTCAAAGCTTTTCTTGTTGTTGTTATTGTTAAATTTAAATTACTATGAACTATGCCACAGAGTATAAATTAAATGTATTAGGGTGGAGTAGGTGTACCTCACACACACAACCACACACACACAATCGGAAATATGCTCACATAAATGCTTAGCATTTTATTGTTTGCCTCCTTGAGGTGTGCTATAATCGAGTGTATGTGTGTGTGTGTTTGGGGCCATAAAAGGTGTAAGACTGCCATAAATGCCTTATAGCCCCAACAGCAGCAGCAGCAGCAGCAGCAGTTATTGGTTTGCGTGTGTGTGTGTGTGTCATAAAATGTGCGTAAAACTTGCTTATGGCATTTATTGATAAAGCGTTTGGCCTATGAATTTTTATTTAAAGCATGACTAAATAAAAGTTGTATTTATGACAGAAAGCAGCTTACCCATTAAATGCAATACCTATTTATTTTTGTGTTACTTTTAAAAAAACACACAACTTCATTTCGTTTGAACGCAACACAACAAACCAAGGTCAAAGTAATACGAACTTGGTTTATGAAAGAGTTTAATCAATGAAAGGTTTGAGCTTAGACTGTGACATGCAATGAATTTTCCTTTAAAACGAGTCATATATAGTTATAAATAAATATCAAGTCACACATGCCCTTAACCACAATAGTTGATATTATTTTTGTGCTTTACTGCTTGCTGAGTCATGAACTCTCGAGCACATTTCGCAACCTGACAACTTGTTGACATGTATTGGCCCAGATGCTGTGCATTTATATTGAAGAAATCTGTTATCAGCTGAATGTCAATAGGAGATATCGATGCTGTGATAAGTTGATAAGAAACAAGAATAAAAGCCACATACTGCCCAAAATAATGTTTCAAAATACAATCAACGCCTGTTACGTTAACTTGCTAGTAATATAATAAATAATATGAAGTGGTTCAAAGGTTTTGTGCTGTTACTGTTGCATGTGCTACATGTGCGCTGTCAGCTGCAGTGCAACGCGGTGTCTAGCAGTCGCCAAAAGCGCATTGTCATCCACAATCCGGTGGCAAGACAACTGAGCGAACTGGACAGCTGCCAGTATGAGGTGGCAGCATGGAGCCCCCAAGTCTGTCAAGTGCGCATCGATTTCGAACGCTTGGAGCTGCCGCAGCCGCATCTCAATGCCAGCACACAGCGGCTGGAGTGCGTCGATTTTATGCAGGTGCAGCGTTTTCAGCTTTGCGGTCGCAATAACGGACAGCATTTGTACGTGCCGCTGCTGCGTGGCCAGACCCTTAAATTGCACTTCAAGCTGGGCAGCCACTCAACGCAATCCACGTGGCATCTGACGCTAACACAACTCGAGTGCCCCCAACATATGCTGACCATGGCCAAAAGTCAACAGCAGCAGCAGCAGCAACTACAAAATCTGGTGCCTACGGTGCGACCTATGTTACCATTTCTAAGCAATTTGCTGCCACGCACCATATTCGGTGGCAACTCTAGCCCGGGTCTGATTCAAACACTAGCAGCCGCAGCACCTTCACAAGCTGATCTTCAACTCTTGGCGCCCACGGGCTGTGATCAGTACTTTCGCGAGTCGAAGGGTGGCATTGTAAGCTTTAACTTTGCTGGCGGTGTTTATATGCCAAATATGAAGTATACCATATGTGTGGCAGGTGCTGCACATCAGGAAATAAGGTAAAGTAAATTTATTTGGTATTGCATAATGTAACACAATGATGAAAATAGTCATTTTAAATTCACAGCTACAGCATTGAACACTTTGCTTTATCGAAATTCAATGATGCGCCTGGTGCTGGCTATGATTGGGATTGTCACAGCACTGTTAGAACGATGGGACGTGCCTCGGACTATTTGTTAATACCCAACGCATATATGGCTAACAATCAGGCGTTGCAGCCCACTTATTACTGCGGTAATGAACTGGCTGGCAGCAAACTCATCGCACGTCCGCCCTTTGTGATACATTTCTCCAGTGATGCGCAGACAAGCGAATCGGAAACTGGATTCCAATTGACCTATACAGTTCAACAATCAAATGATGCGTCGGAACTGTAAATGCCAGGCAATATTATTATTCTATGCATTTGCATTATTAATTGTGACACTGTAGCGACAATGTAGCTGCCAATTGGCAACTGTTCGATTTGAATGGCTTAATTAAATAGGCAAGTCCAATGCCAATGAATATTATCTACATGCATTGTGTTGATGGTTGATGGTGGTGGGTGGGAATAACGCGAGAGCGCTAGTAGCTCTTGAATATGAACTATACTCTGTCAATTAGATAGATAACTTAGTCAACGATTGAATAAAAAAGTTGTGTTTTAATTGTTGTTTGACTATCGAGTAAATTGATACATTGGCATATGTTAATGAGTAAAACGAAAATCAATTTATTCAACTTGAAAGATTTTTTTTATTAATTCGTTGCAAGTGGCTTGTGAATTTTTAAATATGTATATATATATATAATGGCAATGTTGTGTTACGTGTTGCTGCATACGCCTTTATCACGTGACAGATGCGCCCCATCCCATGCCTCCCACTCTACCAATGCATAAGCGGATACGTAAGCAGTCATGGATTTCGCAATGACATTTTGACGGTGCTGTCATTATGGTTGGCTACCCCACCCAACCAACATGTATATTTAATGTAAATTTAACAAAATGCTGCGCTGCAGGTGTGAAAAATGTTTAAAATGCATTTTGCTAGCCGTTGCAGCATTTGCGGATCAATAAATTGTAGAACAACGGATGCGGAAGTAAAATTTGCGAGTGAATTGATTGCAAATGTTTGCGAACAAAATGAGCGACAGCTGTTGAGTAACATGCATTATCATAGACACATGTCCAATTGTTCATGTAAATAATATCTAAGGTCATGTGGGTTGGGAGCGAAGGTTAGGTGTGTTGGTTTGTGTGAAGGTGTAAGTGTCATGTGTGTGTGCGGCAGGAAAATGGATATGAAATGCAATTATGCGTACACAGTGTAAAGTGCCTGTAAACACAATGAAATTGCATTTGCATCGATAATCCGGCTCGTTGTCGGTGTCTTCTTCGTCGTCAGCCAGGAAATTGCCTTTCAAATATGCATAGTCATATGCTCGAACAGAAGACACAATCTGCTGCATATATGTATATAGTTTCAATGCGCTAAGCCTTAGCTTTAGCTCGTTTGCCTAACGACATACATGCTGGCAAAAATTTATGCAGTCGGCGCACTTCAGCATAATGGTCAGAAGACCTTAGAAGAGAAGCTAAGAACAGGCAGCACACACACACACATGCGCAACGCACTCTCTCTGTTTTGGTGTTCCCTTTAATGTACTATTCTTTTGGCAAATTGTTTTTCGAAAGTGCAGCAGCAACATCAGTTGAAGCCGTTTTCAGGTAATGCTGCAAATTTGTGGATTTTCAGTTTCAAAGTATTGCCTTTGGCTTCATGTCAGGCACTGAGACATCAGTTGGCTGCTGCTTTAAGCTTAGCCCTTTGAAGTATGGCAGTTAAATTTTCTGTGAAAACACAAAAAATAATTCCACAAATTTAGAATTTACGAGAGACTGGCGATTGCTGCGTATGCTTTGCCAGCAGCTAACAGGACACAAAAGGCGACATTATGGCTGGCATTTTGTGTGCACTTCATAAAAGCACGCAGATGCAATTAAAACGCACTTTGTTAGCGCTCCAACACACACATGCATATGCATGGCGTATGCGTAATATAATGGCTGACCAATTGAAAACTCTCGTTTAGTCAGCTGCTGAAATATGTTTTGTTAGCAGCGCGTAGTTTTAATTACAACATTTGCTTCTTTTGCTTCGTAATGCAAGTATACAAACTAAACGACAGCTCACACCAACTTTTTGTCATCACAAACAAAATATTGCTAAAATTATTGCATACAATGTGGACTATACGTTTAATTGTGTGTTTTGTTGCAGTCGGGAGCATATGTGTATGCAGATATTTATTAATTTGTACTAGATGGACTTTAATTGAGAGTCGAAAAAACAAAAATATTTCAAATATGCAGATTGTTAGAACAATAACCGATCGGTCCCATGTGAAAGCCAATTTCACAGCTAGAAAACTAAATATATAAATATAGAGATATTTACTATTATATTCGAGAATGGAAAAACAAAACTTGGCCATTTTTTTCAAATTGAATTTTTAAATTCCGCCAACATTGTTAGTGAGTGTAACGTTGTTGTTGTTGTTGCGGCTTAAATTGTTTTTTCTCGTTTGTTATTTGTATTTTTTTTGCTGTTGTTGAGCCTTTTGTGCATCCTGTGTGTTAGTGTCAACTTTGCAACGGCTGTCCGACGCCAAAGGCCAATGCAATTTGTGCGAAAATAACGCATAGAAAATTGCAACATAAATTCTCGAAACGGTAGTTTGCCAGCCACACAAAAAAAAAATAAAAAAAATTAAATAAAAAGCCAGATTACTTTTAAAATATGGCTAGCATATTGTGGTTAACATAGTAGTTAAAATGCCAACTAAAATTAACTGCAAGCCGATATATTTAATTGGTATTGTATACTTTAAAGCGGCGCTAAAAAAACGTTAATTTAATAGACAATCATTCTTGAATCTTGGATTAAGCAGACACAAACTGTCCGATAAGAACTGACCTTGACATTAGTCTGTTAGCGAGAGTAATGCCAACCTTGTTGAAGGCCATTTGCCTTTGGCTGAAACACAAACATTTTCATAAACTCAAATGCCAATTAAATAACATTAAATTGTGCGAAAAATGAACCCAAGCAACAAGCCCAATAAAAACTGGTAGCCTCTCCCAAACCATGTGTCGAAGGGCTGTCATCGTGACAAAGGGAAAAATTAAGCAGCTAAATAGGGCTTTATACTCTGGCAAGGGGCAGGCAAAGCAAAGGCAAACAAACGACAGAAAAAAAAACATACTCCAGCCAATGAAGTTCGCCAACAAGAGCAAGAGAGACAAGGGCCACAAAACCAAACTGAATGCATAAGCCCAGCCAGGACATGACACTGAGAGAGAGCACACACACACACACACACGTGCATATTTTGGCTTAAACGAAACAATACACACACATACACACGAACACCCACAAGAGCCAAAACCAACAACATAATCTATGGGTTGTCAACAAAACGAAAGAGAAAGAGATAAACGGATAGAGCCAAAGAGCGTGTGTAAGTAAGTAAGAGACCGTAAAGGCGACAAAGAAAGCATCTCAAAAAAAAAAGTGGCAAGAAAAAGTAATAGAAGAGTCAGAGGACCCAAAGCAAACAAATTAGTATGCAAGTCAGGCAGCAGATTAGGACACCAAAGTTTTCGCGACATAAACGGACAACAGCTCGAGCCATGGCAGCGGCAACAATGGCATTTGGGCTTATGTCTGGAAATGTCCACACACAAGCACACACACACAGACACATTAACATACGTACAATACATGGCCATGCATATTTACAGCAACATTTTTTGCGGGACCTAATTTTTTTTCTCTTTTCTTTGGGCTTAAACCGAAATAATGAAGTCGCACACCGGACCGATCTGTTGCTTTCAGTAGTCGCATGCCAATACCACAGTGAACCCCTTAAAAAACGAGCATATAATAAACGTTACTTGCATCGAATGTTTAAATACACTGCACAAAAGCCGCTCAAGGTGTCATTTATAATAATACACAAGCGACTTTCTTTGCCTGTTCAACAAACTTCAAGGCTTAATAAGAGTACCTGCTTGCTGGTTTGAAGAAAAATCCTTTGCTGTCGTTAACAACGTGATGGGTCAACCGGTGACAACCAGGTTTTTTTTATGTTGAGGTAGTCTTTCAACAGTTTGGCTTATTCCATCTTTTGAATTTCGTTTTGGACAACTTTTTTTCACAAAATTTCATTATAAATTCCGTGCACAACTCCCCAACTGATGGAACAAAGCGGACGCGCAACAAATTCTTAGTTAGAAATGTTGCACATGCAGAACTATTAAAAAAAAATTGCTGAGCTATTTAATATGTTGCAGCTTTCCCAGTTTGGCGTGTCAAACTAGTTTGAAAATTATTGTTCTATTGCAGTAATGCAAAGCATTCTGCACATTACTTAAATATTTATTGTGTTTATTTATGGGACATTTTAAATGTAGCGTAAATCAAATGCTGTCTGAAAACTGTTCATCAAAATGCAATAAATTGCAATCCAAATAGAACAAATGCACAA
Source organism: Scaptomyza caliginosa (assembly GCA_035044725.1). Taxonomy (NCBI): domain Eukaryota; kingdom Metazoa; phylum Arthropoda; class Insecta; order Diptera; family Drosophilidae; genus Scaptomyza; species Scaptomyza caliginosa. Next base: position 1,717,499 of record JAWNNR010000413.1, read on the forward strand.
ATCAACCAAACCCATCTAATCCATTCCGATTCTTGTTGATTTGTACGCACTAAATAACTTTAGGGCCCAAAATGCCAGCAAATGTGTATAAATAAATAAATATGTATATGTAAATCATGTTTGTAGTATCAAACATTTTGCCAAACAGTATGTTTTCTGTTTCTAGCTGCAAACTGAAAACTGAAAAATACTAAAACATGTATGCAAGAATATGCAAATAAATTTGCAACTAAATAATTTATGCTTGGAAACAAACATAATGTTTTGATTTAAGTAAGCCAATCAGTATATTTTATGCAATTAAATATTTTTTGCGAATATGTTGATTATTGTTTTCAGTAATATAGAAAAATATTTATTGTCTAGGTAAAGTAATTCGTACTCGATTATCTAGCAATTTTTGGCGCTTATACATTGTTTACAAAGTCTCATATAAATTTTAAGCCTTTTTTGTGCAAGAATTTCGTGATACTTTTCAGAGCGAAGAGCTTAATCATAACTTGTGTATATTTATTAAAGTTATGGCCAACACATACTTGTGCTGCCATATAATTTTCATATTTTCATACATTGTTTAACTTGCAAAGCCACCCACTTCCTGAATTAATATGCCCACCCCCAACTCCCGAAGCCAACCTCATCGCACATCTCATCCAACAATGTGTGTGCAAAACGTAAGTTTGCGTGCCAGGCGCATATAAATTAGCCGCTTATAATATTCTGTTGGCATTTTTCAAATTTCCAGTTAGCAATTTGGATAGATGTGTGCGTGTGTGTGTGTGTTTGGTGGCTAGGTGAAAGAGTTCGTACGCCGTAAAGTATGCAGCTTACGTGTTCAAGGCTTTTGCCTGTTCACCACCAGGCACCAACGCAAAGAAAAATAAAATACAATTATTAACATATTAATAAATTTTAGCATATCTGAGAGGCTATAATTTTGTGTAATTTGAGACGAGCTGGTCAGCTGAGCGAACACCTCAAGGAAATTGGCCAACAAGAATGGCAGCACGCCAATTTGTGTGGTTCGGAATTCGTGTGCTTTATAGCACACTTCAATTTGTTATAATCTAATTAAACCGAAATTACTCAAAAGTAGTACAATATTCAATAAAACAGTCTTATCACAAAAGACAACAAAAAAACACACACAGCCTTATCATACAATCAGCTGCTGCTGTTTAGGCTGTTGCCTTCAAGTACTTTCATTTGCTCAATGCCATCAGATTTCGATTCGTTGTGCCATTTATGCTTCCAAGTCACGACTACGCCAATAAAAACCATAGCGAGACCAATCAAAAGCAAACCCAAGCCAGTGAATTGACCAATTCGTGGCACACTTAGGCCGAACTGCAAGTGAAAAAAACTGTCAAAGCAGGAAAACTTCCTGGGTAAAGCTGCATGAAACTATACCTTAAGCAAACTGATTAAGTCATCATTCAAGTCAGCGTAGAGTTGTACAACAAAGAGTGGTGCATAATGATCATAGGCAATGTCCTTTAGATATCTGTTAGAGGCAGTATAAGAATAACGTGTAGAGTTGTGGAAAAGCTTAACTCACTCAATTTCCTCATCGCGTTCAACAAGCACACTTATCATAACTTGTCCTTTCAAGCTAATAGGTATGCCAAATGTAGGTTCCATTATCACATACATACCATGTTCCAAAGCATTAGGCTGCAATCCAGTCGTATTTGCACGATACGACTCATCTGTCATGTAAAAGTGCGGATGCGACATGTAAATGGGCGCATGGTAGGCGGCTGGTGAGAAATCTAGCACACCATTCAGCGGACATTTACGTTTGGCAACACAAAAACATTTCGTATCTGGCGCCAGTTGGCCGTTGTCAAAGCTCAGCTCGCTGGTCTCATAACGCCAAGCATCGATGCCCTCCACACTGACATTCGCCACGCTGTACAGATTTATGTAGCGCGCTGCATCTGACAAAAATATGGAAATCGTTTCATGCCACTGACGGCCAGGCGCCCACAGTTCACCCGTGCTGCCATTGACCTTGCCACACTCGCCCTCATAGTGGCCAGTGTGTGCAGTGCCATTCCACAGCCGCAACTCGCCCATGCGACTAAGATCATCGCGACCCGTGTGTATGGTGAAACTGCCCTCGGCCGTCTTTGAGTTGTTTCTCATGTAGAACCAGCCGAGATGGTCGGTGTACAGCGGTATAAGCGGCGTATGCAAACGCTCCGCAAAGTCAATGAGCTCATGGTAGAATCCATCAAAGAGCCACTCGCCAGCCGTGTAGCTCATGTACGTGCCACCTCCCTCGCGTTTTAATGCAAAATTCATAATCTTGCGTAGTGTGCGACGATATTTGCGTACAAAGAGTGCGGCAGTCTGGGGGATTTCAAGAAAAAATCAGACATTCAATGAGCTGAGCTCAAGGTTTAAAAGCACAGCTACTACTGACCAGTGTTGGAAAGTGTGGTGTTATAATGACATCGCTTAGACTACCATTTGATTTCTCTGGCACAAAGTGCCAAGTGCGTCGGCCATAATAGGTAACCTCCGGCTGTTCCCACAACAGATCCTCCTTGACTTTGTAATCACTGAATGTGTACGGACCCAATTGTTCGAAATTCGGTTTCACTTGCGGATTATTCAAGTCCTGGGGATTGGTCCAGTTGAACAGATAGAATGTAGTGTACACAGGTGTCGGTGTGGTCACCCAACGTTTGTACATAAACGAATTGGGCGCCAATGGCAGCATGCTACTTATAATTTGCCTAGAGATACTTGGCCAGGCTGAGAGCAGCACTGTGCCAAGTATAATAAGTAGACTGCCTAGGCCAAAGACCCAGATCTTTTGTTGGCGCACACTGCAGCAATTGCAGCACATTCTGAACGACTGTTTACCAAACCGAAAAGTTAGCCATGTTTATAGCAAAGATAGAGTTAAAAGGCTCCGATAAGATTAACCCCACAATTGGATTATTGTAATCGGGTTTTTTCTTGGTGGAAATATGCAAAGAGCGCTTAGTATGATAAGATTATAACCAAAATGTATTATTAACTTAGAAGTAGTGAATTCAAATTGTAGCAAAAAAAAAACCAATATAGTTCATGGAGAACGTTTGGGACACTTTTGTGCTGATAAGATTTTCCATAGAAGGCGTGATAAGCAGAGCAATTTTTCGTCTATAAACAATATAAATGTGTGTGTAAGTTTCTGACTTCTTGACCATATTAAATTAAAGCATAGTTTTTGGCTGTTTGATATTTGCATTAAATGCCTGAGTGAAACATGATACATACAGTTATTAATAAAAATATCCTTAAGTTTAAGTAAAGGCATAAGAAAATTTTTATATTTTACCAATATTTGTTCACATCACAAGCATTATTTATTATAATAACTAATCACATGTTGAAGAAATTTTTCAGCCACTATAGTTTAAGGGTTCATTAAACTTATAATAACAACTAGTTCTCGACAATTGTGCCATTTCATTATTCTTTCGAGTCATCAGTGTTTACAGCACTCGTTGGCGTAATAAGTGCTGTGTTATCAGCTGCCGCCTGACCATACCAACTGCGTTTCATTGTGAGACAAATGCCAACGGCCAGAAGTATGCAGCCCAAGCAAAGAACACCCACGCCCGTATACCGTCCAATTGCGGGCAGATTCATAATAAGCTATAAACAATTGTCATGTAACTAACTGTAACTGTTACATAAAGTTCCTTTTCTAACATACCTTAAGTTCCGAAGCGAGCTCCTTGTTAATAGTCGCTGAGCTGGCTGTGGTAAAGAGCGGTGCATAGAATCGTGGTATGCCTTTAATAATGCTGTGCAACGAAAAAAAAGGTATGTCGAACTTAATAATGACATATATTTTGGAAGAAATCGAAATAAGACATACTCTAGGTCATCGTCTGGTTCGAGTAACAATGAGACCATCACAGCGGCATTGACCTGTAGCGGAACACCAAATCTTCGATCCATGATGATGAAGAAATTATCACGCTCATAGTTTGGCTCAATGCCAGTTATTGTGCTGGCATAGCTCTCGTCGGCATACATAAAGTGTGAGGCTGACAAATACATGGGAGCGCCATCTGATGACGGACCCAAGTCTGTGGCGCCCGAAGCTGGACAATTATCGGGCTGACGAGAGACGGGACAGTAGCACTTCATATTACCATTCCTTTGGCCATTGTCGAATGTGTCTCGAGTAATCTCATATTTCCAGCCCTTGATGCCCTCGATTTCGTAGCTTTGGCCCGTAAACTCCAAGTTGATGATGCGTCGCGTATCGGCTATAAATATAGTGATTGCCTTCTCCTTGGGCTCATCGGGCACAAAGAGATCGGTGGTGCTGCCATTAAGTCGACCACATTCACCCTCATACCAGCCCGTGTTATTCGCGCCATTCCAGAACTTTATTTCGCCCATTTCCTTGATGTCGCCAACTCCTGTGTGCACGGTGAAGGCGCCCTCGAACTCCTTGGATCCATTGCGATTGAGGAACCAAGCAAACCGATCTGTGTCAATATCTGGTGCAAGAGGATTATTCATCGCGTAGTGCAGAAACTCATCATAGTAACCATCAAAGAGCCACTCGCTGGCCGTGTGTGTCACATAGAGAGCGCCACCATTGGCATTTAAAGCACTATTAAATAAAGTTTTTATTAGCTTGCTACTGTTGCGCATACTTGCCGCAGCGACCTAAAAGATAAAACGAAAATCATTTTAAAATCAAAAGTTCTTTTTCTATTTCTTTTTTCTATTTGACTTACAATTGATGGCAGATGAGGCACTGTTATGAGATCCGTTTGCTTGCCACCAGAGAGTTCCTCCTCCCAGTACCAGGTGCGATTTGGCTTGAACGTAACGGTATTATTATCATGCCACTCTATATCCATTTTTAAACGTTCCTCTCTGTAGACATAGGGTCCCAACTGCTGGAAATGGGGCTTTACACCACTAACTCGAACATCCTCGGCGTTAGTCCAATTCCAAAGATACATTTTCATATACACGGGAATGGGCAGCGTCTCCCACTTGTCAAATGTTCTTGACGTAGGTGTCAGTGGCAAGGCCTAAACGAACGTTAAAAAAAACTGTTATAAATGTACAAAAGTATCTTAAGCCCTAAACTACTTACCTTAAATATAATACTGTTGATGAGACTGGGCCACCATATAACAGCTAATAAGCCCACAACGGTGAAAAGCGTGCCAAGGCCAAAAACCCATACCTTTTGCTGAGTCACACCACAGCAGCGACAACACATTTTTGAGCAGCGACTATGTTTCGATAGGGCTCTGTGGTTAACTAATCCATTAATAACTAATCCCAGTGGTTTTATTCATTTCACATTGCGATAATCATAGCTTTATCTATTTTTTTGGTTATTGACTGTCGACGTTTGTTTGGTTTTGCTTTTTCCTTGGTTATTAACTTTTAATTGCTCTTGATCTTTATGGCTGAGTTTAAGCGTCCTTTCATTTGCACAATGCACTTGGCGGTTAGGTTTGTTATCAGTCTGCAGATTATAACTTAATTGTTCGTAACTTGGTAACACAGCTGGCATGAATAACTTTAAATATATTGACTGGACGTTTGATAGAACAACAGTTATCTCAAACACTTGTGTACAATTGCCTTCAGTAACGGGTTTGATAGAAATGCAGCCAGCAAATGTTTTAGCAAATAAGTCAATCTAATCTTAAATTAATTGTTAATTAGATATGAGTGTTATGTTGCCTGCAAGTGCTGTGTACTTTAATACGATTTACATTTTAATTCATACCAATTTCTGTTCTTATATCTATCTCTTAATATATAAATATTTCACTTCAAGTGTATTTCAAGCCACAATTGGGCAGTTAATGCATTGTGTACAATGTTTGGTATGCACCAATAGAGTTCCGTCTGTGGAATTATGTTTTGGGCCTGACAGTAATTGAAATACTGGAAGCCACAAAAGTAAACGTTGCGATTAGCTTATAACGTATTGATTTTATCAGCACGGGCATTATATATATATATATATAAATTTATATATGTATGTAGAATGTTATAAGCTGGGGGCATTATTAATTCCATATGCAGCATTTGGTTGCCACAATGCACTTGAATAAATACATAATCTTGGCCAACTCGCAAGCTGAGCTCGTGTGGCATCTGTGGCGGAATAATGTATAATCTAGACAGTCTGTGTGTGTGTGTGTTTGTGTGTGGTTAGGTGTTTACAATATAGATGAACTCTATGACTGACTTTAAAGTTTAGCTATAGTTGAACCTAAAAGGCTTTCGGAATCCATATTAAAACTCTCATATATGTCAGGCTATTAATTATGTAATTATTTTTTTTAACGAATTTTCAGTTTAAACATAAATAATTATAGCGTTTTTATAATACACAGATAGTACACATATAAATTGCAAATAGATTTGTTAGCTAAAGAAAGAATACGACGACTGCAGTTCAGAACATTTCAGCAACATCCGCTTTAAAAATATTATATGTTTTTGTTAACATCATATAACAGTTGGATTAAACGTTTTCTATATAAATATGGTTAGTATATGCACTTTGTATTCGATTTTAGATTGAGGTAGCGCTGTATTCTTAGGCCTCAACAGAGCCTTCGGTTTCCAACTGAGCCTTGCGGCTGGGCTGTAAGCGAAACCAGAGAAAAAGTTTAGTTATGTCAAGGTCAGATTAGAGTTCGATGTGTAACGCACCTTTGGATGCATGAGTATGAAGGGCAGCTCAGCGCATAGCTCACCGCCCAGAGCGCCCAAAAAGAGCTTCACCTTGACTGCATAGGAGACAATAATGCCAAAGGCATCACGTGCATCCTGACTGGCAATGCTGTGGGTTGGGATTTAAAGAGATTAAGTTAAAGACTTTAAGTCTTGAAGACATTGCTACTCACAGTGTGGTGGAGGCCAGTGCGGTATCCTTGCGTTTGATGTCACCTTCGACGGCAATGCCGGCACGATCACAGTTGGCCACCAGTGTGGGCACCAGATACATGACCTTCTGCAGACTGGAGCCAGGATTGAGTGGACAGCCCTCGCTGGTCTCCATGAACGCAATCGTATTGCGGAATTGTCCATTCTGGAAGAGCACCACATCGACACCCTGCTGCACCATGGCCTTGACCTTCTTCACAACCTTGTTGGAGTTGTTGCGCACACAGATGTTAACTGAGATCTTCTCGCCATGATGATACAGCTGCTTATCCAGTGTGACCTCCAGCTCTAGCTCTCCGGGCGACAAGAGGAAATCCTTGCGCACCACCGTGCAGGGCTGCATACCCTGCTTAGTGGGTGCATACTGCACCTTGCGTATGCCCAGATTAATGGTGCTGCGACGATGTGAGCGATCGCAATCATTATCGCCCGTAAAGATCTTCACAAAGTACTGCACACCACAGGGCTGGCTCTCGTCGCTGGCCTTCTGCTGCAGCACCACCGATGCTGGTGAGCTGGTCGGCATTTGCATGACAAAGGGGAAGGCATTGGAGCCGAGTTTCTTAAGCAGACGCTCCTGCATCTTGGTCAGCTGCATGTCCTGCTTCTGCGGCGGGCACACCTGCTGCGACACCAGTGTCAGCTCCTTCTGGAAGCGCAATCCGATCATCTCATCATCCTCGCGTCCATAGCGAAAGTTGCAGACGAGCTGTACGAAAATCTTGCGATTCGAACGCACGTACTCATCATCCAGGACGATGATACCATCTATAACACATACCAAATGGTCGAGTGAAAATCAGTGCAAGAGGAAAACCACACGTTTCTTGGCCAACTTAAGCGTTTGGCCAATTAACACGTAACTAATAAGCAGCTTTGTGGCTGTTGTAACAACTGCTGCTGCCACTGACTACCAATTGCATAAATTAAGCCATAATTTAATTAAGCTCCTTGGAGCTAATATGACTTAGAAGTAAGTGGACTTAATATGGGCTTTAGTTCTATTTTTGGTATCTTTAATTTGCATGGAACTAATTCAAGAAAAACAAAAACTATTAAGAAAGTTTATTCCGTTTTTGCCTCAATAGCTTTAAATTGTTTTCTACACTAATCACCTACCAATTGGCTCCACTTGTGTCACCGAATCCACAAATTCACGCCTATTCATATAGAGCGTGATCATATTGTTCGGTGAACATTTTTTAAACACTTTAAAGTTGACAACCATTTTGAAGCTTTAATAAATTAGTTTTATTTTTTATATGTTTCGTTCGTTATTCCAATTATGCAACAATTTCGCGCTCGAGTTTATCTTTTGTATTTTATTCAGTTTTGAACTACGCCGCGTTGCGTTGTTCGCGTCGTTTTCAATTGGCGGCCAACGACAATCCGTCATTTATACCTGGCATTCTCTCTCTCGGGCCCGGTAGCAAATTCAATTAGCTCGCGTTGTTGCATCTTTTCTAGAGAATCTAAACAATGCGCTAGCTGACTATGGCTTTATTATGGCTTCCTTTGCTGGCGGACTCTGTTCGGCTTTGATATTGACATTGCTGTTTGTTTGTTTGGTCCGAAAACTGCACAAAATAAATATAAAAATAAAACAAAAATCAATAGTTTGTCATTAAATAATACGCGTACAACATGGCGTATTAGCAATGCAAAAATAACTAACTTAACAAAATCAATAATGTGTGTGCGTGCAATTGCTGCCTTGCTTTCTTCCTCACCCTCTCTGTCTTTCTGGTTCTCTTCTGGTTTAGTTTGTTGTTTTTTTGTATGTAGAATGACGCATGGTATAATTATGACGAGCTAAGCAAGACTTGTGTCGTAATTCATACTAATTAAATTGTTAACAAGTGGCAAGAGCTTTAAGTATAGTTATTTCTTTGAGTCATAAAACGATTTTAAAAATAAAACTCTAATTGAATATAATGTTAACTTAAACTGTACAGTTTACATTTTTACATTACCTAAATAATTCAGGGGTATTGTGATAAAAGTTATGAAAACATTTTTTGTCATGTCATAAAGATGATTTCCTTTGCATTGAATGAATTATGCATGCAAAAATATGCTACACTTTGGTCACACTCTCTTACACACTTATCCAACTTGTTCGCAAGTAAATCACATTAGCATAAAGTTGGCTACTTAGCAAAGTCAATGAACGTCATTATTATACTCCTTACTGACATTAAAAATATGAACAAAGTTGTCTACAATATATTGTGCCTTATTGTGTATGGTTGTTTCGAGTATGTGTGTCTGCTTGGGGGTGTACAAAGGGGGCTGGTTAGTCACTTGGGTCCAACAAAACCGACAATGAGGCTCTTAATAATAGCAAAAGTTTTGCACTTACGTTTTGTAGGTTGTGTTAGTCAATGGGCGTGACCAGTGGCACGCCCCCCTAGCAGCCAACCATTTAAATGCTTTAGTTGGCTTATAATTGAGCCAAAGTGAGGCGTAGATATTATCATGTACAGTGCTGATGCAATATGCTAAGAATTGCGTAAATGTATGTAGGATTGGCAGCTCTAGCAGCTGATGCCGATAACTATCTATAAGATCTAATATTAAGTTGTAATAATCGATAGTATATCGTAGTATAAGTACACCACTAAAAGATGTATGAAGAAGATCAGTAGTGACTGAACCGGCAAAGAGTAAGGCCGTATAATTAAGAAGTTAAAATGTGTATGAATTAAAAGAAATGTGTTCGCTGAATAAACGTTAAAGTTCATATTATATACATAAAACATTAATATTCAAAGAAGTTGTTTGTTTTATGACGCTTTGTAAGTTCAGTCCTACAATTTTGGGGGCTCGTCCGGGATTGAACTTAAAGACGAACACGGCAAACATGATTCAAGGAGTAATTCCGAAGTTCGGTGACAAAAGTGCTTTTTGGGATTGTAAAGGGTCCAATGTGAAAAAAGCTGATCAACTGCAACCAAAACTGAGTGTGTTCATTTTGCGCATCAACGTGGCGTGAACAGCTTAGTGGAACGGCAGACAAGAAGAATAACGGTGAAAAGAAGAACAACGGTGAAAATGAGTACGACGACAAGAAGGCGAAGGCAGCAGGGACTGAGTGCGTTCATTTTGCGCATCAACGTGGCGTGAACAACTGAGTGAAGCGGCAGACTCGCAATTTTCTGGAAGGAATAACGGCGAAAAGAAGAATAACGGTGAAAAGAAGAACAACGGTGAAAAGAAGAACAACGGTGTAAAGAAGTACGACGACAAGAAGGCGATCGACTGAGTGCGTTCATTTTGCGCATCAACGTGGAGTGAACAACTGAGTGAAGCGGCAGACTCGAAATTTTTCTGGAAGGAATAACGGCGAAAAGAAGCAGAGAAAGACGGATACGTTTGCACTAACACACGTACACGAAAAGAGAGAAGAAAAATTGGTATACATCAAAGTTAACATTGTGTTAACATAGGTCTGTTAGGAGTTATGTAAAGCAGTTTTAATTATTATAAGTGGAATATTTAAAGGTTAATATTTAAGTTATGTTGCTGGAAGACATTACATGCCTTTCTGTACCAAGACTTAAAGAAAAATTGAAATCTTTATCATTACCAAGTGCAGGTGTTAAAAGAGATTTACAACAAAGACTAATTAATTATTTCAATTTAGAGGACAACGACTTAAACAGTGAAAACTCGTCTTACGTAGAAGCAGAAGATTACGAGATGGAACCGACAAACAATCATACGACAGCTTCGGCATTCACGCTAAGGGATATCGAGGATTCGCTTTTGGTTTTTACCGGCAATGGTTCTCCAGACGTCGACGAATGGCTATTTGATTTTGAATTGAATGCGGTGACAGTTAAGTGGAATGATGTACAAAAATTTATTTATGGTAGGCAGCTAGTTAAAGGCGCTGCCAAATTATTTTTGAATAGTCAAATCGAAGTCAATAATTGGGAAACGCTTAAGCAAGCGTTAAAATCTGAGTTCAGTGAGAAGCGTTCGGCAAAAGAAATTCATAAATTACTAACTGACAGGAAAAAGAAACAGGATGAATCTTTAAGTGAATATTTTTACGCAATGAAGAGCATTGCAAATCAATGTGAGGTAGACGAAGAAAGTATAATGGGTTACATTATAGAAGGAATCCCAGATTCAAAGCCGAATAAAAGTTGCTTATATCATGCGACAAATCTTGTTGAGTTTAAACAAAAAATGAAGATTTATGAAAGATTTTGTTCCAGTCATGAGCCTCATCAAAGGCCAAAGTCTGACAATAATCAAATCAAGAGTAAATCAGTGAAGCGTTGTTTCAAATGTGGTGGAAACGATCACTTCGCAAAAGAATGTAAGGAAGGATTCAAATGTTTTAAATGCAACAAAGTAGGACACAAAGCAAATCAGTGTGAGGCAACAATATTTAATAATCAAATTAAAAAGGGATCAGCAAATATGCAGCAGTGTCAGTCATATTTTAATCGTGCTTTTAAAACACTCGTTATTGATGGCAAGCAAGTCACAGCTTTGTTTGATTCTGGTAGCGATTTGTGCACTATTCGGGAAACAATTTACAAGGAAGTTTACCCAGTTGCTCTTAAGTCGAATATAAAAGAATTGTCTGGTATTGGTGGGAAAAAGATTTACACTTTGGGTTCTTTCATAGCTTCGACAAGTCTCGATAGTATTCCAATCAAAATGTGTTTCCATGTCGTCCGTGATGAAGACAGTCTGTACGACGGAGTAATCGGTTGCGATATTTTGAACGTGGTGAATGCATCGATTAGTTCAAAAGGGGTAGTTTTTCAAGCAGCAGAGAAGCTTAATCAAAATCATAACCACGAGTTAGCTCATAAAGAACAAAAGACGAGCATTCTTGAATTACAAAGCGCTTTTCAACAATTGTTAACAGTCGATATCAGTAACGAAATAATTCCAGAAGTAGACATTGCACACTTAAACATTAATTTAAAGGCAAAAGTCAAAAAGTTAGTTGAGGATTATAAGCCAGAGCAGCCGAAATCAAGTCCAGTCGAAATGAAGTTAATCCTCTCCGACGAAGTTCCAGTCTATCAGAGGCCCAGACGTTTATCATACGTAGATAGTGAAGAAGTTGACAAGCAAATCAGAGATTGGTTGAAAAAAGGGATAATTCGCAATAGCGTTTCAGAATATGCATCTCCCATTGTGTTAGTGTCAAAGAAGGATGGTACCAAAAGGCTTTGCTGCGACTATCGAAAGCTTAACGAGAAAATTATTCGTGATAATTTTCCGATGATTTTGATTGACGACGTTTTACACAAGTTACAAAAAGGAAAGGTGTTCACAACTTTAGATTTACGTAACGGGTTTTTCCATGTACCAGTAAGGGAAGATTCCCGCAAGTATACGTCATTCGTAACACCTAAAGGCCAGTACGAGTTCTGTTTTGTTCCATTTGGAATTTCTAACTCCCCGGCGGTATTTATGAGGTATATTTTTGCAGTTCTGAGGCAGTTGATCGATGAAGGTACGATATTTCTTTATATGGACGATATCATAATTCCCTCAGAAGATGAAGAGGAAGGTCTTCAAAAATTACAGAAAGTCTTAAAAGTTGCACAGGTGGCAGGATTAAAAATTAAATGGGAAAAATGTCAAATATTATGTCGCAAAGTAAAATTTCTTGGATACATAATAGAGAATTCAACAATAAAACCATCAGTAGAAAAGGTGTCAGCGGTAGAGAATTTTCCAGTTCCTCGAGATAAGAAAGCAGTTCAACGTTATTTGGGCTTAACTTCTTATTTTCGAAGGTTCGTGAAAGATTTTGCGACCAGTGCCAGACCGTTGAGTAACTTACTGAAGAAGGACGTTACATTTAAAATGGGAGAAGAAGAGTTGGCTTCATTCAAGCAATTAAAATATTGCTTAATAAGTTCCCCAGTGTTAAGGTTGTATAATCAAAAAGCCGAAACAGAAGTGCATTGCGATGCAAGTATGTACGGATACGGTGCAGTCCTCTTGCAAAAGAATTCTGAAGACCAGCACTTCCACCCGGTAGAGTACATGAGCAGGAAGACGACAAAAACTGAAGAAAAGTACCCATCATATGAGTTAGAAGTTCTTGCAATAGTTGAGGCTTTAAAGAAGTGGCGCATTTACTTGCTGGGTATAAAGATCAAAATCGTAACAGATTGTAACGCGTTTGCCATGACCATGAAAAAACAAGATGTTCCAGTCAAAGTTTCTCGTTGGGCAATCTTTTTACAAGATTTCGATTACAAAATTGAACATCGGTCAGGGACAAGTATGAAGCATGTAGATGCTCTGAGCAGAGTACATTGTTTATTGTTACAAGACTCGCTTAAACATCGTATATTGCTTGCACAAAGAGAGGATGAATGGATAAATGCAATTTGCAAAGTTTTGGAGACATCAACCTATGATGATTATTATTTGAAGTATGATATTTTACATAAGAATCCAATCAATGAATTAATAGTCATACCGTCAAAAATGGAGGATGAAATTATTATTACTGCCCATCGTCAAGGACATTTTAGTGCCAAGCGAACCATAGAATTAGTAAGACGTGATTATTATATTCCAGACTTGGCACGAAAAGTTGATTTAATCATAAAATCATGCGTAGAATGCATTATTGGTGATTCCAAGTGTGGCAAAAAGGAAGGATTATTGAATCCTATCGACAAGTCAGATATTCCTTTAGAAACGTTTCACATTGATCATATAGGACCAATGGAGTTAACTAAAAAACAGTATAACCACATTTTAGTGGTAGTTGACGGTTTTTCAAAATTTGTTTGGCTGTACCCAACGAAGAGCACAGGAGCAAACGAAGTTGTTGATAAGTTGCAGAAGCAGGCCGAAGTATTTGGTAATCCAAAGCGAGTTATTAGTGATCGAGGTACTGCATTCACTGCTAATATTTTCAAAGAATATTGCACGGAGCAAGGTATAGAGCATTTACTTATAGCTACTGGAGTGCCTCGTGGAAACGGGCAAGTTGAAAGAATCAATAGGATTATAATTGCGGTGTTGACGAAATTGTGCGTATCAGACCCAAAAGCATGGTACAAGCATGTCGGAAGAGTACAACAATTTATAAATTCTACTCCACCGAGGAGCACAAAGGTGTCTCCGTTTAAAATTCTTACAGGCTTACAATTAAGAACGAAATACAACAATGAATTTCAAAAATTAATAGATGATGAATTTGTAGTTGAGTTACAAAAAGAGAAAGATGAGTTGAGACAAGTGGTAAAGGAAAATATTTTATCGATTCAAGAAGAAAATCGTAAGTCATTCAATAAATCAAGAAAACCAGATAACGAGTACAGCGTCAACGATATGGTTGCCATTAAGCGAACTCAGTTCGGAGCTGGACTAAAACTGAAGGGGAAGTTTCTTGGTCCCTATGTTGTGAAACACAAGTTGAGACGTGGACGGTACATTGTAGAAAAGTTAGGCGACTTTGAAGGACCGACAAATACTAACACAATTACTGAAAATATGAAGATTTGGAACCCATTATTCGGGACGAATAATTGTTAGGATGGCCGAATGTAGGATTGGCAGCTCTAGCAGCTGATGCCGATAACTATCTATAAGATCTAATATTAAGTTGTAATAATCGATAGTATATCGTAGTATAAGTACACCACTAAAAGATGTATGAAGAAGATCAGTAGTGACTGAACCGGCAAAGAGTAAGGCCGTATAATTAAGAAGTTAAAATGTGTATGAATTAAAAGAAATGTGTTCGCTGAATAAACGTTAAAGTTCATATTATATACATAAAACATTAATATTCAAAGAAGTTGTTTGTTTATGACGCTTTGTAAGTTCAGTCCTAC